>CM038680.1:639338604-639679766 GCA_021605205.1 Aegilops longissima
GATTGGCGATTAAGTAATGAAGGGGAAGTGGAAGGGAAACGTGAACTGAACCGAACAGCCAGAAATTATTCATGGTGTGGTGGGAGGACTGGATTTCCACCGGCGCCCATAGCTAGAGCCAAGGGGATTTTTTTCGTACAGAGGGAAATAGCGATGGGAGCTAGAGAGAGAGGCCGATTGGTTGTCATTGGAAACTGAAGCTGAGATGGCATCATGCTTATGTGGATGGTGTGCATGTAGAGAGAATTGGTAGTAGTGGGGAGCAACTTCTTAAGAATGTAGGATTTGTTTTTAGTGCTCACAGATTGGGGTTTTTAATGCTACTCAGATTCATTGCCTTAGATTGGGTCCCTGTTAGATTTGTTTTTGAATGCTACTCAGATTGGGGTTTTGAATGTCATATGCCCAAATGGAATCCATTGATTAAGAAGTATATAAATTTTTCCACAATATGTAGTTATATTAGCTCTGTTCTTCAATGTGTGTGCATGACCAATGATCAATGTGTTATTTGAATGTCATATTGGGGTTTTTGATCAATGTGTGTACAAATCTAATACATTGATATACTAGTGATGGATGTGGTTTTGAATGCATAGAGCTAAGGGCACGAAATAAAAACCCCACTTCTAAAACATTTCTGATATTGGGAGTATATTAGCCCTATGATCAATGTGTCATGTGTGCATATCTAAATTTTCAATTGGCTACTAGTGATGGATGTAATTGTATATTCAGGAGGATGATGGTTGGGTGGAGAAAGAGGAAGCTGGCCGACTACGACCCGTACGAGGGGGGCGTTTAGTGACGATTCTTAATATGAGGCAAGCATATCCCTTGTTCATTTAGTTCCTTTGACATGGTGTATATGAATCTATGATGTATTAATGCAATTCATTCATGTGTGCAGTATGATTCTAGAGATGATGTGTATAAGGGCAACGTCGCGTCCTTCACGGCCAAGGAGGTGGAGAAGATCAAGGCCAAGGGAGTTGCTTCCTTCTACAACCGCAAGTTCAAGAAGTGGCACTGCCCCTACTGCACCACCGAGCCAAAGCCAAGGGATGGCTGCTTCAATCACCTTCTGTCTCATGCTGAGGATGTGGTGACTCGCGGGGAGGACTACATGATCAGGGGCAGCATGCCGCCCTCGCGAAGGCCCTGACTCTGGCGTGATGTGATCGATGATGTGATGTTGTGTTACTTTTAGTTTGGTTTGTTGAACTGTTGGGTTACTTTTGGTTTGTTGAACTGAATCTCGTTGGTTATGGTTTGCTGAACTGAATCTCTGGCTGGTTATGCTAGTAATCTGGTTGCTATCTATATTTGTCTGTCCTTAAATTTGCATGTGGTATATTTGTCTGTCCTGAATCTATGGTTAGTTATGTTTAGATGTTGTGAACTATGATCTTAGGTGCTGCAATGATCACACATGTTGTGTAGGAAATCAAATGCATGCTCCAAATGAGATCATGTAAACCTTGGCAAACCTGGACAATACAAATTCAAGAAAATGCAAAAACAAGTAAAACCTTGGCAAACTATCTATGTTTGTGTAGGAGATCATGTGTGCAAAATTTAAAGTGATTTAGAGGAGGTCAAATAAATTTGAATTTGAGAAAATGTGCTCCAAATGAGCTCCCATGCTAGGGTAAACATCCCATTTGTAATCAAGTTTTTTTGAACCTACTCTAAATGAGCCAAATGTTTTTTTATTAACACATATTCACTTTCCATAGTGTAGATTCGAAGTCTCACTATTTTTTGAATTAATCTTCATATTTTTACATTTTCTTTTGAAAACATATGTGTTAATATAAAAACTATTAAAAACATGTTTTGAAATATGAAAATGGAAAACTAACTTCAGATCCTTCTTATTCACTTTAAAATAAAGCTTTAGTGATTTTTTTGATTTTTTTTTAAATTTTTTCAAAAACAGAAGGTAACACCACCTCCTCTCCTTGAACTCTATGTAATCATGTACATGATAGCTCAAATGTGTGAAGGTATTCTCATGAAAATGACCATAGACCAAGTTTATGATTTTTGGTCGGTAACATGTCACATAAGACAACATTGTGCGCAGGTTTTATATTTTTTTGATTTTTTAAAATTAATGGTGCTCATTTGACCTCCATCGTGCCAGCTAGGGTTTTTTCATGAAAATGACCATATACCAAGTTTAGTATTTTTCCTCGTTAGTTTGTCTTATAAAACGACGAACGGCGAAGGTTTCATATTTTTTTGATTTTTTTAAATTAGTTATGCTCAATCAAAGCCATCGAAACCCCGTTGACCAGCTCAAAACCCCTCTAAACCCCGCGGGGTTTCGCCTAACCCTAGCTCCCAATGCCAGCAGTCCGATCATACCCTCGCGCCAAGCGACAACCCTCAGATCTGGCCTTCTAGAAGGAACTAGGTGGGATGGCTGTGTGCAGACTCCGCACCGTTGGATCACAAGGACGGCTCCGCATTGTTGGATCGTGGGGCGATCTGCGAGAGGCGATCCTATTGGTTGTGCTCGGCTGCTCTCCCACCACTGACTCCGTAAAAAAACGTTGTTATTGGGCCCAAAAGGAAACCAAGCTCTGGTTGGGCCGCCGAATTGCGTCATTTTTTTTGCATCATTTGCTCTGCTTTTTGTGAACGTGTTGGCTCTGTATTTTTGCATCGTTTTTTGCATCATTTGCTCTGTTTTTTGTGAACGTGTTGGCTCTGTATTTTTGCATCGTTTGAAATCAATTGACATTGCGTAGCAAATGACCAATTTTTAAGGGCCAAATTTATTTTTATCATGCAAAATGGCCACAAACTATTCAAAAATTGTCTCTTTTTGTTCATATAATATATATGACCACGGATTCCCACGCGTGCAATTAGCTTCTTTTTCTTCTTCTTTTTCAAACCACCGTTTCCCACGTGTGTACACTCCCGATGTTGCGGTGGGTTTGAAAACGGGTTACTTCACATTTGACCTCGTTATTGCCACGGCCAAATAACACGTAGCACTACGGCTATTTAAGCCACCCTCTGCCTCTGCCATCCCTCATCCATCTTCCTTCTTGCTCTTCGACCCCTTCTCCGTCTTCTACACATCCCTTAGCCATGCAGTACACCGGACCAACCTACCACTTCCCACCCACCGTGCCGGAGAGGCTCTACCCTACCGGCGTGTACGTTGATCGCACACTACGTGTGTGGGCGATATCAAGGCTGGGGACCGCAAGGAACTTCACCGAGTTCTTCCTCGTGTCCGGCTACCACCACCTCCCGAGGGGATCTTCAACGATGTTCGGAGGTCATCCAAAACCGGGTGGTGGTTGCTCTCCTTACCCACTTCACCAACACATTCGACGCCTTCTACCTCGTCGGCCAGGTGTTTTGGTGTGGCTCCGAGTTCATCGCTTTCACCACCCACAACAGGCTCATGGAGTACAACAACATCTTCCCACCGCGACGCGCATGCACACTCTTCCGTACCCCATCGACAACGCCCCGGAGGAGCAATGAAAAGGGCGCCCAGAGGAGGAGCGAGGTGGAGAAGGCGGCGGCTAGGGTTCTAAGCCCTCTATATTTTTTAGTCTATGTTATGTTAAGTTGTAATTGAACTATGTTGGAGTTGCTATGGGCTTGTTGGCCCTTTTCTTAAATTCTATTATTAAGTTTTCTATTTATTCTATTATTAAGTTCTTCCTAGTTTGAGATATGTGATCGTGCTATGGGCTTGTTGGCCCTATACTGGGACTACATATTTGTTGATTATTTTCTTAGAGAGCTTGGCTTGTTAGTAGGGTTCCCTTGTTAGTAACCATCTAGTGCATGAAAGCAAGCTTTGTTAGTAGGGATGAATGAGTACAACTAAGCAAGGGAGTGGCTCTTTTTTTGCACAAGCCACAAATATGTAGCCACCTAGCTAGAAGAGAGGAACCAGTGCTAGTGACCGTCGCTGCATTCGTGGCGGCTGGCGTGCAAGAAAGCTGCTCGGTCAGTGCATCGTGGCGGACGCATCGGCGCATGCAGGCTCGGTCGGCGCATGCAAGCTCGGTCGGCACATCGTGGGATCGTGGCATCGACGCATGCAGGCTCGGTCGGCGCATCGTGGGATCGTGGCATCGACGCATGCAGGCAGGCTTTGTTGGCTCGACCGACGCATGCAGGCAGGCTTTGTTGGGTGCATGCATAGTAGGCTTCTGTCCTGGCGGCGCGCGCAAACGTTTAATGTAAAGGACGGCCCAACGAAACCATGGCCCAACGGTCGAAGAGTGACACCACCCAACACGGCCCCACTTGTCAGGTCGAACGGACGGCACTGTCCAGCGTGGCCCCAATAGTCAGAGTTAACGGTCAAGCCTTTGACCCGACGGCAACGTCTGTTGTGCCCAATTATGAGGGTTTCTGGCAAGGGAGTGGGGAAAATTGAGCAAAAGTTAAGAGCGCGGGGATGAATGGGTAGAGCTAAGGAACAAGGGGCACAGATGTAAAAATCCCTTTAAAAAAATCATGGTAAAAGATATATTTCAGGATCAATCTAGTAATATCAACTGATTATTGTTCATAATGGATCCGTTCTATAATAATTGTCAAACATACCTATATTTGTTATGCACATATATATTATGGATTAAAGGGGCCAATATCAATTATATAGTTAGACAAATAAATCGAGAATCAAAAGATGGGCTTATTACAATTTGAAGGTGATTCACTTGAATGCACTTGTATCTGTCTTCTCAAGTCAAGGAAAAACTAGTACAGTTAACTTTTTTTTTTGCGAGTGAGTATGGTCAACATATGCTCTAACCATTGGGCATGACACCCAATTAATCGTAGATATGATTCAAGCAATATACCAAAGGATGTTAACAAAAAAAATTATTCACCGCAACTCCTTCTCGAGACTCAAGCTAAATCCCAAATTTTAAAAAGTGCCAACCTATTGGAGAAAATCTTATATATGGGTCCTTAAGGTATGATTTCAAAACTACCATAAGAATATGAATATTTTGAAGAGGTGACAAAAACATATTTTTTTTTAGCTCATGGCATCAACATCTAAAACAAATATGGAGTATTATTTGTTTGCTTTGAGCATGTGAGAGAAACAGACAAGCTTGTAAAGTCAACTTTTTTAAGGAAAAACCAATTTTTTTTCATCATAAGCCACAATGTGTGGGATACAGTTCAGGTCATGGGAATCACCAAACCAAAAGTGACGTCCCGGAAGACAAAGCAAACTTGGCTAAACCATGTGCCTCAAAGTTGACGGCACAACCTTCAAAAGTAAAATTACACTGGAATAACAATGCTCTAACATTAATGTTGCTAATAATGTCCCGTAGGTACCACGATTAAAGTTCTTGATATCTTCCACCACTTGTTTCGAGTCTGAAGCAACAATGAATTGTTGAATATGGAGATCCTCCGCCAAAGATATTGCTTCTCTACATGGGATAGCTTCTAATGTGGCAGGGTCATCAACTCCCTAGATGATTATAACGGAACTCCGAGGAAATTGCCATCTCTATCTCGACACACCGTAGCTGTTGAGCCTCCTCTCTCTTGTCGGACGCCAGCGTCCACATGAATCTTTGTGAAGCCCTGAGGGGGAGCTCGTGATCGCTGGTTGACGTTTTGTGGAACCACCGATGATGGTTGTTTATCTTTGAGTATATCGAGCTCTGCAATAAACCTTGTGACGAAGGAGTGAGTTCCTTGAGGGCTCTGGAAGATACCTTCATGAATCTCCTTGCGTCTAGCCGACCAAATCGCCCAAAGGGTGGCTGATATTTTCACAAACAGATCATGTGATAATGAATCCCTGAGTGTAAACAACCAATCTTTACGTTCAGTTTAGTGGTTGTTGCTACCGTTTCAGCCAACTCGTTGTCTATCAATGCCCACGTGCATCTTGAGACCGTGCATTCGACCAGTGAGTGTTTCCAAGAATCCTCCATCCCACAGAAACCGCATGCACTCGTATCAGTCATGTTTTTGCCGCTCTAATGTCATTTGTCGAAATTGATTGTCGGGCGAGTCTCCATAAGAACATCCGGATCTTTGCCGGTACTTGTGTCTTCCACGTACCCTTCCAACTACCCTCCTCCTTTCGGATCTTCGCCGGTAATTGTGTCTTCCACATACCCTTCCAACTACCCTCCTCCTTCGCCGAGCTAGAGGAGCCGGCCGAACCTTCGAGCCAGGTGAATCCTATTTAGTGCTTCAGCGCCCGTTGGCAAACGAGCGCCTGAAGGCGCTTCTAATTGGGCTCGGCCCATCTTGCCATTCTTTTTTTGTTATGTAAACCAAAAAAATGAGGAGCGCGCTTGGAGGACTGGTCGAGGTGTCGCTGCACTAACCACCACACATAGGTACATCTAAAAAAAAACACATAGGTCATCTCACGTGATCAGTTTCCCCTTCTCCCCTCTTTACTTCTACGTCATTTTCTTTTTTTTTTTCTCTTTTTTTTTCTCTTTTTTTGGAACGATTTTGTTCGTTTTTTTATTCTTTGCTAAATTGAATGAACTTTTTTATAAATTGCTGAACTTTTCTCAAAACCGATGAACTTTTTTCGAATTCAATGAACTTTTTTTTGAGTGCGATAAACTTTTTTTTCTAAATCAATGAACATTTTTCAAAACCGATATTTTTTTTTTTGTACTGGATGATCGAAGGCCTTAGTTGGGCTTAGTTGTCTAGTGTGGCTCAACTGAAGGCCTCCGCCCGGTCCAAACTAAAGCCCAACCCAGTGCACGCCAATAGCAATGCCAAGGCCTAATCAGGCCCACACACATAAATGTCTCTCTCTCCGTTATTGACCCTGCCCCACTTCCTCAACGACGCGACTCGTGTCCACCTGCTCCGTCTAGTCGCGACACCCGCACAGCTCTGGTTCGCAGCGATGGCGACCGACCGCCGCCCCCGCGACCTGCTCCTCCTCGCCGCGGCGCTCCTGCTCTCCGCCTCCTGCGCCGCCGCCGCCGACTTCGAGTACTGCAGTAAGTGCTCCGAACTCTCCTTTCGCCGCTAAATCATCCCCGTTTTGACTTTTGAGATTCCGCGGATTGTATGCGATGCGAGCTTCTGTTTGGTGATTGGTTCTGCAGATAAGGGGCGCCACTATCCGGTGAAGGTGAGCGGCGTGGAGATCGTCCCCGACCCCGTCGTGCGCGGCGAGCCCGCCACCTTCAAGATCTCCGCCTCCACCGGTAAGATTTCGTCGAATAGCCTGAACTCGTTGCGACTGGGCTTGTGAATTGCGACGCCGTGTGCTCATGACTGCTGTCGGGCAACTTTAATCTAGCTTGTTAGTAGAGTACTCCTTGTTATTAGCTTGTTGTTGGTACTTGGTAGCAGCCCACTCCAGGGTTTAGATCGGTGGCTCCGTGTGTATGTGGTAGTCAGATCAAATCGATGCACTTTTGCTTGTTTTTTGATGTGTCAATTTTTTCGAGGAATCAAATTAGTGCCCTGCTGAAGGTTTCGCTGGCCCTATCCATGTACTGTTATATGTTAATTAGTCATGTCCGCGGTAACATTTCAAGTTTTCAACCATGAATTGGAGTTTTGTGAAGGACCTAATGTGGTGTGTTAGAAACTGAGAATTGGGGAATATGTCTCTTTAGGTGTTTCTGTAAGACTTCTTTGGAGTTTGGACAAGGCAGCTGGTACTGTATTTCTATATTTTGCACCTGGATGTTTGGATTGTGGAACGTCCAATATTTGTTGGCCGCAAATTGCCGTAATGCGTGCATGTTTATCGGCCTTACTTTCATCACTCCCCTCTGTTTGTCAATGCTTGTATTTGAGTTTGCCGAGGGTACCCGAGTCTCTTAAAATTCACCTCACATGTCTACCGAAATGGTTTGTAGGAGTATGTCCCAGTTAGTTGTTCTGAAAGCTAAGAGGTGAAAGAAATGTGAGTTCTAACATGTGGTTCCTGCAAAACACTTTATAGATTCCATTCTGAGTACCATGGTAGGCTTTAACATTTAAATTATTATGATGTGGATCTGGCAGGGTTTCTGCTGAAATATAATTTCTTTTTGTCTGTTGGTTCTAGTTTATCCTGGATCTGCTACTAGTGTCTGCACACGCACACGCACGCATGAACGGCATG
The DNA here is from genome assembly GCA_021605205.1 of Aegilops longissima. Taxonomy (NCBI): domain Eukaryota; kingdom Viridiplantae; phylum Streptophyta; class Magnoliopsida; order Poales; family Poaceae; genus Aegilops; species Aegilops longissima. The sequence goes on from CM038680.1 coordinate 639,346,727, forward strand.
CACCCATATTTCACAGTATTTTTCTGTAACTAGATTTTTTTCCTGGTTGCTTCGTTCCTCTGAATCTCCCTGATACATTTTTACCATTGTTTACACCTGACAGATAAAACCATCACCAAAGGGAAGCTGGTGGTAGATGTGTGGTACTTCTTTTTCCACGTCGATTCAGAGACCCATGACTTGTGTGCTGGGACTCCCTGTCCCGCAACAGGCGAATTCGAACTAACCAGCGAACAGACCTTGCCATCTTACACCCCACCAGTAAGCATACCCGCAGACCGCAGTGCACATTCACTTTCGGTGCTGAACTTGTCTAGATATTTTCCCTTGTAGTGCTTGAGACGGACGAGAGGCTCAATCACATCCAGACATCCTGACGTTTTGTGTTGTTGTAATGTGCTTCAGGGTTCTTACAGCCTCCAGATGAAGCTGCTGGGGGACAAGAACGAGGAGCTGACCTGCATCTCCTTCGGGTTCAGCATCGGCTTCGTCGCGCCTGTCGCCGTTATGTGAACCAAATATGTGCCGCGAACCAAACGCACCCTTGGTTGCAGTTGCAAAGAGCTAGCACACCACGTATGTATGTAACTGCAGAACTCTCTGAAATCTGAATCACCCCGAGTGGGAGATGTGTTGGACTGAGCCTGTTTTATTCAGAACTGCTGCCAGTTTTCTGAGTGTCGAATGTCGGTTTGTGTGTGTTTTACATGTGTGGTTGGGCTCGGCGGTTGCTTTCGACGAATCATGGGCATTTTGGGTGATTGGTTGGGGCCGGTGCCGCATTCATCTTGTGATGGCCCGACAAGGGCGTTCATCCGTGGAGGACCTGTCGTGGGTTGCTGCTAGCACGCTGTCCACCCAGGCAGAGATGATAGCGCCGCACTGTCAAGCACCAAAATGCTTTGTCTATGTAGTACTCTGATGAAAGCTCCTTTTTCTTCTGCCCTGATGATTTTGTTATCTCTGATGACTCGACGCTTAGTTATAATACGCACAAATACATGTTAAGCATGTGTCCCTACCGGAGCATCAACACTCGTATGCGACAAGAAAGGGCGCGGTGTTGGCTATGCAGTTGTCCTCCTATGGTAGCTTTTTCTTTTTGCGATATGGTAGCTAAATACCCGTGCGTCATAACGGAACAATAAATGATATCTACGCAATATTCCACAACAGCAAAAGGGTAATACATGCATAAATACAAATGAAAGAATCATTATAGTTTGGAACCATGCGTGTTGAGAGCGTGACTCGTGTGACGTCAAATACGTCATGAGAAACACCGACATCTTCCACATGTGTTCCTCCTCTGTCACCACAACCAAGCAAAAGCAAATCATTCAAACTTGTGGGAATCTTAAAGTTGATAAAACGATAGCATCAATCAACTTCCACTGTAGCACAACATTGAGAATTGGGTGGCAGGGTGCCTTATTGCTAGAGCAGAGGGTTTCAATGGCTTTCTCTGTTGTGACAGGTGTTGATAGATTATTCCTTGTGTTTCTTTCTGACAAAAAGAACACCGTAACACGCCGCCAACAAATTCGCAGCGTAGGAGCAAACAAATGACTTCGGGAAAAATGGACCTTGCGTGTTTGTGACATACAAAGGACATAATTTATGTTCTATGTGATTTATGAATGAGACGTTAGTTGGCAAAACATACCAAATAATGAAGATATATGCGTTATTTAGGAAGGAGATGTATATTTATAATGGGTGTGGCTAGGTCTTAGTCGACCGAGACTTAACCAAGTCTCAATCAAGTGACATACTCCTTCCGTCCTAAAATATAAGAACGTTTTTAACATTAGCATAGTGTCAAAAAACATTCTTATATCCTGGGACAGAGAGAGTAGTATATAAGAAGAAAAAAGGAAACTAAAAGGATTTTTTTCCACGGATATTAATGCAAGATCCAACGAATATAGCATCGACTGAGACATAACCAAGTCTTAGTCGACCGAGACTTAGCAAAACTATTTGTAATTCAGTAAGAGGATAATTGTGAGGAGAGAATACTTTCAAATGACTAGTAAATGCACGTTAAATATTTAAGCAATATATTAATTGCATGCAGATTTTAGATATGCTATTATTTGTTTGTTAATCATGTGATTAGTGCAATATTTGGTATGATATTAATTGCACGTTAAACACGTAATGCTCGCCCTTAGAGTAGTCTAGGTCGTTGAATTAACTTAGTTCAATGGCTGAGATCAGTTGGATCTGCCTCTTTGGGTCTTTTCATATAGATATAGATATAGATGTATTGTGTGGTTTAGAGAGCATATGTTGGACGCACCAACGGCGATGATCACTCTCCTTTAGAGAGCAGATGTGTGGTTTGGTTTGGTAGTGAAGATAAACACCTTTCTCATACGTTTGCACTGCACGCTTTGCAAGCAGCTTCCGGCGAGACCATCCCACCCCCACGTGCGCTCAGCCGCTCTCCGCTCGTCGCCGCGTCACCGATGACAAGGAGCAACCCCGCCGTTCCCGAGAGAGAGAATCTGCGCGTGCGTGCCAAAATCCGCCGACCCATCCATCCATCCCACGGTTCGAAATTTAAACCCCACGACCATCCGTGACGCCACGCCTGAGAGAGATTAACGGCTCCTAACGACCCGAGCCGAACGTTAAACGGGCCCGTAAGCCACCCACGGAAGATACCACGTAATCCAGCACCCAGCCCACGCCGCCCGCGACCTAGCACGAAAAGGAAAGAAAATACCCAGAAAAAACAGGGGGGCTGCGAACTACGCGGGCCTCGGAAGAGCCCTAGGCAGGAAGCGCCTCCCCCTTTTCCCTTCCCCCCCACACGACGCCCGCGCCGCGCCCGCCTCCTCCTGCCCCCACCCTCCCTCCCTCCCCCGCGCCCCGCCGCACCGCCCATGGAGCAGGGCTCGTACTCCGGCGCCGGCGGGAAGATCCGGCGCCGCCCGGCCCCGCGCGCCTCCGCCGCCACCCCTACGACCGCCCCCGGCCGCCGCGGCCTCCCGCCGCCTCGCGGCCGCGGCCGCAGCCGCCTACCGCGGGGGCGACGGCTCGGGAGACGCCGAGGGCGGCGGCTGGGTGTCCCGGCTCGTCGACCCCGCCTCGCGCCTCATCGCGGGCGGCGCCGCGCGGCTCTTCTCCTCGGTCTTCCGCAAGCGCTTCGCTGTCGCGCCCCCCGCGCCTGCCACGGCCCCGGCTGCGCAGCCCCCCGCGTCCCCGCCTCCCGGTGAGCCTACAGCTTCCCCTCCTTCCTGTTCCCCCCCTCCAGAGATTCGTGTTTGCTCGCGCGCGCTCCTGAGATTGGCTGCGCCTGCGGGCTTGGGCTAGGGTTTCGGGCTTCCCCGGCATGCTGCTAGGGTTTAACTTAGATTGCGGACCGCCTGTTTCTCGTTTCGGTAAATTCTCACCCGACGAATGCTATTGCTGGCACGAAGCGCCAATTTCACGATGAACAATATGGGTGTTTACTGGAGCCCTCTAAAGTTTCAACTTGCTTTATGGTTAAAGTCGGTAGTTTGTGTCGATATATATGGAGGTGGCATGTGCATGGCTGTGCGTCCTCAAGAACAAACACAGGGGCTTGGCTTGAAACTAGTAATACTGGACTACTTCTATTATCCTGCGCGATGCGGCACGTTGATGTTTGTAAGCTACACTTAAATGGCGTCGATTTTTTGTTTCGGAGGGGAGTGTGGTCTATTGGAACTATATGTTTGGTTGTGCAGAAATTAGAATACAACACAGGAGATGTCTTCATGTTTCAGTTTTTTTTTGCTAGCTAACTGAAGCTCTAGTTGTTATTGCATCATTACTGTTGTTGAGCTTGTATCATTGAGCTGCACTTACAAATCTGATACCTGTTTCATGTATGCAGGCCAAGATGCTGAACCTAATCAAGATATGCCTGAGGCAACACATACGGTAAGTAGCAATCATGGCGCAACCTGTTTAAGCTCATCCCCTGTTGTTCTGACCATGGGCTGTTTGAAATTTTTATGCAGGGTTTATCTCCAGTGGGTGGAATGGTGAAAGGGAAGGACCTCGCTGGTACATCCGGTGACAAATCATTGTCTGAAGTAGAGCATCTGTTAATGCGGAAAACGTTCACCAGGAAAGTATCTGCATATTTTGTTCTTCTTGAACTTCCAGTTTTCTACTCCCTCTGTAAACGCTCTTATATATATATTTACAGAGGGAGTACTAGTTATATTTCTCTCGGTAAGTATCAAAATATGTTGGTTGTTAGCTGTTCATGGTGAATTCTGATCCCCTAGTATAATGGATGATGTATGTCCTTTTGACGTCCAACTTGCTTCAGTCCACAGTATATATTAATCCAAGTTATTTCTCATTTTTTTGTTTCTGGACTGAGCATTGTCACTACCTGATATCCTCTACAACATTATCTCCTTTTCCCCACTGCTTTTGTACCTGTTCTTGACGATTGGATTCTTCTGTTCAGGGTTGAGTTTGATCGTCTCACAGACTTGCTGCGTGCAAGAACTGTAGAGCCTGCTTTGTCTGCACAAGTAGAACAGCATGAGGATAAGAATGAAACAAGAACCAGAATTGATGGAATAGGAGGCTCCACATCTCGTGGGATGGCTATAGACCATTCTCCACCCGCTGATGTAAGGAGTTACTTTATTTGTGTAATTTCCTTTTAGTTGATGGATAAATTTGTATTAAGGTGCTGGTAAGGACCATGTGAACATTTTTGACGAATTCCATGAAGTGTATGTTGTTAGTAGATACTGTATTTGTTTAGTATGCTGTCTCAGTGATTTATGTGGTCAGGTTAGTGATGATGCTCACTTGACTTTGCTCGATCAAACTTGAATATGTTAAGTAAGATGGTAGCAAAATTATCACTGTGATCTAGCAAATTTCATTGAAGTAATACATTAATTTGACGTATGATGTGGATTCAGTTGTTCAGATTGATCTAAGTTTCTGTGTCTGTTAGGACCTCTTTTGGTTCACCTGTACAATATTAGGTGCACAATTGTGCAGTTGAACAGTCATGGATTTTACCTGCAATTCAAACAGGGTAGCATGGATTTTACCTTTTGGTTTCCTTGTTTTGCCTGTCTAATACAATACACCTGGCAACTAAGTTATTCAGTGTTTAAGTTAGGAAGAGGCAGGCAAATGTAGCTGTACTTCTATTAAGCTTGGTTAGGATTTCAGTTGCCTGTTTTAATTATAATTCATATTCAATTTGCAGGTTCCTACCCGGGATGTCAAGTCCCCTGCGGACCTTGCCAAACAATATATGAGCTCCCGTTATTCGAGAGAACCCCAACAGAGTAGTCTAAGGAGCCAAGTACTTTTTGGTAACAAAGCGGAAGCAAGCAACACCGGCTATTATAGGACTTCTGGAGCACCACTTGTTCAGGAGCTGAATCAAGTTAGCAATGAAAACCCTGGACTTCCTGTGAATGGCTATATGGCTTCAGGATTACGTGGGCGGTCAGCAATATGTAAAATGTCCCGCTCTCCATTTTTTAAGGTAGCTTTGTACTTCTATCTGCTGCACATCATTCTCTTTCCTTCTCATAGTTCTACATTGGTATTTTGCTCCACGTGGCATACTCTTGTCCTTGTATGGTGCTTGAATTTTCCCTCTTCAGTTGAGTGATTTTCAACTGCAAAACTGTGATAGTTGTTTTTACTAAATATTTATTTATGCCTAGCAGGGCCCAAGCTCTTCCAATGATATGAATGTTTCACCATTTTCATTATCTCATGCACGAACCCCAAGTTTGGCTGCTGGCGGCAGGCAGGTAATTGGTGGAAGATTTCTGAATTTGAAATAAGTCACATACTGTACTGTATATTCTTGTTCATGTTATATATTCAGCTTGAAAAACATGCCGTTTGTTGAAAAGCAGTTGAAACATGGTGTGGATTTATGGCTGATACCCAATCGACCCTTTTAACATCTTTTTATATACTCCCTCCGTCCGGAAATACTCGTCGGAGAAATTGATGTATCTAGATGTATTTTAGTTCTAGCTACATCCATTTTTATTAATTTCTCCGACAAGTATTTTCGGACGGAGGGAGTATATATGGACAAACTGTTGCATATCCCAACATTAATGAGGCAGAAAGTAACAGGTCATCCTGTTTGATTGAAACTAGTGGCGTTGTGACAACGACCCATTTAGATTTTAGTCTCAATATAGATAATAAATTTAATATTAGTGAGGATTGAGGAACATTCTCCATCAGATTTTGCATGGTCTGGACTATATCTGCCAGAGCTTTTCTAAATCATCTGTCTTCCTAACAGGTGTTGAAACGAAGAGGCACAGAGTTTGACAATGAACTTGGATCTGTTGGCCCCATACGCAGGATTCGTCAGAAGTCGAATATGATGTCTCCTTTTAAAGATGCTCGTGCTAGTCCTCAGGGAAACTTTCTTCCTACCCGTACAATTGGTTCAGATTTTGCCGAAGGCAGTTCACCCCATCAGGAACCTCCTAGTTCAAAAAGACTACTGCTTGAGTCCGGTCAATCTCTGCGGACTGTAGAAAGACACAGAAATAGTGAAGGTGGCAAACCTTCTAATGATGATGTTCCTCCTGTTCCAACTCAACCAAACAAGATGGCTGAGAAGATATTTGAGCAGCTTAACATAATAGCTCCATCACCAAAAGGCAAACAGTCTGGCCAACAATCTGTTGCTGGGAAACCAAGGCAATCCATGTCCAATGGGCCAAAGGGTGTAAGTGACCCCAGTAGTTCCCGACAATTTCAAGATTTGGATGGAGTTAATAATCCCCATGATTCTGATCTGAATGGTTCTACATTGAATAAAGACAAGCTGATGAAAGATGTATCATCAGAAGTTCATTCCAATATGTTTCATCAGGATTTAGGCACCAGAGACATGAAGTCTGATCATGTTGCTATTCTTAATAAGCCTGCCATTTCGGGGAATTCAGTTTCTGCTACTGCATCACGGAAACCAGGTTTCAAAATGGCTGTTTTCGAGGTATGGTAGAAATATTAATGCAGTGTAAATTAGTCATATAAGCACTTATGATCTGAAAGTTATATTTACCATTTTTTGTTTTGTATGTTTCAGGATTTAACTGAGTTTGACGATGATCAGGAAGCTCCTGTCCCAGCAATGAATTCAAAATTTGAGACAGATGTGAAGGCAACTGAGCAGAAGTTTGATTCAAAGATGAAGGAGCGGAAAGTTCAACATGTTACATTTGAGCAGAAAGTTGAATCAACCTCATCGAAGCAGAATGTTATCAATTCTTCAGTTACTGAACAGCCTAGAACATCCACATCAAAAGATGTCTCTACACCCGGCTTGTTTTCGTCCAGTGATACTGAAAAGAAGGGCACCCCCAATGTTCCCTCAAATAACAACACTGGTTTTACGTTTCAACATGTACCTCCTGCAGACCGTCCTGAGGGTACTGTTTCAGCAGTTCCACTTGCTTCAAATAAAGACGATAAACAGACCAGCGCTTCACCTTTTATGTTTGGTGCCAAGCCATCCAGTACATCAGATTTGGAAACATCAACAACCACTGGTGTAAAAACCAAAGGAAGATTTGGGGAGAGGTGATTCTCTTGGAACTCTTTTTTCCTCATTTTTCCTTAAGCATCCATGTTTAGTTATTTGGTTGCATACCCATCTTTTGAAAGATTTTGGTATTACCTGTAAGGGACATCATAAAGGTAGGCTAGAAAGAAATCTGTTAGGAGCTTCTTTCATATCGTATTTTGTCGCAATAATATTGAGATAGTTAATGGCAAGGGTCGGCCAAGGATGCAGTAATTCTAAGAAGAACGAGACCACACACACCTTAATTTCACAGTACTACCAATCAGCAATTCCCAAATCAGTTAAATAGGGGTAAAGCGCAAATATTGACTACAATACTGATTCCCTCAATGGGCAAATATTGTTTTTTAGCTTCGTCCATGTATACATCTCATGTATCAGTAGCTCATCGCTGCCCTACTCTCTGGGAATGGAGTTTCCTGAGGCCAATAACATATAGTGAGACGGAGTGAGCATTGTAGTTACAACTGTGAAATTTATAGGACTTAGTAAGGGTATAGTTTGAAAGATAAGGGCATTATAGGACTTAGTAAGGGTATAGTTTGAAAGATAAGGGCATTATAGGACTTAGTAAGGGTATAGTTTGAAAGATAAGGGCATCTTAGTCATGTTCAATCACTATGGATAAAAAAATTGGAGGACAACCCATCAGAAATTCTTGTTTCTTTTGTTTATAACTCAAATTTTGTTTTGGATTTGTGAGGCATTTATTTTTCATAGGCAGTTGCATTCTACTATATGGAGTATCTGCTTACGTATTCTGCTACGTGTGTTTCCAGTGCCACGAAGCCCGCATCATTGGACACTCCTAATTTGGAGAAAGGCAATGGAAGGGAAGGAGCTGGAGATATCCATAAGTCATCTGACAAGGTGTTGCCTACGGCTGCACCAACATTGCCTCCACCTCTCCATTTTGCTTCTGCTGCATCTACTTCACCGGGCTTGAGCAATGGCTTGTCGCACACATCACCACCAAAGTTGCCAAATACCACGCCCACTGATAAACCTGCTGTCAGCACCGCTCCATTAACTACCATTGCCGGCTTCTCTGTATCCAGCAGCAGTCCACCTGTTTCATCTTCGGTTCCTGCATTTCCAACTATCAATTTTGGCTCCAGCACTCCATCGGTAGCAGCACCAAAACCAGAGACCACATCCACAGAGACAAAGCCAGCTAGCACTTCACTCTTCGGTACCGTGGGTACTACAGCTGAATCCAACTCTAAAACCCCAGAATCAGCCAGCAAGGCATCATCCAATCTGAATACTGCGTCCATTTTCTCATCAAATATCAAAACCTTTTCGAGTTCTCCAGTCACATCCTCTTCTTTCTCGAGCACTGCAACATTTTCGTCTTCTCCTGTTGCATCCTTTAGTGTTGGAACTGCACCAGCTAATTCTACACCATCTACTACATCTGCTGTCCAGTCCGCTTCAACGGCAGCGTTTGCATTCTCGAGCTCAGGAAACAGCATATTTGGGTTCAGTTCTCCATCTCAATCTACTGGTCTGAGCACAACTGTTGGTGGCAGTACCTCTCAACCATCTCCTGCTAGCTCGATCTTTGGTAGCAAGCCGCCACAGCCACAGGGCACAATGTCACAGCCGCCTCAGAGTTCAGCCACGCAGTTTAGCTCTTCGTTCCCGATTGTGGCTAGTGGAGCAGCAGCTTCGTCATCGGGACCTGGCACTGTCTCTTTCGGAGTGGGAGCTTCTCCCCCTGGGACCTTGTTGTTTGGAGCAGGAGCATCTTCATCTGGTCCTGGTACCGTGTCTTTTGGAGCGGGGGCTTCCTCATCAGGAGGTCCAGGGAGTGTTTCTATTGGAGTAGGAGCTTCCTCATCTGGCACTGGTGTCTTCTCGTTTGGAGCAGGGGTTTCGTCATCTGGAGCTGGGACTGTATCTTTTGGAGCGATGCCTTCCTCATCTGGACCTGGGACTGTATCTTTTGGAGCGACGCCTTCCTCATCTGGACCTGGGACTATGACTTTTGGAGGGACAGCTTCCTCATCTGGACCTGGAACTGTGTCTTTTGGCGTGACAACTTCCTCTTCCGGGCCTGTGTTTGGTAATTCACCATTTGGATCTGGAGCTGCCGCCTTCTCTGGATCTGGAAGTGGGTTTGCATTTTCATCACCTAGCTCTTCCACTGCCTCGTCCTTGGCAGTGGCTAGTACAAGTATGTTCAGCAGTAGCTCCACGGCTTCATCGTCCGCTGCTGTCAGCAACCCTTTTGGTTCAGCTTCGTCCTCTCCCAGCATGTTTACATTTGGACAATCAGCATCTTCAGGGGGTGCTTTTTCATTTGGAGCACAGTCAGCTCCAGCTTTCTCATCGCAAGCTCCTCCAGTTTATTCGTTTACCTCGGCGAGCGCAAGCATGAATTTGTCTACACCACAGCCTGCATTTGGGATGACAAATGCCAACACAGGCTTCGGAATGGGATCTCCTGGAAATGACCAGATGAGTATGGAAGACAGCATGGCTGATGACAGTAACCAAGCAGCACCCCTGCAAGTGTCTGCACCAGTGTTTGGTTCTTCGATATTTGGGCAGCCAGCTAGTTCACCCGCCGCTCCAGTATTTGGGCAGCCAGCTAGTTCACCCGCCGCTCCAGTATTTGGGCAGCCAGCTAGTTCACCGGCCACTCCAGTATTTGGTGCTCCGGCTGCCCAGCCTGCCGGAGCTTTCCAGTTTGGCGGTCAACAAGGCTCGGTGCAGCAGAACCCGGCATTCCCAACTGGTGGTAGCTTAGAGTTTCAGGGCGGGAACTTCTCGTTGGGCAGCATGGGCGGCGACAAGTCCAACAGGCGGATCATCAAGGCCAAGAGGACACAGAAGAAAAGGTAGCCTCGCTGTTCAATTTTGCATTACATGGTGGCTATTTTCGATGGTGCAATGTCCGGGAAGGTCATGTGGATGGGAACCCTGGAGACGATGATTTCGTATGGCCATACACATGTTCCAGCATCGAAGTTGTCCCACCCACAGGACATATATCTATCTGGAGGCTGTCATGCGAACCTCAAGTCAAGGTCAGTGTAGAGTAGCCACTCAATTATATTTTCTTGCTTGCTTGGTGGGTCAGTGTCAGTCGAAAGGGTGAAAGCCCTGGTGGGGTGGCACATGTTGTAGTAGTATGCTTGTGCTCTTGGGGTGTAAAATGGAACAAACAAGAGTGTATCTGAAGGTGTAATTTTGTCTGAGTTTCTTATTTGCGTCCGGTCCGATATAGTTGTCTCGCAGAGAAAGTGTACTGACTGGTGTATTATTCTTTTTTGTTTCACACCCAACTGGCTTAGAACTCTAGTTTAGAGTGTAATTTTGTCTCCTTTTCCATGCCGTCTGGTCTGGTTTATTTCCTATTCCTTATTTGCGTCCGATATAGTATTTGTCTGGTAGAGAGGAAATGCACTGGCGTTGTATATTATTATTTTTGTCTCGCACCCAGCAGGCTTGTTTTGGAAGCACTAGAGCATGCGTGCTTCCTGGATGTTTCCCTTCATCTGTCAACGCGGCAATGTGCCGTGTTTGCTTACAGCGTCCGTCCGTCCTTATTAGCTGTTCCGTTTCATCGCCAGTCTGTGTTATCCATCCCCACGGAGAAAGCGACCGGGTTTCTCCCATCTGCTTGACCCGTTCTCCAGGAAAAAGGAAGCAATCGGCGTCCATACGTTGAATTACGGTCACGTAGCATGCCCAAGCCACGTCGGTCGCGATCCCCGTCGGAAACAGGGGATGTTACAGGGACGTTGCCAGGCCACCTGCCGGGAAAAGGAGGCCCTCCGGCCAGCGGCTCTTCTTCCCTCCCTGTGTGGTAGAGACGGCGACGCCCTTTTGGACTTTGTCGACAGTGCCAAGCGGCGAGCGCGGCACGACCTGGTCGGCCAGCAGCGGGGGGACGCGCTTTCTTTTCTTTCCCCGAGCTCGCGTTGCGGTTTAGGCACTCCGCCCAGGAAGAAGCCGGGAAGCAAAAGGGCACGGGAAATTATATATCTACTATGCGATCGATCTTCCTCTCGCACCCCACTTCGCCCCCCCCCCCCTCTCTCTCTCTCTCCCCCGTGCTGTGCGGTGCCATGTCGAGGTCGCAGATAAGTAGACGCAGCTCGCTAATCATTGCCTCGTCTTAAGTCTTAACTAAGAGGCGGCAACCACCTCCTGCCCGCGGGTGGATTTCTTTTCTCTTCATACGCACTTACCTCCCGTCACGTACTGCTGCTGCTGCTGCCGCCATTACTTTTTGTCCGTCTAGTCTTCTCCTTCGTCTTAGATATCACGGCTGGGTTCCTCGCGGGGCCGGCCTCCATCGTCTTCCTTGTCCCCTTCCTCTCTTCACAACAGTATATCATCATCGTCGCCGAGGGCCCGCCCGTCCGAGCTCTTCGTCCACAGTTTTGTTTTGTTTGCTTGAGCAGTTTGGTTTCTTGCATTCGCCTTTGACTGCTTCTTTCCAAGGCCCACCAACCATCTTCAATGTGCTCATTCAACAATTCTGCCTCTTCCTCTTGATGCATACGTAGCCCCTGCCCGAGACGCGTCAGATCATGGCATTCCGCGCTGCAGCTCCAGCTCCTGCTCCCGCCGGATGGAAGGCGTTGACTTCCTTGGCTCATCGATCCTGCTAGCACTTTCCTTCAATTCAGCCCATCTCTTCCCGGTTGGAAGGTAATAATCCTTTCCTTACCCTGTTGCGTGCGTGGCTCCCCTGCACAGCAAGGGAGGTTCACCCCGTGATCTCGTCGACCACGGGCGGTGCGCGCGCTCCTTGGATCCGAGGCGCAGGAGTAGTGGGGTGGTTGGTCGGCTCCTGTCCTGTCCTGTCCCGGCTCGGCGACCCATATAGATTCGGCGATTCCGCCTTGGTCCCGTCGATCCACCCATCGGCAGCGGCGACGATGGGCAACACGTGCGTCGGCCCCAGCATCGGCAAGAACGGCTTCTTCCACTCCGTCTCCACCGTGCTCTGGACCAGGCGCCCCGACGGCGAAGCCCTGCCGCCCGCCAACGCCAACGCCAACGCCAATGGAGGCGCCGCGGACCGGACGCCGCCGCCGGACGCGCCTCTGGCCGTCCACATCGTGAGCAAGGCGCCCGAGCCCGTCAAGATCGCCCCCGGCACCACCAACGCCAAGCCCGATGAGGCGGCACAACCCAAGCCCAAGGCCAAGCCGCCGGCACAACCCAAGCCCGCCCCCGCCGCCTCCAAGGAGCAGGAGTCCAAGGCGTCCACGGACTCGTCCAGCAGCTCCGCCTCCGGCTCCGGCGGCGAGGCCAAGCTGCCGCACCACCGGCCCAAGGTGCCCCCGGTCAAGCGCGTGTCGAGCGCCGGCCTGCTGGTCGGCTCCGTGCTCAAGCGCAAGACGGAGAGCGTCAAGGAGAAGTACAGCCTGGGGCGGCGGCTCGGGCAGGGCCAGTTCGGCACCACCTACCTCTGCGTCGAGCGGAGCAGCGGCAAGGAGTACGCCTGCAAGTCCATCCTCAAGCGCAAGCTCGTCACCGACGACGACGTGGAGGACGTGCGCCGGGAGATCCAGATAATGTACCACCTGGCGGGCCACCCCAACGTCATCTCCATCCGGGGCGCCTACGAGGACGCCGTCTCCGTGCACCTCGTCATGGAGCTCTGCGCCGGCGGCGAGCTCTTCGACAGGATCGTGCAGAAGGGCCACTACACCGAGCGGAAGGCCGCCGAGCTCGCCAGGGTCATCGTCGGCGTCGTCGAGGTGTGCCACTCCATGGGGGTCATGCACCGGGACCTCAAGCCCGAGAACTTCCTCTTCGTCGACCAGACGGAGGAGGCCGCGCTCAAGACCATCGACTTTGGTCTCTCCGTCTTCTTCCGGCCTGGTGAGTTGCTGGTCAATCTGGTGGGTGCAACCACCATTCTGTTACTAATCATAGCTAGAGTTCATCTCCATTTTTTTCCAGAAAAGGAAACACTTGCCTATGTTCGTATTTATTTTTCAGAAAAATAAACACGAACAATAAATACCATCCATTCAAGGCATTGCACTGCATCTAGATGGGCAAGAATATGTATATAATTTGGCATTTTGCTACCATGGTTCTGTATTTCTGCTCCTTGATTTGATCCATAATTTGGTCACACGCTCACATCCCATCCAGACTGATTGATGTGACAATGTTGTGGGCTTCATAAAGCTTGACAGCGTACTGAATTTTCGCAATGCATTGTGCTTTCAGCAGCATGCTTTTTTTCTGAGAAATTATGCAATTCAACTGCAACCATAAACTGCTTGGTTGCACATCCTTGTCATCCTGCAGTCTGAATCTTATCCATCAGATTTGAGACATTCTCCACTCTAATCTCGCTAATGTGGATCTTAATTATCCCAGGTCAAATATTCACCGACGTTGTCGGAAGCCCCTATTATGTCGCGCCAGAAGTGCTGAAGAAGAAATATGGTCCCGAGGCAGACGTGTGGAGCGCCGGTGTGATCATCTACATTCTGTTGTGCGGCGTGCCGCCATTTTGGGCAGGTGTGAATTTTCTTCAGTTTTGAGTTATTTGTCACCAAAAATGCAGGATTACTTTTCTACAAATTGTGTCCTTTTACCTTCTGGACTAAATATGGCCTTTGCTTTTCATCGACCAGAGAACGAGCAGGGCATATTCGAAGAGGTACTACACGGGAAACTCGACTTCGAGTCAGATCCATGGCCCAGCATCTCCGAAGGCGCCAAGGATCTCGTGAGGAGAATGCTCCTCAGGGACCCCAAGAAGAGACTGACCGCCCATGAAGTTCTACGTGAGTCACTAAATTTCCCATCACATGACCAAATAAATTCTAGTTCTCACAATAGTTCAGACCATGATCATAGCCTTTTAGTGAATTGTGTTACTGAAGATTGTTAATTTTTGCATTGTCTCAGGGCATCCATGGGTCCAGGTTGGCGGTCTGGCTCCTGACAAGCCTCTGGACTCTGCTGTTCTATCCCGCATGAAGCAGTTCTCGGCCATGAACAAGCTGAAAAAGATGGCTCTCAGGGTAAGAAGTGTTCACTTCCCGGCTTGAAATGATTGTTTGTTTCGCATGCCTTGTCGCTCTGAATTGTCATCTTGCCTTTGTGCTCGTCCACCAAGCCAAGTGGCCGGCACTACCTGCCATTTGGAGCTTGGTGGATGTTATCATGGAAGAAACCAAGAACGCAAAACCATCCAAGTTGACTTGTCCTGACGTGTATGTAACTGTCCAGGTGATTGCCGAGAACTTGTCCGAGGACGAGATCGCCGGCCTCAAGGAGATGTTCAAGATGATCGACTCGGACAACAGCGGGCAGATCACGTACGAGGAGCTCAAGGTGGGGCTCAAGAAGGTGGGCGCCAACCTCCAGGAGTCGGAGATCTACGCGCTCATGCAGGCCGTAAGTTCAACAAAGCTTCTCACATGAGCGAGGATGACTCTTAATCCAGTGGAAAAACTTGGCCTTGACATGTCATGATGATGGAATGGGGTGAACGCAGGCGGACGTGGACAAGAGCGGGACGATCGACTACGGCGAGTTCATCGCGGCGACGCTGCACCTGAACAAGGTGGAGCGGGAGGACCACCTGTTCGCGGCGTTCCAGTACTTCGACAAGGACGGCAGCGGCTACATCACCCCCGACGAGCTGCAGCTCGCCTGCGAGGAGTTCGGCCTCGGCTCCGACGACCTCAGCCTCGACAACATGATCAGAGAAGTCGACCAGGACAACGTCAGTCACAGCTTCCCTCCCTTATTTTTTCTTCTCTTCTCTTCGGGGCGCTCTGACGGAACTGAAACCAAAATGCTGATGATCTCGATCGTGTGTTGGTTGCTTTGGCAGGACGGGCGCATAGACTACAACGAGTTCGTGGCGATGATGCAGAAGCCGGCGCTGGGGCTGGCCAAGAAGGCCGGGGCCGGGCTGGAGAGCAGCTTCAGCATCGGCTTCAGGGAGGCGCTGAGGATGGCTTGAAGGAGAAGGAGGAGCTAGGTGGTAGTCATGGCGACGCTAATTTCGTTTCTGCTCGTCGAAGACGCTCGTTGTAGAGACATGGTGAGGTGATTGAGTTTTCGTAGGGTTGAAGTGGCAGCAGCTCCTGGCGAGTAGCGGAGGGCCGGGACTCGGGACGACGTGTGTGTAGTAGAGGCAGGCAGGCAGGCAGGCCCGGTGATTTTCTGCTCGCTACTGGATTGGTTCAATTGTGTATTATACTGAGTATAAACTACAAAAAGCTTTCCCCCTCCTTGTATACAGTACGGTTAGAAGTGAAACCTGCACAAGTTGGATTAGCTTTATAGGAAGAGTCATATGAATGTGGCAAATTTGTGAAACTTTTGAAGAGCCCCAAACTCAAGTGCGAATAAGTTTAGGGGATTTTCTCTAGCATCGCTGGCTGTGGCTCGGTGGCTCTCCTCCCCGTCTTCACTGGCCACGAGTAGAGCAGCCACCCAAGCAGACGGACTCGTACAAAGGAGAAACATCACATAGAATTTGGTTTTTGTATTGAGAAACATGGCCGCCAACATCGATTCCAATGATTCGTTGCATTTCGGACCATGTCAACGTGCCACTAGGAGAAGGAAGACGAGAAGAACTCATTCAGTAGAAGAAATGCTCAAACCATGGCCCGTGAAAGATGAATTCCACGTACTTTCTAGACTCCTTCACATGCGTACACTCATGCTTGATGATATTCTTTATCAAACTACTTTTGTGGATCATATATCCTAGCCCTAGCTAGCTCATGGACATCATTTTGTGGCGAGAAGTCTTTGTTGGCCACATGAAAGGAGGAACATGAAAGGCAGAAGAAGTAAGAAGAAGATGAAGAGAGGCTCCCATGTGGGGTTGAATTGGTTTGGGGAATAATTTTGGGGGGTCTTCTAGATGAAGAAAAGTTGAATCCCCTACAAATTAGCTTTTTAGATGATAGGGGTTACCAAATAGAATTATAGGATAAGGGATCCGCTAGAGAGCATCTCTAGCCCATTCCCCCAAAGCTATGTATATGTGAGGAGATGTGGGCTAGCCTAACTGAAAGTGGGTCGGGAGGACGGTTGACCGCCTGAACTCCCCTTGATCTCCCCTAATTTGGGGTCGGACTAGGGATTTCAAACATTTGGGTGCGTTCGGGCCTAAATAGGCGTCCACATTGGAGGCCTAAAGGTATCTGGACCATTCGGTAATCGTTAGTGGGACAAATGTTGGTCCCCTTATCTCAAGACATTTGTCTCTCAGTGATATATTATGGAAATGATTAAACCCCCATTTCAAAACGGAAAAGGCGTCGGTTATATGAAGAATCTAAGGTTGTATGGCTTTATTCAAGTCGTGGGAAAACCACACCATTAATAGGGGTTGAGGTGTTCAAGAAAGTCAGGGGATCATGCAGAACTCATACACTAAGCCATCCCATGTGCCTATAAGGATTTTTTGCGTCAAAAACCTAACCAAGTGCCACTATTGTTGTGACCTCCGGGCCCTCGAGGGTCTAGGGACTGGGTCCCAGAGTCAAGGTTTTCACTCCGGAGTCTTCAGGTCCCTAGGCCATCTGACCTCGTGCCCTCAGCCCCCTCCTCCACTCGATTATCTCTCCAGAAGGGTCAGGTCCCTGGGGTCTTTGACCTCCGGGTCCACGGGGAGAGGATTTTCTCTTTGGATAGTCCAGGTCCCTGGAGTCCATGGCCCTCGGTCCATGGAGTAGGGGTTTTGCCTTGGGTGGTTCCAGGTCCCTAGGGCCTTCATCCTGGGTCCCCTTTGTCCTTTGGATCGAAACGGTCACAAAGGGCTAGGGGAGGAGGCACTGGTGTAGCGACGTCCTATACAAATGGTTTTTTTACCCCCTTTTCAATATAGTTTTAAACCTTCGCCTTGCCCGTGTGTGCGATAGGGGGGGGGGGTTCCATCCCACACGAACCAAAAAATCATTGGCGATAGTGACTGATGATGCAGACCCTCTGCCAAATGTAGTCGTATGCGATGCAGGAACATATCACCCACACTATATTTGGGCACATGTGTGGGATTGGGGATCAATCACATACGTCTCTCATGAGTCAAACGTGTCTAATTGCTCAGGGAAACCAAATGGTGTTTGCCATTTGACCATTTGCAAAATATTACCTAAACAACACGGGCCATCATAGAAACTGTGCGAGATATCTGGCCCATCGCACATGAGTCTTCTATGGCAAGCGTCTGCCATGCATGATACCATTGCACACGTTCCTGAATATTTTATGAGTGGGATTGCATTTTGCATCGGGGATGGTTTCCTCTGAGGTCACGTGTGAGAGAATGTGCTACCACAAACGATTGAGGAGCCCCTACACACACGTAGAAGTGTGGTAAATCATCTGCGATTTATTGTGTATCACCAACGGTTCAGTTCTTATCTCGTGTGCTTTTCCTATAGATCACATGCGGTTGCGCTATGAGTGACGTGCGCTTTCCGTTCTAGATCCCACACACTCAGTTACTTGAACCGCGTGCCATAGGAGAAGACGTCAGGAACCTTGGCGTTTCGTGTTGGAATTTGAGGAGGACACTTCCTTATGGCCCTAACCGACTTTGGGGAGGCCCCTCTCCAAGTTGCGACCCCATGATGTAGGATCGAAAGTATGTCTAGGGGGGGTGATTAGACTACTTGACCAAATAAAAATCTAGCCTTTTCCCAATTTTAAGTCTTGGTAGATTTTAGCAACTTAGCACAAGTCAAGCAATCAATCTACACATGCAAATCTAAGAGTATAGTAGCGGAATGTAAATCATTGCATATGAAGGTAAAGGGGAAGAGTTTGGAGGGAGCAAACGCAATGTAGACACGGAGATTTTTGGCGTGGTTCCGATAGGTGGTGCTATCATACATCCACGTGATGGAGACTTCAACCCACGAAGGGTAATGGCTGCGCGAGTCCACGGAGGGCTCCACCCACGAAGGGTCCACGAAGAAGCAACCTTGTCTATCCCACCATGGCCATCGCCCACGAAGGACTTGCCTCACGAGGGTAGATCTTCATGAAGTAGGAGATCTCCTTGCCCGTACAAACTCCTTGGTTCAACTCCACAATCTTGACGGAGGCTCCCAAGTGACACCTAACCAATCAAGGAGACACCACTCTTCAAAAGGTAATAGATGGTGTGTTGATGATGAACTCCTTGCTCTTGTGCTTCAAATGATAGTCTCCCCAACACTCAACTCTCTCTCACAGATTTGGATATGGTGGAAAGATGATTTGAGTGGAAAGCAACTTGGGGAAGGCTAGAGATCAAGATTCTTGTGGTTGGAATGGAATATCTTGGTCTCAATACATGAGTAGGTGGTTCTCTCTCACAAAATATATGTTGGAAGTGTAGGCACGTTCTGATGGCTCTCTCCACGAATGAAGGAAGGGTGGAGGGGTATATATAGCCTCCACACCAAATATAACCGTTACACACAATCTACCAAACTCGGTGGGACCAAATACTCAAACTCGGTCAGACCGAATTAGTTCAAAATGTGAACGTTAGGATTTTCGGTGGGACTGACATGTCAACTCGGTGGGACCGATTTCATTAGGGTTAGGGCATAACGTAATCTCGGTGAGACCGATTTCTGTAATAGGCAAACAGAGAGTTGGTCAGGCAAACTTGGTGGGACCGATTCGCTCATTTCGGTGAGACCGAAATGTTACGAAAAGGAAGCAGAGAGTTTGCATTGCAAACTCGGTGGGACTGATGGCTCATCTCGGTTAGACCGAAACGTTACGAAGGGAAACAGAGAGTTTGCAATCCCATCTCGGTGAGACCGAGATCCCTATCGGTGAAACCGAACTGATTAGGGTTTCTGGTTATGGTTATGTCAAATGAACTCGGTGGCGCCGGATAGATCAAATCGGTGGGACCGAGTTTGACTTTTGGTTTGGGACATATGTGGATGTGAGAAAGTGATTGAGGGCTTTTGGAGCATATCACTAAGCATTTTGAGCAAGCAAGCCATTAAGCAACACCTCATCCCCTTTTAATTATATTGGCTTTTCCTATGGACTCAATGTGATCTTGGATCACTAAAATGAAAATGTAGAGTCTTGAGCTTGAGCCAATATGTGTCCTTAGCATTTTGAGGGGTCCACATCTCTATTCCATGCCATGCCAATCATTAAACTTTCTGAAATTATCATCTTGAAAGAGTATTAGTTCAATGAGCTATATGTTGTTAAGAATTACCAAAACCACCCAGGGATTAGTTGCACTTTGAATCTCCCCCTTTTTGGTAATTGATGACAACATATAGATCAAAGCTTCGACAAATGATAATAAGAATGAAATACATTGTTGCTTTGAGAAGTATGTGATAAGCAAGAGCTCCCCCTAAATTTGTGAATTATTTAAAATTTGCTTTCGAATGCAAATGCACAATCGATTAGGATCATGGGTCACTCTTGCATGTCACGTACATCTTGGTGGAGCGCTCAAAATGATAGAACATGAAAATATGCACTCATCACCAAGGCAAAGTGAATGATCATACATGAGAAATAGATAATATCATCATCCAAGCACAAGCATTAAAGTATGATATGATCAAACACATGACCATACAAGTATCTCACATACAATCATAAAGTATCAAACAAGCAAGCAAACAAATAAGTATCAAACAAGTAGCAAAAGAGATAGCAAAAAGAAGCAAATCTCTCTCTCTCTCTCTCTCTCTCTCTCTCTCTCTCTCTCTTAGCCTATGATCTATACAATTTCTCCCCCTTTGGCAACAAGTTACCAAAAATCTTGAAAATGCATAGTGCTATGCGTTTCTCTAGACTTGATCTTCGGGAGGCGGCGTTGAGACGACTCCTAGGACGAATACATCTGTTGAAGTTGTTGGAGCTGGTGGAGTTGCAACCAGAGGGGCAACTAAAGCTGTGGCTGCAGGTGCTGACGTAGTAGCTCTCGTGTCTGTCACAGACACTGCTGCAGATCTATGTGCCCTAGGCACTCTCTGAAAAGCATCTGTGGTGGCTTTCCCTTTCCTCTCTTCAGCATCTTCCCGGAGCTGCTCAACAGCTGTTTGCATTTCTGTCACCTTCAAGTCAAGATCATAGACCTTTGTTTCAATGATCCTCTCCAGGCCCTCTCAATTCTGAGTCAGGATGGCCAATCCTTTCTCAATCCTCAAAGTGGCCTGAATAAGATATCCAAGTTGATCTTTTTTTGACTTGAGGAAAATTTGTGAAGCCTCTTCAACACTTGGCATCTTGGCTTCCTTCTCAGCTTTTTCTTTCTCCCTCTTCTCTTGAGCCTCTACTGATGTGGGATCTTCAGCATCCATGACAACTGTGTTGTCCTCAAAGTCAGGCCTCAAGGGAAGGTGTTCTTTATCCAACAAGTATGTGCCTGTGCCCATCTTGGAGTTGATGAGCATCTGGATGTGTGGAGCATACCCACATGATCTCTTTTGGTCTGCAGCTGTCCTCTTGATTGTCTCAACAATCAAACTCATCACTTTAAACTTCTGGGGTACATCAAACATCTAAAGCAAATTGATGGAGTGGCCTCTGATCATCCTGTGATCTCCTGATTTGGGCAGCAAGGTGTGCCTCAAAATGGTGTTAATAGTGGCCAGTCCAGACAACAGATAATATACAGAGCCTAGCTTGTGATTCTCCAAGGCTTTGTAAGGACCTCCTTGTACATGTTGGCCATGGAGTTGTGATCTTTATTTTTCTTGGCATAGACATCTATGTCATCCTTATGCTCTTCAGGGGCATTAATCAGCTTGGCCCACTCATCAACTGTTGATTGGTACCTTGTACCCTCAGACATCCATACAATCCTTCCATCTGGATAGAAATGAGCTGTAGAATAGAATTGCATAATGAGCTCATCATTCCACTTGGTCAGTTTCTGACCCACAAATTTGTCTACTCCATTGAGTCTGAAACTTTCATGCACTCCTGGAAAGTGGTCTTCATTGTTGTCGATGTACTTCCAATCTACCCACTTCATGTCACACACTATGGGCTTCTTATCCAACATAATTGTCTCATAGAAGTCCTGATGTTCCTTGGTGTGGAATCTATAGTCCACATCAGTCCTTCTCCTCACAGCATATGGATCTGATTGTCTCCACAATCTGAGACCTGCATCCTTTCTGACTTTCATATTTTGTGCCACTAGATAATTGTCATCATGGTCAGGGATCTTTGGCTTTAACTTCCTGAGCACTTGGGTTTCGTCATCATCTTCTTCTTCAATTTCAGGCACTGGGGCCTTGTTCTTCTCAGCAGCTGGTATGTTTCTTGTGCTTATCTTTGGTCCAGTCTTGGTGGCTGGAGCAGAAGCTTTGGGAGCGGTCTTGGGCTTTGATGGAGCAGCCCCAGACTTGATGGTATCCCCCATCAGCTTCTGAGTCTTTGATGCTGGTGCAACATCTTCTTCTTCATCTTCTCCCTCATCCTCAGCTGGGTCTTTCATCATAGAGGATCTTCCAATTACTCTGGCCATGGTCTTCTTGACCCTTTCCTTTCTCTTCTTGCCCTCACCAGCCTCTTTTGGTTCAAGGGTGAACTCAATGGTTTCCTGTGTTGAGGCTCTGGCTTTGGACATGGGCACTCTCTTGGCAGGAGCCTTCTTGTTCAGACCAGGCTTTGTTGAAGCAGCTGTGCCAAATTCCTTCTTGACTAAGTTCTTCTTGGAGCTGACCTCTTCCTCAACAGCAACATAGTCGTCATCCTCTGAATCAGAATTTCTCTTTCTTCTCTGCCTAGTAGCAACCTTAGGCAGGTTGCTGGGAGTACTTCTGCTGCCTTCATCATAACTACCAGAGGGACTAGTGCCCTCACTCAGATTTACCTGCTCCTCAGACCTGTTCTGGCTATCACTCTAATCAGACATTATTGACACTGCAAACTGAAAGCTGACCCTGTGAATAGTTATAGATGAGATAGAATGGATGAGCATCACAAAGTGCAGAGATTTTGCAAAACAAATGAGTCAAAAACTTAGTTTTAGTTTTCCACAGAAAGCATTTCGGAGCTACCGATTTGTTAAACTCGGTGACACCGAAGCAATTTTGGAGACTAAACTAGTGGAATCGGTCAGACCGAGACACAGTTTGGTGACTCCGAGATTGCTAAGGTTTCACTGAGAGTTGAACTCGGTCACACCGATTTGCAAGTGTCGGTCAGACCGAAAGTTACAAGTGCAATGGCCTAAGCCAAATCGGTGAGACCGATTTCCACAACTCGGTCGGTCCGAGATGAGTTCGGAGGAAACCTAACCCTAAATTTTCGAATCAAAACTAATCTAAAGAAAGTTTTTGCTGGATAGGATGATCTCATACGTGGTAAGAATCATGGCATTGAGTTTGTGCTAAGAATCGGAGTAAAAGGATTGCACAAAGGGTCAAACTCATACCCTAACTCGGCGATGAGCTTGCTACGGCGGCAACGGCGGTGAAGATTTCTGTTGACGGTGATGGAGACCAGTGGCAGGGGGTCGCTGGCGACGAGAGGACGATCCGGAGACCCGAGTCGGCTGAGCAAGACACGCGCGGGCGAAAAGGTTTCGGAATTTTTTCCAAAATTTGACCCGTCGGTATATATATCCTGACCCTGTTGGTGTGACCGAGTGGAACAACTCGATGGCATCGAGATGCAGAATCGCAAGCGGTTACTGCAACTCGGTGTGACCGAACGGTTCTAATCAGTTGCACCGAGATTGAAAACCTAGATCAACTCATTGAACTCGGTTTGACCGAAAAGGATGAATCGGTCAGACCGAAATGCACAGAGAGGTTTTGGAGGTTTAAGTCTATGACGAATCGGTGACTCCGAGTGCTCCTCACCCAGAGGGTTCGAATCTGACTTGATCAAACTTTGTGATGTAGCATGAATAAAGTTTGAGAAAAGCATAGATAGCTAGAGGAACTTCTTAGGCATTCTTGTCCATCCATTTGGCAAACGAAGAAGAGCCAGAGAATCAAAGCAACAAATGGATGTCCTCGAATGAGAAAAATATGCAATCAACATGCTCACACAATAAGATGGCAAATGAAGTATGTGGCAAACCATGCACAAACACTCTAGCATCTATCAAGCAATTGGCGATGACTAGGTCATCTATATATGAGTATATTGACTTAGGAGTCAAATGAAAACATTTGTGATCATAGTTCATACTCATCGTTTAAGCGCAAGTGGGGTTACCATTTTTACATAAAGCATTGTTGTGTTCACACCAATAGAGTTGCTTTAGCTCAATTCTTAGAGTAAAGCTCCCCCTAGATGTGATATCCCCCCTAAGAGGGATGAACTAACCTTGGGTTTTGTCGATGATGACTTCATGTAGATGTTGAAGATGTGGATGCTCAATGTTGATGTAGATCATTTGGAGCAAACCATTGGAGTGAGTTGCACTTTCAATACATATATGGGTTAGTCTCACAATGAACAAACAAGGATATCCATAGACATAGAGTGAAGTACACACAATATGATGTCCACGAATGCATTAGATTACCTTGTCCCTTGTCTTACCAACAAGATGGTTTGTGACTCCTTGAATTAGTGCAAGATGTGGAAGTTGTTTGCACTTGTTCTCGCCAAAATGATATGAGTGAAATATGTTGGCGGAGTCACCCTCAAGAACTCTCTAGTTCTTCTTCTTCGGGATCCACATCAACTTAATGGGAATCCTTGGAGTTGTAGTCATACTTGATGAAGTAGAACTTGATGTAGTCTTAGGAACCCACTTGACCAAGGCTTCGGAGCTTCTTCAAATGCATCAATCTCCTCTTGAAGCTTGTCCTTGCCTTTTTTCTTGTGGTCTTGTGGTGGAAGATCATCTTGATATTGTGTTCCCTTGAAAGAAGTAGGATCATACTTCTCTTGTTGAGGAACAAACTTCGTCTTGGGGTATTGATCTTCTTCCCACTCAACTCCATTGGCATTGAACTTTCGTTCAAAACCAACACCTTGATTCTTCCGGTGCCTTCCTTGCTTGCATACAATTTCCTCAAATTGCTTACTTCCGGCAAGGTTCTTGTAAACACCTTTCTCTATAATTCCCTTCAATAAGCTATTTTCTTGCTCAAGTGTAACTTGGCTAAGAGAATCATTAGTGGAATCAAGAGAACTGCTAGAAGCAACAACATTGGATTTAACATGATTATTGTTACTACTAGAAGAAGAATCTTTCTTGCTCTTGTTACTAGATTTTACTTGTGGCATGTAAGTAGACAAGAGTAAACGCTTGGCAATGTAAGAAGAACTTTTCTTACGAAGATCATCATTGATTGCTTTTAAGAACCCATGCTCTTGCTCTAGATTGAGCTTTTCAAAGCGTAGCTTCTCATGAGTCTTTAAAAGCTCTCGATGATCTTCTAAGGTAGTTTCATGAGCTAACTTAAGAGTTTTTAGTTCTTTAGTTAGACGCTCAATCTCCTTCTTATCATCGTCATTCATTTTATCTTGATTAGCATGATTGATAGCAAGTTCATCATAGTTTTCATCACTAGAGTTGTCAACAAGTAAATCATCATCACCTAGCAAATCATCTTCATCACTATTGAAATCAACATACTCGGGGTGTGATACCTTTGGGCCTTTAGCCATGAAGCATCTTCCAATTCCTTCTTTTGGTGAGTCAAATATGCCATAGGAGTTGGTCGACACAAGTGCTAGACCAGCAACACCTTCATCTTGAGTATATTCAGAGTCGGAGTGATAACTTCTCTCGGAGTGATGGTCAGAGTCAGAACCGGATACCCATTCACCAACATGAGCTTGATGTCTTCGTTTTGTGCAGCTCCTTGATGACTTGTCCTTCCTTTCCGAATCCTTGCTTCTGTGAGAGGTTCTTCGTTCATAACGATCATCTCTACTCTTTCTCTCTCTTGGAGGTGATTCTTCTCTTCTACTTCTCCTTTTAGGCGAGTCTTCTCTTCTTTTGTAGGGAGCCGTACACTCATTGGAGTAGTGTCCGGGTCTTCCACAATTGTAGCAATTACGCTCACGACTAGAAGATCTTTTGTCATTGTAGGACCTTGACTTGGAACTTCTTTCTTTGCTTATACTCTTGTATAACTTGTTGAAGTTCTTCACCATTAGGCTCAATTCCTCATTGAAGGCTTGTTTCTCGCTTGATGATGTAGGAGCATCACATGAGGATTTGTAAGCACCACTTGACTGTTGGGGAACGTAGTAATTCAAAAAAATTCCTACGATCACTCAAGATCTATCTAGGAGAAGCATAGAAACGATCGGGGAGAGTGTTTCCACGTACCCTCATAGACCGAAAGCGGAAGCGTTTAGTAATGTAGTTGATGTAGTCCAACGTCTTCGCGATTCAACCAATCCAAGCACCGAACGTACGGCACCTCCGTGTTCAGCACACGTTCAGCACGATGACGTCCCTCGAGCTCTTGATCCAGTTGAGGACGAGGGAGAGTTCCGTCAGCATGACGGCGTGGAGACGGTGATGATGAAGTTACCGGCGCAGGGCTTTGCCTAAGCACTATGACGATATGACCGAGGTGTGTAACTCTGGGGGGGGGGGGGCACCGCACATGGCTAAGAGAAGACTTGGTGTCCTTTGGGGTGCCCCCCTCCCACGTATATAAAGGAGGGGGAAGAGGAGGCCGGCCCAAGGGGGGCGCGCCAAAGGGGGGAGTCCTACTTGGACTCCAGGTCCAAGTAGGATTCGCCCCCCTTTCCTATTCCAACCAGGAGAAGGAGGGAAGGAGGAAGAGGGGAGAAGGAAAGAGGGGGGCGCCGCCCCCTCCTAGTCCAATTCGGACCAGCCATGTGGGGGGGGGGGGCACCCCTTGAGGCCCTTCTCTCCTTTCCCCTAAAGCCCATTAAGGCCCATTACTCTCCCGGGGGGTTCCGGCAACCTCCCGGTACTCCGGAAAATACCCGAAACGCTTCAGAACCATTCCGGTGTCCGTATATAACCTTCCAATATATCGATCTTTACCTCTCGACCATTTCGAGACTCCTCGTCATGTCCGTGATCTCATCCGGGACTCCGAACAAACTTCGGTCATCAAATCACATAACTCATAATACAAATCGTCATCGAACGTTAAGCGTGCGGACCCTACGGGTTCGAGAACTATGTAGACATGACCGAGACACATCTTAGGTCAATAACCAATAGAGGAACCTATATGCTCATATTGGCTCCTACATATTCTACGAAGATCTTTATCGGTCAAACCGCATAACAACATACGTTGTTCCCTTTGTCATCAGTATGTTACTTGCCCGAGATTCGATCGTCGGTATCATCATACCTTGTTCAATCTCGTTACCGGCAAGTCTCTTTACTCGTTCCGTAATGCATCATCCCGTAACTAACTCATTAGTCACATTGCTTGCAAGGCTTATAGTGATGTGCATTATCGAGAGGGCCCAGAGATACCTCTCCGATAAACGGAGTGACAAATCCTAATCTCGATCTATGCCAACCAAACAAACACCTTCGGAGACACCTGTAGAGCATCTTTATAATCACCCAGTTACGTTGTGACGTTTGATAGCACACAAGGTGTTCCTCTGATATTCGGGAGTTGCATAATCTCATAGCCAGAGGAACATGTATAAGTCATGATGAAAGCAATAGCAATAAAACTAAACGATCATTAATGCTAAGCTAACGGATGGGTCTTGTCCATCACATCATTCTCTAATGATGTGATCCTGTTCATCAAATGACAACACATGTCTATGGTTAGGAAACTTAACCATCTTTGATTAATGAGCTAGTCAAGTAGAGGCATACTAGGGACACTCTGTTTTGTCTATGTATTCACACATGTAATAAGTTTCCGGTTAATACAATTCTAGCATGAATAATAAACATTTATCATGATATAAGGAAATATGAATAACAACTTTATTATTGCCTCTAGGGCATATTTCCTTCAGTCTCCCACTTGCACTAGAGTCAATAATCTAGATTACATAGTAATGATTCTAATACCCATGGAGTCTTGGTGCTGATCATGTTTTGCTCGTGGAAGAGGCTTAGTCAACGGGCCTGCAACATTCAGATTCTTATGTATTTTACAAATCTCTATGTCTCCCTCTCCTTGACTCGACCGCAGATGGAATTGAAGCGTCTCTTGATGTGTTTGGTTCTCTTGTGAAATCTGGATTCCTTCGCCAAGGCAATTGCTCCAGTATTGTCACAAAGGATTTTCATTGGACCCGATGCGCTAGGTATTACACCTAGATCGGATATGAACTCCTTCATCCAGCCTCCTTCATTTGCTGCTTCCGAAGAAGCTATGTACTCCGCTTCACACGTAGATCCTGCCACGACGCTCTGCTCGGAACTGCACCAACTAACAGCTCCACCATTCAATATAAACACATATCCGGTTTGCGACTTTGAGTCATCCGGATCAGAGAAAAGCTTGCGTCGACGTAACCATTTATGACGAGATTTTTGTCACCTCCATAAATGAGAAACATATCCTTAGTCCTTTTCAGGTATTTCAGGATGTTCTTGACCGCTGTCCAGTGATCCACTCCTAGATTACTTTGGTACCTCCCTGCTATACTTATAGCAAGGCACACATCAGGTCTGGTACACAACATTGCATACATGATAGAACCTATGGCTGAGGCATAGGGAATGACTTCATTTTCTCTCTATCTTCTGCAGTGGTCGGACATTGAGTCTGACTCAACTTCACACCTCGTAACACAGGCAAGAACCCTTTCTTTGACTGATCCATTTTGAACTTATTCAAAGCTTTATCAAGGTATGTGCTTTGTGAAAGTCCAATTAAGCGTCTTGATCTCTCTCTATAGATCTTGATGCCCAATATATAAGCAGCTTCATCGAGGTATTTCATTGAAAAATTCTTATTCAAGTATCCTTTTATGCCATCCATAAATAATGTATCATTTCATATCAACAATATGTCATCCACATATAGTATTAGAAATGCTACAGAGCTCCCACTCACTTTCTTGTAAATACAAGCTTCTCCAAAAGTCTGTATAAAACCATATGCTTTGATCACACTATCAAAGCGTATATTCCAACTCCGAGAGGCTTGCACCAGTCCATAAATGGATCGCTGGAGCTTGCACACTTTGTTAGCACCTTTAGGATCGACAACACCTTCTGGTTGCATCATATACCTCTCTTCTATAAGATATCCATTAAGGAATGCTGTTTTGACATCCATTTGCCAAATTTCATAATCATAAAATGCGTCAATTGCTAACATGATTCAGACAGACTTAAGCATCACTACGGGTGAGAAGGTCTCATCGTAGTCAACTCCTTGAACTTGTCGAAACCCTTTCGCAACAAGTCAAGCTTTGTAGACAGTAACATTACCATCAGCGTCAGTCTTCTTCTTGAAGATCCATTTATTCTCAATGGCTTTCCGATCATCGGGAAAGTCAACCAACGTCCACACTTTGTACTCATACATGGGTCCCATCTCAGATTTCATGGCCTCAAGCCATTTTGCGGAATCTAGGCTCATCATCGCTTCCTCATAGTTTCTAGGTTCGTCATGGTCAAGAAACATGACCTCCAGAATAGGATTACCATACCTCTCAGGTGCGGACCTTACTCTGGTTGACCTACGAGATTTGGTAGTAACTTGATCTGAAGTTTCATGATCATCATCATTAGCTCACTGATTGGTGTAGGAATCACTGGAACTGATTTTTGGGATGAACTACTTTCTGATTCGGGAGAAGGTATAATTACCTCATCATGTTCTACTTTCCTCCCACTCACTTCTTTCGAGAGAAACTCCTTCTCTAGAAAGGATCCATTCTTAGCAACGAATATCTTGCCTTCGGATCTGTGATAGAAGGTGTACCCAACAGTCTCCTTTGGGTATCCTATGGAGACACATTTCTCTGATTTGGGTTCGAGCTTATCAGGTTGAAGCTTTTTCACATAAGCATCTCAGATCCAAACTTTAAGAAACGACAACTTGGGTTTCTTGCCAAACCACAGTTCGTATGGTGTCATCTCAACGGATTTAGATGGTGCCCTATTTAACGTGAATGCAGCCGTCTCTAAAGCATAACCCCAAAACGATAGCGGTAAATCGGTAAGAGACATCATAGATCGCACCATATCTAATAACGTACGGTTACGATGTTCGGACATACCATTACGTTGTGGTGTTCCAGGTGGCGTGAGTTGCGAAACTATTCCACATTGTTTCAAATGAAGACCAAACTCATAACTCAAATATTCACCTCCACGATCAGATCGTAGAAACTTTATTTTCTTGTTACGATGATTTTCCACTCCACTATGAAACTCTTCAAACTTTTCAAATGTTTCAGACTTATGTTTCATTAAGTAGATATACTCATATCTGCTCAAATCATCTGTGAAGGTCAGAAAATAACGATACCCGCCGCGAGCCTCAACACTCATTGGACCGCATACATCAGTATGTATTATTTCCAATAAGCCAGTTGCTCGCTCCATTGTTCCGGAGAATGGAGTCTTAGTCATCTTGCCCATGAGTCATGGTTTGTAAGCATCAAGTGATTCATAATCAAGTGATTCCAAAAGCACATCAGCATGGAGTTTCTTCATGCGCTTTACACCAATATGACCTAAACGGCAGTGCCCCAAATAAGCTGCACTATCATTATTAACTTCGCATCTTTTGGCTTCAATATTATGAATATGTGTATCACTACAATCAAGATTCAACAGAAATAGACCACTCATCAAGGGTGCATGACCATAAAAGATATTACTCATATAAATAGAACAACCATTATTCTCTAATTTAAATAAATAACCGTCTCGCATCAAACAAGATCCAGATATAATGTTCATGCTCAACGCTGGCACCAAATAACAATTATTCAGGTCTAAAACTAAACCCGACGGTAGATGTAGAGGTAGCGTGCCAACGGCGATCACATCGACTTTGGAACCATTTCCCACGCGCATCATCACCTCGTCCTTAGCTAATCTTCGTTTAATCCGTAGCCCCTGTTTCGAGTTGCAAATATGAGCAACAGAACCAGTATCAAATACCCAGGCGCTACTACGAGCATTAGTAAGGTACACATCAATAACATGTATATCAAATATACCTTTCACTTTGTCATCCTTCTTATCCGCCAAATCTTTGGGGTAGTTCGCTTCGATGACCAGTCCCTTTGCGGTAGAAGCACTCGGTCTCAGGCTTAGGTCCAGACTTGGGCTTCTTCACTTGAGCAGCAACTTGCTTGCCGTTCTTCTTGAAGTTCCCTTTCTTCCCTTTGCCCTTTTTCTTGAAACTAGTGGTCTTGTTGACCATCAACACTTGATGCTTGAGGGAGTCCTGGATTAGGGGGTGTCCGGATGGCCGGACTATGACCTTTGGTCGGACTCCTGGACTATGAAGATACAAGATTGAAGACTTCGTCCCGTGTCCGGATGGGAATTTCCTTGGCTTGGAAGGCAAGCTTGGCGATACAGATATGTGAATCTCCTCCCATTGTAACCGACTCTATGTAACCCTAACCCTCTCCGGTATCTATATAAACCGGAGGGTTTTAGTCCGTAGGACGAACAACAATCATACCATAGGCTAGCTTCTAGGGTTTAGCCTCTCGATCTCGTGGTAGATCTACTCTTGTACTACCCATATCATCAGTATTAATCAAGCGGGAGTAGGGTTTTACCTCCATCGAGAGGGCCCAACCTGGTAAAAACATCGTGTCCCTTGTCTCATGTTACCATCCGCCTAGACGCACAGTTCGGGACCCCTACCGAGATCCGCGGTTTTGACACCGACATTGGTGCTTTCATTGAGAGTTCCTCTCTGTCGTCATCGTTAGGCCCGATGGCTCCTCCGATCGTCAACAACGATGCGGTCCAGGCGAGTTTTCTCCCGAAAGATCTTCGTATTCGGCGGCTTTGCATCGCGGGCAATTAAGCAGCCATCTGGAGCAGATCGAAGCTACGCCCCTGCCATCAGGTCAGATTTGGAAGTTTGAACTACGGCCGGCGTCGCGGAGACTTGATCTTCGACGGGTTCGAGCCACAGCCAAGCGCGCCACCTTCGTCACGATGGGCATGATCTAGCTCGGCGCCAAACGAGTGCCACGAGGCGCACGAGTGTCCGCCGACCTTTAGCTCGGAGCCGATCGCGCCAATCGAGGACGGGTGGCTGGACACCGCCTCGGTGGCTGCAATCTCTACGGCGATCGAGCCGAACACCATACCTGTCCTTTGCGAAGCTCGTGACTCCAAGGTGCCGGACTCCTCTCCGGACTCCGAACCTTCCACGCCCCTGCCAATAGAATCCGATTGGGCGCCGATCATGGAATTCACCGCCGCGGACATCTTTCAGCACTCGCCTTTCGGCGACATTCTGAATTCACTAAAATCTCTCTCTTTATCAGGAGAGCCCTGGCCGGACTATGGTCAGCAAGGTTGGGATGCGGACGACGAAGAAATTCAAAACCCACCCACCACCCACTTCGTAGCCACTGTCGATGATTTAACCGACATGCTCGACTTCGACTCGAGACATCGACGGTATGGACGCCGATGCAGGAGATGACCAAGAACCAGCGCCTACAGGGCACTGGAAGGCCACCTCGTCATATGACATATACATGATGGACACCCCAAAAGAAGGGAACGGTGATGGAACAACGGAGGATGACCCCTCCAAGAAACAGCCTAAGCGCCGGCGTCAGCGGCGCCGCTCTAAATCCTGCCACAGCAAAAACGGCGATTCCGGCACGGGAGATAATAACACCCCGGACAGTGCCGAAGACAACCCCCTCCAGCAGGATTGAACACAAGAGGATGGAGAAGCCAGCCCTCATGAGAGAGCGACAGACAGAGAGGTAGAGGACGATAATTACATGCCTCCCTCCGAAGACGAGGCAAGCCTTGACGACGACGAATTTGTCGTGCCTGAGGATCCCGTCGAACAAGAGCGTTTCAAACGCAGGCTTATGGCCACGGCGAGCAGCCTCAAGAAAAAACAGCAACAGCTTAGAGCTGACCAAGACTTGCTAGCCGACAGATGGACTGATGTCCTTGCGGCTGAAGAGTACGAACTCGAACGCCCCTCCAAGAGCTACCCAAAACACAGGCTGCTACCCCGATTAGAGGAGGAAGCACCTAGACCTACATCACCAGCGCATGATGCGGCCGACCGGCCACCTCGTGGCATGACAGAGAGGCCTCTCGGCCCTCCACTCAAGCCGCACCCCGGCGTCGCTCAAAGAATACCAAGGCACGGGAAAATGCGCCAGACCTGCGAGATATATTGGAGGACAGGGCAAGGCAAACAAGATCGATCTATGGATCGCGTGGGCGCCCCACGACGCGTGGCGATAACCGTCATGCGGATATGGTAAATCCGGCCGGGCGAACACTGATGAACAAAGCTCATTTGAGCTACGTCGTGATATATTGTCTGAGGCGCGCACACCCACTATGCTTCACGATGAAGTAATGGATCATCAAATCCTCGAGGGTTTCAAACCCGTAAACATCGAATCATACGGTGGCACAACAGATCCGGCGGTATGGATCGAGGATTATCTCCTTCATATCCACATGGCCCGGCGATGATCTACATGCCATCAAATACCTCCCACTCAAGCTTAAAGGACCAGCTCGGCATTGGCTTAACAGCTTGCCGCCAGAATCAATTGGTTTTGGGAGGACACGGAAGCCGCATTCCTCGACAACTTCCAGGGCACCTATGTGCGACCACCAGACGCCGATGACCTAAGCCACATAATTCAGCAGCCAGAGGAATCGGCCAGACAATTATGGACACGGTTCCTAACCAAGAAAAATCAAATAGTCGACTGTCCGGACGCAGAGGCCCTTGCAGCCTTCAAGCATAACATCCGTGATGAGTGGCTTGCCCGACACCTATGACAGGAAAAGCCGAAATCCATGGCAGCCCTCACAACACACATGACCCGCTTTTGCGCGGGAGAAGACAACTAGCTAGCTCATAGTAATAACATGACCAAGAGCCCTGGTAATTCGGATACCAAGAACAGCATTGGCAGGTCGCGTCGCAACAAGCAAAAGCGCCGCGTGCAGCGACAATGCCGAGGATCGGCGATTAATGCGGATTCGAGGCTCTAAACCGGTCAGCGAAAAAGCCATTCAAAAGAAATACTCTGGGCCCGTCCAATTTGGACCGAATACTCGATCGCTCGTGCGAGATACACGGCACCCCCGAAAAACCAGCCAACCACACCAACAGGGATTGTTGGGTGTTCAAGCAGCGAGCAAGTTAAACGCCGAAAACAATGACAAGGGGCTGCATGGCGATGGCGAGGAGGAGCCCGGCCACCGAACAATAGGGGACGAAGGGCTTCCCCCACAAGTGCGGACGATGAACATGATATCGCAACCCACATACCCAAAAGGGAGCGAGCGTGCACTCGAGGGGCGTATATCTTGCTGGAGCCGTTGCCCCAAAGTTCAACCCATGGTCCTCCTGCCCGATCACTTTTGATCGAAGGACCACCCCACTAGCATCCACCATGGCGGATTCGCCGCATTGGTTCTAGACCCAATCATTGTGGTTTCACCTCACTAGAGTCCTTATGGATGGCGGCAGCAGCCTGAACCTGCTTTATCGGATACGGTCGAAAAATGGGCATAGATTCCTCAAGGATTAAACCCACAAAGACGACCTTTAAAGGCGTCATACCAGGTGGAGAGGCCAACTATGCAGGCTCGATTACACTTGAGGTGGTCTTGGATCCCGGATAATTTCGAGCGAGAGTTAATCTTGACATAGTCCCGTTCCGTAGTGGCTATCACGCACTTCTGGACGAACCGCATTTGCAAAGTTCAATGCGGTGCCGCACTACGCATACCTCAAGCTCAAGATGCGAGGCCCTCGAGGAGTCATTACGGTCAATTGAAACACCGAACGCTCTCTCCGAACGGAGGAGCATACGGCGGCCCTCGGGGCGGAAGTACAAAGCAGCCTCTCAAGTCAATTCTCCAGTCCGGCCATTAAATGTCTGGACACCGTCAAGCGCGCCTGGAGTAACCTACAACAAGACCGCCTGGCATGTTCCGAGCACACGTAGCAATGCGGCCCCAACCCCAGCCCTCGCGAAACTGCGAAACCAGTACTACGCGTACATAACTACGCTCTGGAAATACCATGGGCATAGGGGGAGGGGCACGACCACGGCATGCCCAAAATGCGGCTCAACCGCACTAGGGGCTCCCGATTTTGTCATTCGTTTTCTTACTTTCAGGACTCCACTCTACGGAAGGCCTGTCCGGCAGTACAATCTCCGAACACACGATGCAATAGCCAGGGACGCAGAAAGCTACGTCGAGTGTCCAGGTGGTATCTATAACGAGCAGTATACTTGTTTCACATATCATCCCGCAGCTCGCCCCTGGAGGGGGACATGTCAAATAGTCCTATCTCTTGCTTATCGCACTATTTGTATCGTTCTGCTTTTACCGCAGACTTTTCGAATAAACAATACATAGCTTTTGTCTATTATTGCATTCCTTTTTTATAAAAATATGTTCAGTTATGACATTATGCAACCGTACACTTTAGTACGGCCAATACACCGAGGGCTTACGTACCCCGGTATGGTGTGAGAAGTCCGAACACTCTCATGAGTGCGGCACCCGAACTTATAGCATTATATGCATCGGCTCGAATCATGTCTTGGGTCAATAGTTGGGTTTGCCTGCTCCCATGTTTTGGTACCTTACGTTCCGTTATATCGGCTAAGGTAGCACTGGGAGAACAACTGCGATTGTGCCCCGGTTGTGCTGGGCTAAGCACCTCAGTGGAGAAAGCTAAAACTGACCGTCATGATAGGGCGAGAGCTGGTCGCTGTTCGAGAGGTTTTCGAGTCCCTAAAGACTTATGCCGCTTAGAGCGAGGAGTCGGCTTTGTCCGACCTAGGCGTGGATAGCGCCCCGAACTCAGTCTTCCGAATACTAGGGGCTTCGCCAAAATTTAAAATTATAGAATTCTATGGCTAAGTGAGAGTGTTCAAGCATTATAGTCCGATTGCCTTGTTCGTTGTGTTGGCGCCTCCTCGAAGGACCCAATAATGGGAAAAAGAGCGCAAGTTTATCCCGAACACTCCAAAGACTCATGGCATGGGGCGAAAGCCAACGACTCACCGTCTCTCAATTTTAATAAACGGACGCACAGAAGGTAATATTTTAAATTCAAAAGCATTGCTTAGCGCATATGAACAATTTTTCAGCGTACAGGATCACAAATGCGAGTTTACTAAAAAATTACATCTTTGGAGCACTCATCCGCTATACGGCGGGCACCCTTCAGGACGCCTTCATAATACATCTCGGGCTTGCGATGCTCCTTGCCGGCGGTGGTCCGTCCGTCACAAGCTTCTCAGCGTCCATCTTGCCCCAGTGCATTTTAGCACGGGCAAGGGCCCTACGGGCACCTTCGATGCATACGGAGTGCTTGATGACTTCAAGCCTTGGACAAGCATCCACCAGCCGCCTTACCAGCCCGAAGTAGCTCCCAGGCATGGCTTCCCCTGGCCACAGCCGGACTACGAGACCCTTCATGGCCTGTTCGGCCACCTTATGGAGCTCGACCAGCTGCTTCACTGGTCGCTCAAAAACTGGGTGTCGGCCTCGACATCTTGAGACCAGAACACCTTCTCCGTCGAGCTCCCCTCTTCAGCTCGGTAGAATGCGGCAGCGTCGGACACACTCCGGGGAAGATCTGCGAATGCTCCTGGAGAGCTCCGGACCCGGGTAAGTAACAAGTAATTCACTTTCGCGTTCTTCCTTTGCACAAAGAATGCCTTACCTGCCGCTATCTTCTTCATCGCCTCAATTTCCTGGAGGGCTTTTTGGGCTTCGGCCTTGGCAGATTTGGCGCTCTCAAGCGCCGAGGCGAGCTCGGACTCTCGAGTCTTTGAGTCAAGCTCCAAACTCTCGTGTTTTTCCATGAGAGCCTGGAGCTCTTGCTGCACCTCCGCCACCCGCGCCTCCTGCTTTTCTCGCTGGGTACGCTCCACGGCCGCATTTTCTTGGCCTTGGACAACGCTTCCTTGAGGTCGCCACAGGTTGTGGCCTGTAATACTCACGTTGGTCCTGTCATTTTTTGCAACCACATCTTTTTTATATACTTACATAAGGTATTACTTACCTTCCTTGTCCTTGAGCTGCTTCTTGGCAAGGCCGAGCTTGTTCTCGGACCGCTCGAGGCTTTGCTTAAATGCATTGACCTCCATGATCGGTCTTGGCAGAGGTCAGCAAAGACAGCCTGCATTCCCATATTGACATACTTATGTTAGACTCCTGCGTATATCTTTTTGATTCTCAGTTCGGCTTTTCTTTCCGAACACCAAACTGAGCATCAGGGGCTACTGTCTATGCGGTAATATTTTTACATATCTTAAATACATACCTCAAAGCCCGTTAGAAGGCTGGCACATGCTTCAGTCAGCCCGCTCTTGGTGGACTGAACCTTTTGGATCACCACACTCATAGTAGTGCGGTGCTCCTCGTCGATGGAGGCGCCGTTAAGCACCTCCAGCAAATTATCCGGTGCCTCCGGTTGGAAGGAGGTCACCGGCGTCGTAGGCTTGCCCTTCTTACGTGGGGGCCGCCTGCCGGACTCCGGAACCACTGAAGGTTCCGGTGCGGAGTCCGGCCCGGGGCCGGACTTAGAGCCATTTGGGGTTTTATCCCCTTTGCGCCTGGAGTCCGGGAGGTCGCCTTACGGCACCTCCAGGACCACCCCTCCTGGCTTGGACCCTTTTGGGACTCCACCTCGGCATCGTCCGTAGGACGAGGGGAGGTAGCAGTCGGAAGTGAAAGGCTATTCACATCCGATGAATCCAGGGATCCGCTCGATGAAGCGTCGATCTGGGCCGCAGGCGGACTGCATAATTACATTCGGCGTCAGAAGATACTGTGCAGTAAAGGAACGCCATGAGTTATTCTGGTATCCGGATACTTACGATTTTGCCAGGGGCTTGGCCCTGGATGGCCACTCCTCTTCGCCGTCGTCGGCGTTGGTGGAGTAGTCCGGAGGAAGGGTCCTTCCCCTCTTGGACCCTCCGGCCCCCCAGTTGGGGCGGCCTTCCTTTTCATTCCTTCCCCCGTTGGAGGGGGAGAGGCTCTTCTTCCTCCTCGTCTTCGGAGGAGGAGTGCGCCTCGGAGTCATCGGACGATGAATCCGGCACCACCGGGCGTCGGGAACTCTTTCGAGTTCCCGTGGCCTTCTTCTTGGCCTTCTTCTCCGACACCACGTAAGGTGCCGGGACCAGCAGCCCCGTCAAGTGGGCGTCTGCTGGATCTTCGGGCAAAGGAGCCGGACAGTCGATCTGTCCGGTCTTCTTCTGCCATTCCTGTCAAAGGAACAGGAGCTTAGATCCCGCATAGAGTTAAACTATGAAAAACAAGTATCCTGTAAAGGGTAAAATAAGCTTACTACGCTGGCTTGGCGCTTCGTGCGGAATCCGCGATCCTCGGTGATGGGAGGGGGAACCTCGGCGCCCTTGAATAGCACCTTCTAGGCATCCTCGTGCGTTGTGTCAAAGAGCCTGGTCAGAGTTTGGTGCTGGGCCGGGTTGAACTCCCATAAGTTAAAAGCCCGTCGTTGACACGGGAGGATCCGACGGATGAGCATGACCTGGACTACGTTGACGAGTTTAACCTCTTTGTCCACCAGGTCTTGGACACAGGTTTGGAGTCCGGTCCGCTCTTCTGAATTACCCCACGACAGGCCCTTCTCTTTCCAGGAGGTGAGCCGTGTGAGGTTGCGGATCGAATTGGGGCGCTGGCCATTCAGGTCCGCAGCTGGCTCGGTGATGTAGAACCACCCCGATTGCCACCCCTTTATGGTCTCCACGAAGGAGCCTTCGAGCCATGTAACATTGGGCATCTTGCCCACCATGGCGCCTCCGCACTCCGCTTGCTGGCCGCCCACTACCTTCGGCTTGACATTGAAGGTCTTCAGCCATAAGCCGAAGTGGGGCTTGATGCGGAGGAAAGCCTCGCACACGACGATAAACACCGAGATGTTGAGGACGAAGTTCGGGGCCAGATCATGGAAATCCAGGCCGTAGTAGAACATGAGCCCCTGGACAAACGAGTGAAGTGGGAAACCTAGTCCGCGGAGGAAATGGGTGAGGAACACCACCCTCTCATGGGGCCTGGGGGTGGGGATGAGCTGCCCCTTGTCTGGGAGCCGGTGCGCGATGTTGTTAGACAAGTATCCGGCCTCCCTCAGCTTCTTGATGTGTCCCTTCGTGACGGAGGAAACCATCCACTTGCCTCCCGCTCCGGACATGGCTGGAGAAGGTAGAGGTGGGATGTGCAGACTTGGGCGCTGGAGCTCAAGTGTGCGAAAATGGATAAGCAAAGGAGGAAGAAGGCGTAGATGGAAAAGGTGGATCCTTATCCCCCTATATGGGCGGACGAAACTATGTGCCCCCACCAGCCTGGTAAAACTCGCTTATCTCCCAAGCGCCGTAAATTAATGGCACGGTTGGGTTACCCACGCCCGTATTGATGAGAATCCCGGAATGAGGGGACACGATCTCTGCTTCAACAAGACGTGCCAAGGAAACCGCCTCGCTAAGTGCGCTGAGGTGGGACAGTAAAAACGATTCGAATAAAGGCTTGGCCATGGTGTGATGTCACCTTTGCGAAATCGTCAAGAGATTGGATTTGTGTAAATATTATTCTCTCTACGGTGGTATGTGGAAATTATTTTGCGAGCGGACACTATCCTTGTGTTCAAAATCTTCTATGAAGTATTCGGAGGAGGAACCCGCCTTGCAATGCGAAGACAATCTGCATGCGGACTCGTCGTCATTGAAGCCTGGTTCAGAGCTACTCTTGAGGGAGTCTGGATTAGGGGT
Organism: Aegilops longissima; assembly: GCA_021605205.1. Taxonomy (NCBI): domain Eukaryota; kingdom Viridiplantae; phylum Streptophyta; class Magnoliopsida; order Poales; family Poaceae; genus Aegilops; species Aegilops longissima. Next base: position 639,386,175 of record CM038680.1, read on the forward strand.
GTCCGGATGGCGGACTATGACCTTTGACCGGACTCTGGACTATGAAGATACAAGATTGAAGACTTCGTCCGTGTCCGGATGGGACTTTCCTTGGCGTGGAAGGCAAGCTTGGCGTCTGGATATGTGAATCTCCTCCCATTGTAACTCGACTCTATGTAACCCTAACCCTCTCCGGTGTCTATATAAACCGGAGGGTTTTAGTCCGTGGGACGAACAACAATCATACCATAGGCTAGATTCTAGGGTTTAGCCTCTCTGATCTCGTGGTAGATATACTCTTGTACTACCCATATCATCAATATTAATCAAGCAGGAGTAGGGTTTTACCTCCATCGAGAGGGCCCGAACCTGGGTAAAAACATCGTGTCCCTTGTCTCCTGTTATCATCCGCCTAGACGCACAGTTCGGGACCCCCTACCCGAGATCCGCCGGTTTTGACACCGACAATGCTCCTTCTTGATTTCTACCTCCGCAGCCTTTAGCATCGCGAAGAGCTAGGGAATTGTCTTATCCATCCCTTGCATGTTATAGTTCATCACGAAGCTTTTGTAGCTTGGTGGCAGTGATTGAAGAGCTCTGCCAATGACACTATCATTAGGAAGATTAACTCCCAGTTGAGTCAAGTGGTTGTGGTACCCAGACATTCTGAGTATATGTTCACTGACATAACTATTCTCCTCCATCTTGCAGCTATAGAACTTATTGGAGACTTCATATCTCTCAGTTCGGGCATTTGCTTGAAATATTAACTTCAACTCCTGGACCATCTCATATGCTCCATGACGTTCAAAACTTCTTTGAATTCCCGATTCTTAGCCAATCATCTTTCAACTTAGCTTTCTCTAGGAACGCATTAAAATTCAAGGGAACGGTAGCACATGCCATTGATCTATAACAACATAGATATGCAAAAAAAAACTATCAGGTACTAAGTTCATGATAAATTTAAAGTTCAATTAATCATATTACTTAAGAACTCCCACTTAGATATCCCTCTAGTCATCTAAATGATCACGTGATCCATATCAACTAAACCATGTCCGATCATCACGTGAGATGGAGTAGTTTTCAATGGTGAACATCACTATGTTGATCATATCTACTATATTATTCACGTTCGACCTTTCGGTCTCAGTGTTCCGGGGTCGATCTGCATATGCTAGGCTCGTCAAGTTTAACCCGAGTATTCTGCGTGTGCAAAAATGGCTTGCACCCGTTGTATGTGAACGTAGAGCTTATCACGCCCCATCATCACGTGGTGTCTCGGCACGACGAACTGTAGCAACAGTGCATACTCAGGGAGAACACTTATACCTTGAAATTTAGTGAGGGATCATCTTGTAATTCTACCGCCGTACTAAGCAAAATAAGATGCATAAAGGATAAATATCACATGCAATCAAAATAAGTGATATGATATGGCCATCATCATCTTGTGCCTTTGATCTCCATCTCCAAAGCACCGTCATGATCACCATCGTCACCGGCTTGACACCTTGATCTCCATCGTAGCATCGTTGTCGTCTTGCCAACTATTGCTTCTAAGACTATCGCTACCTCTTAGTGATAAAGTAAAGCAATTACATGGCGATTGCATTTCATACAATAAAGCGACAACCATAAGGCTCCTGCCAGTTGTTGATAACTTCTACAAAATATGATCATCTCATACAACAATTTATATCTCATCACGTCTTGACCATATCACATCACAACATGCCCTGCAAAAACAAGTTAGACATCCTCTACTTTGTTGTTGCAAGTTTTATGTGGCTGCTATGGGCTTCTAGCAAGAACCGTTCTTACCTATTCAAAACCACAACGATTTTTCGTCAAGTGTGATGTTTTAACCTTCAACAAGGACCGGGCGTAGTCAAACTCGATTCAATTAAAGTGGAGAAACAGACACCCGCGAGCCACCTGTGTGCAAAGCACGTCAGTAGAACCAGTCTCGTGAACGTGATCATGTAATGTCGGTCCAGGCCGCTTCATCCAACAATGCCGCTGAATCAAAGTAAGATGTTGCTGGTAAGCAGTATGACTATTATCGCCCACAACTCATTGTGTTCTACTCGTGCATATATCATCTACGCATAGACCTGGCTCGGATGCCACTGTTGGGGAACGTAGTAATTCAAAAAAATTCCTACGATCACGCAAGATCTATCTAGGATAAGCATAGCAACGAGTGGGGAGAGTGTGTCCACGTACCCTCGTAGACCAAAAGCGGAAGCATTTAGTAATGCGGTTGATGTAGTTGAACGTCTTCGCGATTCAACTGATCCAAGCACCGAACATACGGTGATGTCTACTACACAACCTTCTTCTTGTAGACGTTGTTGGGCCTGCAAGTGCACAGGTTTGTAGGACAGCAGCAAATTTCCCTCAAGTGGATGACCTAAGGTTTATCAATCCGTGGGAGGCGTAGGATGAAGATGGTCTCCCTCAAACAACCCTGCAACCAAATAACAAAGAGTCTCTTGTGTCCCCAACACACCCAATACAATGGTAAATTGTATAGGTGCACTAGTGCGGCGAAGAGATGGTGATACAGGTGCAATATGGATGGTAGATATAAGTATTTGTAATATGAAAATATAAAAACAGCAAGGTAACTAATGATAAAAGTGAGCGTAAATGGTATTGCAATGATAGGAAACAAGGCCTAGGGTTCATACTTTCACTAGTGCAAGTTCTCTCAACAATAATAACATAGATAGATCATATAACAAGCCCTCAACATGCAACAAAGAGTCACTCCAAAGCCACTAATAGCAGAGAACAAATGTAGATATTATGGTAGGGTACAAAACCACCTCAAAGCTATTCTTTCGGATCGATCTATAAAAGAGTTCGTACTAGAATAACACCTTAAGACACAAATCAATCAAAACCCTAATGTCACCTAGATACTCCATTGTCACCTCAAGTATCCGTGGGCATGATTATACGATATGCATCACACAATCTCAGATTCATCCAACCAACACAAAGTACTTCAAAGAGTGCCCCAAAGTTTCTACCGGAGAGTCAAGAACGTGTGCCAACCCCTATGCATAGGTTCATGGGCGGAACCCGCAAGTTGGTCACCAAAACATACATCAAGTGGCACATTGTGGGAACCCCGACTCATAAGTCGAGATCACCGAATGCACGTGTACAGTGATCCCAGAGATCAATGCTCACTGAACACACAGAAGCTGAATAACAAGAGTCTTACATCCATACATACCGTTTTACGCAAGTAGGACCATTATGGTCAAGTCTTGAGTGTATCATCGCAGCGGAAATCTTCAATAACAACTTGGACCCATGCCATCTGCCTTAACCCTACAGGCATTCTGACTGGGAAGCGTCCTAGCTCGCATGTTCGTCACCAAGGTACTCCTCATTATATCTTGTTCTTTCATGCCTGGCCAATAAAATAACCAGTGGCAAGCCAATGAGTACTTTGAATGTACTCGCAAGCAACCCATGTTTTGGTTCAAGATACAACAATGCATGATATAGGCAAATTTTGGCAAAAAGCTAGTTTTGAGTGCAATGACATGTTCAACACTTGTAAGACATGCATCAGGAGAATTCAAGTAACCATGAGGACAGGTTACAAATATCAACATAAATAGACTGGGCATCAACCCAACTCAATCATGTCAAGTCCCTTGACCCAAGTAGTTTTATCAACACACACACACACACACACACACACACACACATGTTTTGTAAAGCTCTGGACGTAGTTTAAGCAGCACAGCCCAACTGTCCTTGACCGTGGACACGGCTATTCGAATAGTTTTACACTCTGCAGAGGTTGCACACTTTACCCACAAGATCCGGGGAACTTCCATGTCATCCACGACCCGCGATACCTCAAGTACCCGGGGTAAGCACCCGATCACTACCTTTCCCTAGACGACACTAACAAGGAGTCCACTCGTTGTTCCGTATCCTCATGATGTACATCATACGAGACTCACTCGAGATCGTAACATCCGAGAGGGGACGCAACGGTGTATCCGGTGCCTGTAAAACAGTCATGGCCGCCCTACAGCACGACCTCGTCCCCGAGAGAGCACCAACTCTCCCCCGTCACTAGTAATGCGGGCTCCAAGCTAGTATTGGCCTAGGTAATCAATAATGCCCTTTCCTATACAAGGGTAGAGTGGTTGCGCATGTAAGGTTGGGACAGTCAACAAATCTTAAATCTAATCCGTTTTCGAAAACCACACACACTTGCCTCGGTACACCACTTCGTCATCAAGTGGTTACCCATCTCATCATCTCCCTCGGGCATAAGTGGAACCCGACGGGGTTTTCGGAAGTCCTTTGAAAATACTTTGTATCCTTCACCATGCATATACTCGTCCCTTTTTGCGTAGCACTACTTTAGCATCCTATCTACCCCCACCGGCATAACCCTCATAAGAAGGTAGGGTCATGCACAATGCAAGTATCAACGAGGAAGTACGGTGGCAAACCATCAAAGTGGTTACCACCTCCTCATGATTCCGTTGCAACAAAAATAGTTTATGGATGGAGTCACTATAAATTTGAATCATCAAATTTGGAGTTAATTTGAATAGTTTATGGATTTTTGAATTTCACTGGAAAAGAAAAAGAAAAAGATTTATGCTATACCTAAACTGTGCGCAGGGCGCAGTTTAGCACCGCAGCGCACTGGGCCGGCCCAGCTGCACGACCACGCGACTAAGAAGGGCCACACCGAAGGCGTACTAGCCAAGTACGCGTCCCTGCGGGGCAAGCGGCTTCCCTGGTCCCGCCTCCACTTAACCCGACCTGCAGGGCCGGCTCGGTTGCCGCTGCCGTCGACAGGAGGGGCTGGCATGCTGACGCGGCGTCGTCCTCAACCTCCCGCCCGAAGCAGGGGAGGCGAGGCAGAGGGACGTCGACGGCAACTGCCGGCGCTACCGGCCACCGTTTCCGGTGATCCGGCCACCGACATGCTCGGGGAGACAAGCCGCATCCGTTACCCTTGTCCGCGCGTCCATGGGAGGACGGATATGAGCGGGGCCATGGCCACGGCGGACGTTGGTACCGGCGAGTCCAGGGAACACGACACGACCACGGGGAGGAGAAGGATAAGCGCGGGAGGGGCCCACGATGATGGTGGAGGTGCTCTGGTGCGGTCTAGAGGGGAGGAGGAGGAGTGGTGGGCGTGAATTTAGGCGGAGTCCGGTGGCTCGGCTCCGGCCATGGGGAGCGACGGAGGGCTCGGCGAGAGGGTTGGCTGGGTCGAGGATGCTTCTAGGAGGGAGAGAGGACAAATGGAGTGGAGAGGAGAGCTCGTAACGGCCTCATATGGGCGCGGCTAGGAGCACCGTGGGCGGAGCTCACGGCCACGGCCCAGGGCGTCGCCAGGGGCCAAACGAGCGCTTTGGGGCATGTCTGAGGTGCTCGTGGGCGTGGTCCATGTCAAGGGAGAGAAAAGAGGGAGCGGGGACTGGTCAGAGCCATCGCGCGTGTGAGGCTGCCCATTGGAGCCCTCGGGCGGCCGGTGCGCGTGCGAGTGGAGGTAGCAGGAGGAAGAAGGAGGAGGGGGACAGGGGTTTAGCGTGACCCAGACACCGAGGCACCTCATCGAGCGCGCTGGGGAGGCTCGAGGTGGTCGGAAGCCTCGGGCAGGACGCAGCTACAGTGCGGGAGCACACTGTAGCGCGCTCCAGAGCGCCCATTTGGCATGCCACGACATGCCCACGCGCTCTGGATGTGTCCCGCCTTGTCTACTAGCTGCTGGTGCATATGGAGATGCCCTGGGATAGCTTAGGTACTAAGGGAGAGGTAGGAAATAAAAATAGAGGGAGGAAAGAGATGTTGCCATGGCTGTCCAGAGAGGAATCTAGGAGTTTTTGCCCAACAATAATTGACAAATGGCCAGGGTAAAGTTACTGGAGGTAGGAGATGACTAGGGTGAGCTCTGGTAAAAAGTTGAGCCCGTTTGGATTAGTGGAAGGGGTCAAAGTAGTTGTTTTAGTAAAATGGCAGAAGGTGTTTGTTGCTGGTTTGGGCAAGAAGATGAACTCCTATTGTCATAAGGCTTGACAGGTTCAAATGGCATGAGAAAATAAGGGGTTTCACCAATATTGAGTTCATTTGGGCAAAGTTGCCAATGCAACTTTTGTAAACCCTAGACATTAGCAGAAATGAACTTGTGTAGATCTAGTTGAGAAAATCACTTCTCCTTGATGCACCACTTGGTGTAGTGGCCTCATTTGGTCATGTGAACATGCTCACAAAAGTTGGGGTCAAGGAGAGAAAGTTGGTAGTACAAAGTTGTTCAAATTTGATTCTGGTCAGAGAGGGTTTTGGGGCACTTTGATCAATATAACATTTTCTCCAACTTGTTCCATTTGGTCTAGATGAATGATTAGACCATTTGAGCATGGACACAAGATTTGAGAGCATTTGGACATGTTTGGCAATGTAAAGTTGCTCAAACTTCAAAATGGAAAGAATTGGTTTTGAGGAGATTTCATGGGGTTATTCTATTCTCCATGACATGATACTTGTCAAGATCATCAAACATGTCATATGTGACATGATAGAATTTTATTGGAATTGTTGGAGAATATTTCCTTTGTAAATATTTCAAAAGCTTGAAATATCTAGAAAGGGTTTTTGAGGGATTTGACCAATATTTTGAACATGACCATGTGTTGAAACTCTTTTATATGGACAATATATGTCCTCTGAGTTTCCCTAGGTTTTTGTCAAATATTTTTAAATAATAAAATAATTTTTCCCTATTAAAGACCATTTCTGGCCTTAAGAAAAAGCTTTTAAATAAAATGGTAAAATAACTTTTAAAATTATATTTTTGTGTTTTATGGGAATCCTATATCTAATAGGTTTCAAATATACTCTTTGAAATATTTTTCATACCCCAAATCAAGTACTTGCAGTGCAAACCTCAATTCAGGGGTTTTTGGAAAACTAATTTTTAAAAATACGCTTTGGCCAAATTATTTTTGCAAGAAATTATTTTTATGTCCTATACACATGGCATGATCATTGGGAAATATTTTTGGATCAAGGAGAAGGAGTATAAGAGTTGTAGGATTTATTTTATTTTTAGAGCACTTGCAAACAACAGACAAAAACCAATCAAGGCAAGGTCCAAAACACTCAAAAGTTTTTGTCAAACCACATTTTATCATGATTGTTAGCTTAAGTGTAGTGGCATGAAAATCAGGGTGTGACAGACCTACCCCCCTTACAAGAATCTCGTCCCCGAGATTCCCAAACTAGGCGCGGAAAGGGATACAGAAACTTGGATCTGGGGTAGCCTTCAAGTCCTCATGTTGCTTCTGCTTCCGTGTAGTGCTCCATTGAGCTTGAAGTACTTGATGGTGTGGCTTCGTGTATGATGCTCCTCTTGATCCAGGTTGCTTATGGGTAGCTCGCGGTAGGTTAGATTGGGCTAGGGGTCGATGGCTCGGTGGTTAATGCCCTCGTAGAGATCGGGAAAGTTAGGAAGTTGGAAACACTTCCGGGGTTGTGATGCATGGAAAGCATTGTGCACATCAGGTAACTCAGGTGGCAACTCCAGCTGGTAACTGTCTTCTGTTCGTCTCGTAGTGATCTCAGAGGGGGTTGTTAAATCTTGGAGTGATCTCGAAGGGGGCCGATGAATCTTGGTGTGGGTCTCCTTGTCTTGGAAATGCTTGGTTCCTTAGAGAGGAGTGGCTTGCAGATACACATGGTCTTTGACGCGGAAGTATACTTCTTGAAGATGGTGGTTGGCATAGTTCTTCCTCCTTGGCATGGCGGTCTTCAAATGTTTCCTAACCAGCTGAACGATTCTTCTTCCATCTTCAGTTAGACGAGTAGGTCACCAAGTAAAAGTGACAACCAACATAACCAAGTACTCCAAGAAGTTTCTGTTCATGGGGTACATAAGGTAGGCTGGGGCATTGGTGGTGGTAACGGTTGAGCATTGGCCAAGGTCTTATCGATCTAGAGCCAAAGCCCAAGGTCAGGATCCGACCATGTTGTGGCTTGGTAGGGCGTAAGGGTTTCAAGGATTCTAGTGTGCGAGTGAATGTTTATCATCCCATCCATGAGCACAGTTTCTGAGATGCCAATTGTGTTATCTAGTCCTTTAAACAAATCACATCATATCACTGATAGTATCATTTTGTATAGATCAACTCCAATCATCACTCATGTGATTCATATCCTCGTGACTCTCGAGAGGAGGTCTAACAAAATCATATATGTCTACAATCCCCAAACCCATATGTATGTCTACCCCTAAAAATCCATGGGTAGAACATATAAGCTACTAGGCTTGAACGTGACAATCCAAGTGCTCAGCCTATCCTTCCAAGGTCTAAGATAAAGCACCTCTATCCTAACGAAACACGTCGTAAGCCACTCCAAGATCTTGTTTCCTTCCTCTGAATCAACTCCAACAGCCCATTAACTTCCATCAATCACTACATAATCCATTTAATTCTACAAATCCAATGGTTATGGTGTTCCACATGATCTCCTAAGGTTCCTATAATCCCCAAACACTTGAAAGGTCTACCTTACTATAGTCATTCCACCAATTTCCATTATCATGGTCAAGTAAACTCCAAGGTCAAGCTTATATATAACTCTAAATCAACTCCGACAATTAATCCAATCTCCTAGTTTATTGTCCACCGAGAAACATGGTATCACGATCAAGATTATCGATCTAATTCCAATTTACTCCGAACCATGTAGACTTACTCAACATCTATACTCAACTAGGATCACCTATTTAAATCCAAATCTTGTGTCCAACGAGAATTTCCACACTTTTCCCCCAAGTCATTATCGTAATATCAACTATCTCCTGTCAATATCCCCTGGCTAAGTCAAATCCTTATACTTCCAAGAATTTCAGCTTGTGATCATAATTGTCCTATTAAATCCAATTTACTCAGGGGTAGTGAAAGCTATGCTACTCTATAATCATGATCCCACCAAGTTCATCTACCAACATGAAAGCCTTATAATCCTCCGAAGAGTCTCAAATAATTCCTCAAGGTCACTGATATAAACTCATAAAGTCATTTGTCCTCTGTTCCTATATCCTCAAATTGATCTTCCCTATGGCATCATCAGTTCTGGTGCTATATTAGGATGATAAGGTGCTCATTCCCTACGTCCACTAGTTCCATAGTGAACCCAATGTTGAGCAAGGTTACGGAGGCTTAACTGGTTCTCTTTGCAAGTCTGTGGGTTAAGCACATGGTTAAGGATTCGAGATGGGTTATCTCATGAAGTCTTGAAGGGTCTAGGGATGGGGTTCCAGTCATGAGGGATAAGCATAACTCTACGGGGTTGTACTTGGTCGAAGAGGCGGCAGCAAAAGTCTTCAGTGCTAGTTGGTCGCGGAGTAGAACCCTTGGTGCATCTTGTCTTGCTTGTCTTGATTGAGGAGAGAGATGAGAGGAAAAGTAGCATAGAGGAGGGAATGCCTAAAGGGGTTCTATAGTGCAAGTGCAAACAAACAAGTGCTGAAAGGGCCAAACACAAACAATAAAATAAGGCAGGTGATATAACCGCAAACTAGTTGCCTCGGGCAAAAGGGCGACTGATATCAAAACACAAACAAATAAAAACAAGCAACACACAATCATGGTTCTATTCGAACCATCATACGGACTCGACTGCGCATAGGGGGTACACGACTCATCCTACCCTAGGGGTTCTCGGACTCAGTAGTCGTGCCTTGTGCCTCATGCAGTCTTCTGAGTTTTCCTCAGGTGTCGCTACGTCTCTTGTAGTTGTTTGATGAAACAATCCGGGTTGAGCGTGAAGACTCCTCAACAACTTCTCGCCTTTTGAAGTGATGGGGTGAAGGTGGCTCCTCGTAACTGGCATTGACTTGGTCTTCTATTGTCTTCTTAATCACAACGATCCCTTTTTGTCTTCTAAGCCATCGATGGTACCATGTAGGCAATCCTTTATGCAATAACATTGTTAAGGCATAATAGTGGTCCATCCCGTCGGACACATTGTTGACAATATCGTCACCGAGAGCGGGGGATGAAGAGAACCGTTTTCCTGCTCACTATAGTGAGGCGGACCAAATGGCTAGGTTCTCATCCACCGGTGGTTGCCGATACAACAACGGTAGTGACAGGGTTACCCTATTAGCGATGTATATCATGATCTTTCATATCCTATGCCTTGATCGTCGTAGGCTAAGGTTGCATTGTCTTGGGGCAGTGTCAAGGGTGTCACCATCTCCTGGTCTTGTGTCCTCATCCCTCGAGGATGTATCTTACATTGGTATCGCCTTGTTGTGATGTCGCCAATCTTGTGTTCGGAGATGTGGGTGAATGTCCGCAAGGCATCTTCCTTCTAGATTATCCACGAGGATTACAAGGAATCCAAAGGGTCGGGGCATAGGGTTCTAGCGACCAAAGGTTTTGAAGGGAAGAGATCAATAAGGAAAGTATACCTTAGTTTTCAAAAACGAGAAGGGAAGAGAAGTTAGATAGTTTTGAAAACTAGTAGTAGTTTTGGAAATAGTTTTACCCTAATTAACGACCATGCTAACTAAGGCTTCCTACAACAGGATGGCTCGATACCAGCTCTGTTGGTACCCGACTCATAAGTCGAGATCACCGAATGCACGTGTACAAAGGATCCCGAGATCGTGCTCACTTGAACACACGTAAGCTGAATAACAAGAGTCTTACATCCATACATACCGTTTTACACAAGTAGGACCATTATGGTCAAGTCTTGAGTGTATCATCGCAGCGAAATCTTCAATAACAACTTGGACCCATGCCATCCGCCTTAACCCTACAGCATTCCGACCGGAAGCGTCCTAGCTCGCATGTTCGTCACCAAGGTACTCCTCATTATATCTTGTTCTTTCATGCCTGGCCAATAAAATAACCAGTGGCAAGCCAATGAGTACTTTGAATGTACTCGCAAGCAACCCATGTTTTGGTTCAAGATACAACAATGCATGATATAGGCAAATTTTGGCAAAAAGCTAGTTTTGAGTGCAATGACATGTTCAACACTTGTAAGACATGCATCAGGAGAATTCAAGTAACCATGAGGACAGGTTACAGATATCAACATAAATAGACTGGGCATCAACCCAACTCAATCATGTCAAGTCCCTTGACTTTACCCAAGTAGTTTTATCAACACACACACACACACACACACATGTTTTGTAAAGCTCTGGACATAGTTTAAGAAGCACCGCCCAACTGTCCTTGACCGTGGACACGGCTATTCGAATAGTTTTACACTCTGCAGAGGTTGCACACTTTACCCACAAGATCTGGGAACTTCCGTGTCATCCACGACCATGATACCTCAAGTACCGGGGTAAGCACCCGATCACTACCTTTCCCTAGACGACACTAACAAGGAGTCCACTCGTTGTGACATATCCTCACGATGTACATCATACGAGACTCACTCGAGATCGTAACATCCGAGAGGGGACGCAACGGTGTATCTGGTGCCCTGTAAAAACAGTCATGGCCGCCCTACCTGGCACGACCCTGTCCCGAGAGAGCACCAACTCTCCCCCGTCACTAGTAATGCGGGCTCCAAGCTAGTATCGGCCTAGGTAATCAATAATGCCCTTTCCCATACAAGGGTAGAGTGGTTGCGTATGTAAGGTTGGGACAGTCGACAAATCTTAAATCTAATCTGTTTCCGAAAACTACACACACTTGCCTCGGTACACCACTTTTTCATCAAGTGGTTACCCATCTCATCATCTCCCTCGGGCATAAGTGGCACCCGACGGGGTTTTCGAAAAGTCCTTTGAAAATACTTTGTCTCCTTCACCATGCATATACCCGTCCCTTTTTGCGTAGCACTACTTTAGCATCCTATCTACCCCCACCCGCATAACCCTCATAAGAAGGTAGGGTCATGCACAATGCAAGTATCAACGAGGAAGTACGGTGGCAAACCATCAAAGTGGTTACCACCTCATCATGATTCCGTTGCAACAACAATATGGTGCTATATGACATGCATAAAAAGGGTTTCATAGACATGTTCAAAGGGCTGCTTGCCTGTTTTAACAAAGTCTTCGAGGTCTTCAAATATCTCTGGTCCAACTCCGAGCATTTCGTCTATTTCGTCAACTATCGTCAAAAAGCAACCATAATAAGCAACACAACAAGGCAGAAAATAAAAGTGCTCTAAAAATATTAATTTGACTTTTCTAGGACTTCTCTGGTTATATGAAAAATAACCAGAGTGGTTTCATTGGATTTGGATCAGTGGATATTTCTAAACATTTTGATATGATGGAATCAAGGGGTTTATGGATTTGTAAGAAGTGTACAGAAATATATTTTGGAAAAATGAGCAAAGGCACCCATTTAACAAATCATAATTTTAGAAGCATCTAGGAGTTGGTTTCACTGGATTTGGAGTTCAAATGAATATTGTATGGATTTGCAAAGTTGACAAACATGAAGAAATGACTCATTATTTTGTGGGGTACAGAAAGTATTAAGAAAAATGTTCATAAACTAAGTTATGAACTTAGAAGCTTCTAGGATTTTGAATCATGGCATTTGGATCAATTTTGAGCTCCCTGTGATTTTCTAACGGTTCATCACAGAAATAGGAAAAATAGGATTTGATAAATATTTGTGAAAGAAATATCTCTTGGAAAATGTGACAATAGCACCATGTGATAGAGAGTGATTTATGGAGTCACTATAAATTTGAATCATCAAATTTGGAGTTAATTTGAATAGTTTATGGATTTTTGAATTTCACTGGAAAAGAAAAAGAAAAAGATTTGTGTTATACCTAAACTGTGCGCAGGGCGCAGTTTAGCACCGCAGCGCACTGGGCCGGCCCAGATGCACGGCCACGCGGCTAAGAAGGGCCACGCCGAAGGCGTACTAGCCAAGTACGCGTCCCTATCGGGCAAGCGGCTTCCCTGGTCCCGCCTCCACTTAACCCGACCTGCGGGGCCGGCTCGGTTGCCGCTGCCGCCGACAGGCGGGGCTGGCGTGCTGATGCGGCGTCGTCCTCAACCTCCCGCCCGAAGCAGGGGAGGCGAGGCAGAGGGACGTCGACGGCAACTGCCGGCGCTACCGGCCACCGTTTCCGGTGATCCGGCCACCGGCGTGCTCGGGGAGACGAGCCGCATCCGTTACCCTTGTCCGCGCGTCCATGGGAGGACGGATATGAGTGGGGCCATGGCCACGGTGGACGGCGGTACCGGCGAGTCCAGGGAACACGACACGACCACGGGGAGGAGAAGGATAAGCGCGGGAGGGGCCCGCGGTGATGGTGGAGGTGCTCTGGTGCGGTATAGAGGGGAGGAGGAGGAGTGGTGGGCGCGGATTTAGGCGGAGTCCGGCGGATCGACTCCGGCCATGGGGAGCGACGGAGGGCTCGGCGAGAGGGTTGGCTGGGTCATGGATGCTTCCAGGAGGGAGAAAGGACAAATGGAGTGGAGAGGAGAGCTCGTAACGGCCTCATATGGGCGCGGCTAGGAGCACCGTGGGCGGAGCTCACGGCCACGGCCCAGGGCGTCGCCAGGGGCCAAACGAGCGCTTTGGGGCTTGTCTGAGGTGCTTGTGGGCGTGGTCCATGTCAAGGGAGAGAAAAGAGGGAGCGGGGACGGGTCAGAGCCATCGCGCGTGTGAGGCTGCCCATTGGAGCCCTCGAGCGCCTGGTGCGCGTGCGAGTGGAGGTAGCAGGAGGAAGAAGGAGGAGGGGGACAGGGGTTTAGCGTGTCCCAGACGCCGAGGCACCTCGTCGGGCGCGCTGGGGAGGCTCGAGGTGGTCGGAAGCCTCGGGCAGGACGCAGCTACAGTGCGGGAGCACACTGTAGCGTGCTCTAGAGCGCCCATTTGGCATGCCACGGCATGCCCACACGCTCTAGATGTGTCCCGCCTTGTCTACTAGCTGCTGGTGCATATGGAGATGCCCTGGGGCAGCTTAGGTACTAAGGGAGAGGTAGGAAATAAAAATAGAGGGAGGAAAGAGATGTTGCCATGGCTGTCCAGAGAGGAATCTTGGAGATTTTGCCCAACAATAATTGAAAACTGGCCAGGGGAAAGATACTGGAGGTAGGAGGTGACTAGGGTGAGCTCTGGTAAAAAGTTGAGCCCATTTGGATTAGTGGAAGGGGTCAAAGTAGTTGTTTTAGTAAAATGGCAGAAGGTGTTTGTTGCTGGTTTGGGCAAGAAGATGAACACCTCTTGTCATAAGGCTTGACAGCGTCAAATGGCATGAGAAAATAAGGGGTTTCACCAATATTGAGTTCATTTGGGCAAAGTTGCCAATGCAAATTTTGTAAACCCTAGAAATTAGCAGAAATGAACTTGTGTAGATCTAGTTGATAAAATCACTTCTCCTTGATGCACCACTTGGTGTAGTGGCCTCATTTGGTCATGTGAACATGCTCACAAAAGTTGGGGTCAAGGAGATAAAGTTTGTAGTACAAAGTTGTTCAAATTTCATTCTGGTCAAAGAGGGTTTTGGGGCACTTTGATCAATATAACATTTTCTCCAACGTGTGCCACTTGGTCTAGATGAATGACTAGACCATTTGAGCATGTACACAAGATTTTAGAGCATTTGGACATGTTTGGCAATGTAAAGTTGCTCAAACTTCAAAATGGACAGAATTGGTTTTGAGGGGATTTCATGGGGTTATACTATTCTCCATGACATGATACTTGTCAAGATTATCAAACATGTCATATGTGAAATGCTAGAATTGTCTTGGAAGTTTTGGAGAATATTTCCTTTGTAAATATTTCAAAAGCTTGAAATATCTAGAAAGGGTTTTTGAGGGTTTTGACCAATATTTTGAACATGACCATGTGTTGAAACTCTTTTATATGGACAATATATGTCCTCTGAGTTTCCCTAGGTTTTTGTCAAATATTTTTAAAACAATAAAATAATTTTTCCTATTAAAGACCATTTCTGTCCTTAAGAAAAAGCTTTTAAATAAAATGGGAAAATAACTCTTAAAATTATATTTTTGTGTTTTATGGGAATCCTATATCTAATAGGTTTCAAATATACTCTTTGAAATATTTTTCATACCCTAAATCAAGTACTTGCAGTGCAAACCTCAATTCAGGGGTTTTTGGAAAACTAATTTTTAAAAATACTTTTTGGCCAAATTATTTTTGCAAGAAATTATTTTTATGTCCTATACACATGGCATGATCATTGGGAAAGGTTTTTGGATCAAGGAGAAGGAGTATAAGAGTTGGAGGATTTATTTTATTTTTAGAGCACTTGCAAACAACACACAAAAACCAATCAAGGCAAGGTCCAAAACACTCAATAGTTTTTGTCAAACCACATTTTATCATGATTGTTAGCTTAAGTGTAGTGGCATGAAAATCAGGGTGTGACACACATGATATCCCACTGTCACCACAGATAAACACGGCAAGACATACATCAAGTGTTCTCATAAAAGACTCAATCTGATAAGATAACTTCAAAGGGGAAACTCAATTCATCACAAGAGAGTAGAGGGGGAGAAACATCATAAGATCCAACTACAATAGCAAAGCTCGGGATACATCAAGATCATGCCATAGAGGGAACACGAGAGAGAACACGAGAGAGAGAGAGAGAGAGAGAGAGAGAGAGAGAGAGAGAGAGAGAGAGAGAGAGAGAGAGAGAGAGAGAGAGAGAGAGAGAGAGAGAGAGAGATCAAACACAGAGCTACTGGTACATACCCTCAGCCCCGAGGGTGAACTACTCCCTCCTCGTCATGGATAGCGCCAGGATAATGAAGATGGCCACCGGTGATGGGTTCCCCCTCCGGCAGGGTGTCGGAACAGGCTCCCGAGAGGTTTTTGGTGGCTACAGAGGCTTGCGGCGGCGGAACTCCCGATCTATCTTTTGTTCTGGAAGTTTTATGATACATAGGTATATATGGGTGCAAGGGGTACGTCGGTGGAGCTTTGGGGGCCCCACGAGGCAAGGGGCGCGCCCTAGGGGGGTGGGCGCGCCCCCACCCTCGTGGCCAGCTCCCGTATCTTCTGACATAGAGTCCAAGTCTATCCGGTGGCTTTCCTTCCAAAAATTACTTCTCCAGTTGATTTCATTCCATTTTGACTCCGTTTGATATTCCTTTTCTTCGAAATACTGAAATAGGAAAAAAAACAGCAAATCTGGGCTGGGCCTCCGGTTAATAGGTTAGTCCCGAAAGTAATATAAAAGTGGAAAATAAAGCCCAATATTGCCCAAAATAGTAGATAATATAGCATGGAGCAATCAAAAATTATAGATACGTTGGAGACATATCAAGCATCCCAAGCTTAATTCCTGCTCGTCCTCGAGTAGGTAAATGATAAAAATAGAATTTTTGATGTGGAATGCTACCTAGCATGATTCTCAAAGTAATTTTATTTATTGTGGCATGAATGTTCAGATCCAAATGATTCAAAATAAAAGTTCATATTGATAAAAGAAATAGTAACACTTCAAGCATACTAATCAAAGTAATCATGTCTTCTCAAAATAACATGGCAAAAGAAAGTTCATCCCTACAAAATCATATAGTTAGGCTATGCTTCATTTTTGTCACACAAAGATGTTCCCAACTTCTATACCCCCGATGACAAGCCAAGCAATTGTTTCGTACTTAAATAATCTCAAACTTTTTCAACCTTCACACAATACATGAGCGTGAGCCATGGATATAGCACTATGGGTGGAATAGAATATGATGATTGGGTATAGTGTGGAGAAGACAAAAAGGAGAAAGTCTCACATTGACGAGGATAATCAACGGGCTATGGAGATGCCCATCAATTGATGCCAACATGAGGAGTAGGGATTGCCATGCAACGGATGCACTAGAGCTATAAATGAATGCTCAACAAAAGAAAACTAGTGGGTGTGCATCCAACTTGCTTGCTCACGAAGACCTAGGGCATTTGAGGAAGCCCATCGTAGGAATATACAAGCCAAGTTCTATAATGAAAAATTCCCACTAGTATGAAAAAGACAACTTATGAGACTCACTATATGAAAAGCATGGTGCTACTTTGAAGCACAATATATGAGACTCACTACATAAAGGACAAGGTGATACTTTGAAGCACAAGTGTGGAAAAAGAGATAGTAGCATTGCCCCTTTTTTATTTATTTTCTTTTTTTGGGCCTTCTTTTTTCTTTTCTTTTTGGCCTTTCTCCTTTTTTTGGGCAGTGCTCTAATAATGATGATCATCACACTTCTATTGATTACAACATAAGGATTACAACTCGAAACTAGAACAAGATATGACTCCATATGAATGACTCCGGCGGTGTACCGGGATGGTGCAATGAATCAAGAGTGACATGTATGAAAAATAATGCATGGTGGCTTTGCCACAAATACGATGTCAACTACATGATCATGCAATGGCAATATGACAAAAGTAAAGTATGTCATGATGGTGATCGGAACGGTGGAAAGTTGCATGGCAATATATCTCGGAATGGCTATGGAAATGCCATAATAGGTAGGTACGGTGGCTGTTTTGAGGAAGATATAAGGAGGTTTATGTGTGATAGAGCGTATCGTATCACGGGGTTTGGATGCATCGGCGAAATTTGCACCAACTCTCAAGGTGAGAAAGGGCAATGCACGGTACCGACGAGGCTAGCAATGGCGGAAAGGTAAAAGGGCATATAATACATGGACTCAACATTAGTCAAAAGAACTCATATACTTATTGCAAAAATTTAGAAGTCATCAAAAATCAAGCACTACGCGCATGCTCCTAGGGGGATAGATTGGTAGGAAAAGACCATCGCTCGTCCCCGACCGCCACTCATAAGGATGCACAAGCCAGGCACATTTTATGTTTCAAATTTGTTACACAACTTTAACCATACGTGCATGCTACGGGACTTGCTAACTTCAACACAAGCATTCTTTCAATTCATAATCACCCAACTAGCATGACTTTAATATCACTACCTCCATATCTCAAAACAATTATCAAGTATCAAATTGATTATAGCATCCAATTCACCTCCTATGAAAGTTTTTTTTCAAATTACCATGCTGTTTAAGACTGTCAAAATAATATAAGTGAAGCATGGGAGTTCATATATTTCTTCAAAATAAAACCACCATTGTGCTCTAAAAGATATAAGTGAAGCACTAGAGCAAACGACAAACTACTCTGAAAGATATAAGTGAAGATCAATGAGTAGTCGGATAATTATACAACTATGTGAAGACTCTCCCATTTAATAATTTCAGATCTTGGTACTTTATTAAAACAGCAAGTAAAGATAAATAAAATGACATTGCAAGGATAGCACAACTCATGTGAAGAAGCAAAAACTTAGGCTCAACCGATACTAACCGATAGTTGTTGAAGAAGAAAGGTGGGATGCCTACCGGGGCATCCCCAAGCTTAGATGCTTGAGACTTCTTGAAATATTATCTTGGGGTGCCTTGGGAATCCCCAAGCTTGAACTTTTGTGTCTCCTTAATTCCTCTCATATCATGATTTCTCTTTTTATCAAAAGCTTCATTCACAACAAACTCAACAAGAACTCGTGAGATAGGTTAGTATAAACCAATGCAAAACCTTATCATTTTCTACTGTAACAAATCACTAACATTATTATTCAACATTGCATACTAAATGCCTCTGCATATTTAATACTCCTATCCTCAAATAGAATCATTAAACAAGCAAACATATGCAAATAATGCAAACATAACAGCAATCTGCCAAAACAGTACAGTATGTAAAGAATGCAAGATTCATCATACTTCCCTAACTCCAAAAATTATGAAAGAAAATTCACACTGTATTAAATTTATCAGAGCTCAATATGAAAAAAGATTCAACATTATACCACTCTCTTACTTTTCTAGGGAATTTTTGCAACAGCGGTAAACTTTCTGTTTTCAAACAGCAACATGTATACTAGCAAAATAAGCATGGCAAAGGCTATCCTTGACTTTTTTATTGAAACTAAAGATGCAAAAAATTAATATAATTAACAGCAAGCAAATACTAACAAAAGAAAATGACGCTCCAAGCAAAACACATATCATGTGGTGAATAAAAATATAGCTCCAAGTAAAGTTACCGATGAACGAAGACGAAAGAGGGGATGCCTTACGGGGCATCCCGAAGCTTAGGCTCTTAGTTGTCCTTGAATATTACCTTGGGGTGCCTTGGTCATCCCCAATCTTAGGCTCTTGCCACTCCTTATTCCATAGTCCTTCGAATCTTTACCCAAAACTTGAAAACTTCACAACACAAAACTTAACAGAAAACTCGTGAGCTCCGTTAGCGAAAGAAAACAAAACACCACTTCAAGGTACTGTAATGAACTCATTCTTTATTTATATTGGTGTTAAACTTACTGTATTCCAACTTCTCTATGGTTTATAAACTATTTTACTAACCATAGATTCATCAAAATAAGCAAACAACACAATGAAAACAGAATCTGTCAAAAACAGAACAGTCTGTAGTAATCTGTAACTAACGCAAACTTCTGGAACTCCAAAAATTCTAAAATAAATTGGTGGACGTGTGGAATTTTTCTAGTAATCATCTTCAAAAAGAATCAACTAAATATCACTCTCCAGAAAAAAGTTATAGCTAATCTCGTGAGCGCTAAAGTTTCTGTTTTTTACAGCATGATCATAAAGACTTCACCCAAGTCTTCCCAAAGGTTCTACTTGGCACAAACACTAATTAAAACACAAAACCACATCTAAACAGAAGCTAGATGGATTATTTATTCCTAAACAGAAGCAAAAAGCAAGAAACTAAAATAAAATTGGGTTGCCTCCCAACAAGCGCTAACGTTTAACGCCCTTAGCTAGGCATGATGATTTCAATGATGCTCACATAAGAGATAAGAATTGAAACACAAAGAGAGCATCATGAAGAATATGACTAGCACATTTAAGTCTAACCCACTTCCTATGCATAGGGATTTTGTGAGAAAACAACTTATGGGAACAATAATCAACTAGCATAGGAGGGTAACACAAGCATAGCTTCAAGATTTTAAGCACATAGAGGGGAAACTTGATATTATTGCAATTCCTACAAGCATATATTCCTCCCTCATAATAATTTTCAGTAGAATCATGAATTAATTCAACAATATAACCAACACCTAAAGCATTCTTTTCATGATCTACAAGCATAGAGAATTTACTACTTTCCACATAAGCAAATTTCTTCTCATTTGGAATAGTGGGAGCAAACTCAACAAAATAACTATCATGTGATTGAAAATTAAGATCAAGATGACAAGTTTCATTGTTATCATTATTATTTAAAGCATACATGCCATCACAATAATCATCATAGATAGGAGGCATGCTTTCATCATAGTAAATTTGCTCATCAAAGCTTGGGGGACAAAAAATATCATCTCCATAAACATAGCTTCCCCAAGCTTGTGGCTTTGCATATCATTAGCATCATGGATATTCAAGGAATTCATACTAACAATATTGCAATCATGCTCATCATTCACATATTTTATGCCAAGAATTCTATGTAATTCTTCTTCTAGTACTTGAGCACAATTTTCCTTCCCATCATTTTCACGAAAGACATTAAAAAGATGAAGCATATGAGGCACTCTCAATTCCATTTTTTTGTACTTTTCTTTTATAAACTAGACTAGTGCTAAAACAAGAAAAAAAAAGATTCGATTGCAAGATCTAAAGATATACCTTCAAGCACTCACCTCCCCGGTAACGGAGCCAGAAAAGAGCTTGATGTCTACTACACAACCTTCATCTTGTAGACGTTGTTGGGCCTGCAAGTGCACAGGTTTGTAGGAGAGCAGCAAATTTCCCTCAAGTGGATGACCTAAGGTTTATCAATCTGTGGGAGGCGTAGGATGAAGATGGTCTCTCTCAAACAACCCTACAACCAAATAACAAAGAGTCTCTTGTGTCCCCAACACACCCAATACAATGGTAAATTGTATAGGTGCACTAGTGCGGCGAAGAGATGGTGATACAAGTGCAATATGGATGGTAGATATAAGTATTTGTAATATGAAAATATAAAAACAACAAGGTAACTAATGATAAAAGTGAGCGTAAATGGTATTGCAATGATAGGAAACAAGGCCTAGGGTTCATACTTTCACTAGTGCAAGTTCTCTCAACAATAATAACATAGATAGATCATATAACAAGCCCTCAACATGCAACAAAGAGTCACTCCAAAGCCACTAATAGCAGAGAACAAATGTAGATATTATGGTAGGGTACAAAACCACCTCAAAGCTATTCTTTCGGATCGATCTATAAAAGAGTTCGTACTAGAATAACACCTTAAGACACAAATCAATCAAAACCCTAATGTCACCTAGATACTCCATTGTCACCTCAAGTATCCGAGGGCATGATTATACGATATGCATCACACAATCTCAGATTCATCCAACCAACACAAAGTACTTCAAAGAGTGCCCCAAAGTTTCTACCGGAGAGTCAAGAACGTGTGTCAACCCCTATGCATAGGTTCATGGGCGGAACCCGCAAGTTGGTCACCAAAACATACATCAAGTGGCACATGATATCCCATTGTCACCACAGATAAACACGGCAAGACATACATCAAGTGTTCTCATAAAAGACTCAATCCGATAAGATAACTTCAAAGGGTAAACTCAATTCATCATAAGAGAGTAGAGGGGGAGAAACATCATAAGATCCAACTACAATAGAAAAGATCAGGATACATCAAGATCGTGCCATAGAGGGAACACGAGAGAGAACACGAGAGAGAGAGAGAGAGAGATCAAACACATAGCTACTGGTACATACGCTCAGCCCCGAGGGTGAACTACTCCCTCCTCGTCATGGATAGCGCCGGGATGATGAAGATGGCCACCGGTGATGGGTTCCCCCTCCGGCAGGGTGCCGGAACGGGCTCCCGAGAGGTTTTTGGTGGCTACAGAGGCTTGCGGCGGCGGAACTCCCGATCTATCTTCTGTTCTGGAACTTTTACGATACGTAGGTATATATGGGTGCAAGGGGTACATCGGTGGAGCTTCGGGGGGCCCACGAGGCAGGGGGCGCGCCCTAGGGGGGTGGGCGCCCCCCCACCCTCGTGGCCAGCTCCCGTATCTTCTGACGTAGAGTCCAAGTCTATCTGGTGGCTTTCCTTCCAAAAATAACTTCTCCACTTGATTTCGTTCCGTTTTGACTCCGTTTGATATTCCTTTTCTTTGAAATACTGAAATAGGCAAAAAGCCAGCAAATCTGGGCTGGGCCTTCGGTTAATAGGTTAGTCCCAAAAGTAATATAAAAGTGGAAAATAAAGCCCAATATTGCCCAAAACAGTAGATAATATAGCATGGAGCAATCAAAAATTATAGATACGTTGGAGATGTATCATACGACACCTCCATTTTCAGCATGCGTTCAACATGATGACGTCCCTCGAGCTCTTGACCCAGTTGAGGACGATCCGGTAGCACGACGGCGTGGCGACGGTGATGATGAAGTTACCGACGCAGGGCTTTGCCTAAGCACTGCGACGATATGACCGAGGTGTGTAACTATGGAGGGGGGCACCACACACGGCTAAGAGAAGAATTGGTGTCCTTTGGGGAGCTCCCCTCCCACGTTTATAAAGGAGGGGGGAAGAGGAGCCCGGCCCAAGGGGGCGCGCCAAAGGGGGGAATCCTACTTGGACTCATGGTGCAACTAGGATTCGGCCCCCCCTTTCCTATTCCAACTAAGAGAAGGAGGGAAGGAGGAAGAGGGGAGAAGAAAAGAGGGGGGCGCCGCCCCCTCCCAGTCCAATTTGGACCAGCCATGGGGGGGGGGGCGACCGCTTGAGGCCCTTCTCTCCTTTCCCCTAAAGCCCATTAAGGCCCATTACTCTCCCGAGGGGAGGGGGGTTCAGGTAACCTCCCGATACTCCGGAAAATACCCGAAACACTTCGGAACCATTCGGGTGTCCGAACATAACCTTCCAATATATCGATCTTTACCTCTCGACCATTTCGAGACTCCTCGTCATGTCTGTGATCTCATCCGGGACTCTGAACAAACTTTGGTCATCAAATCACATAACTCATAGTGCAAATCGTCATTGAACGTTAAGCGTGCGGACCCTACGGGTTCGAGAACTATGTAGACATGACCGAAACACATCTCCGGCCAATAACCAATAGCGGAACCTGGATGCTCATATTGGCTCCTACATATTCTACGAAGATCTTTATCGGTCAAACCGCATAACAACACACGTTGTTCCCTTTGTCATCGGTATGTTACCTGCCCGAGATTCGATCGTCGGTATCATCATACCTAGTTCAATCTCGTTATCGGCAAGTCTCGTTACTCATTCCGTAATGCATCATCCCGTAACCAACTCATTAGTCACATTGCTTGAAGGCTTATAGTGATGTGCATTACCGAGAGGGCCCAGAGATACCTCTACGATACACGGAGTGACAAATCCTAATCTCGACCTATGCCAACCCAACAAACACCTTCAGAGACACCTCTAGAGCATCTTTATAATCACCCAGTTACGTTATGATGTTTGATAGCACACAAGGTGTTCCTCCGATATTCGGGAGTTGCATAATCTAATAGTCAGAGGAACATGTATAAGTCATGATGAAAGCAATAGCAATAAAACTAAACGATCATTAATATTAAGATAACAGATGGGTCTTATCCATCACATCATTCTCTATTGATGTGATCCCGTTCATCAAATGACAACACATGTCTATGGTTAGGAAACTTAACCATCTTTGATTAACGAGCTAGTCAAGTTGAGGCATACTAGGGACACTCTGTTTTGTCTATGTATTCACACATGTAATAAGTTTTCGGTTAATACAATTCTAGCATGACTAATAAACATTTATCATGATATAAGGAAATACAAATAACAACTTAAATATTGCCTCTAGGGCATATTTCCTTCATTGAATTGTTGTGAAGCTCTTCTTTATCCTTGAGTGACATCTCATGAGCAACAATTCTTCCAATGACATCTGTTGGCTTGAGATCTTTGTAATTGGGCATCATTTGGATCAATGTGCACACGGTAACATATTTTCCATCCAAGGCTCTTAGGATCTTCTTGATGATGAATCTATCGGTTATCTCTTCACTTCCTAAGCGGCAATCTCATTTGTGATGAGAGCAAGCCCAGAGTACATTTTAGCTACACCTTCACCATCCTTCATTTTGAACTTGTCAAGCTGACTTTGAAGCACATCCAATTTGGATTCCTTGACGGAGTCGGTACCTTCGTGCATATCAATCAAAGTATCCCAAATTTCCTTTGCATTCTCAAGACGGCTGATTTTGTTGAATTCTTCGGGGCACAATCTGTTGAAGAGGATATCGCAAGCTTGAGAATTGTATTGCAGCATCTTCAATTCTTCCGCGGTAGCTTCACGATTCGGTTCTCTCCCATCGAAGAATTCACCTTGCAAGCCAATACACACAATAGCCCAAACGGCGGGGTTATGTCCAAGAATATGCATTTTCATCTTATGCTTCCAACTAGCAAAATTAGTACCATCAAAGTAAGGACCTCTATGGTGGTAATTTCCCTCGCTAGACGCCATACTCTCCTAGGTTGTGAAACCAAGGCTATTATCACCAAAGCTATGGAAATCAAGGCAAATGGAGACCAAAGCTCTGATACCACTTGTAGGATCGAAAGTATGTCTAGAGGGGGGTGACTAGACTACTTGACCAAATAAAATCTAGCCTTTTCCCAATTGTAAGTCTTGGCACATTTTAGCAACTTAGCACAAGTCAAGCAATCAACCTACAAATGCAAATCTAAGAGTATATCAGCGGAATATAAATCATTGCATATGAATGTAAAAGGGAGGAGTTTGGAGGGAGCAAACGCAATGTAGACACAGAGATTTTTGGCGTGGTTCCGATAGGTGGTGCTATCATACATCCACATTGATGGAGACTTCAACCCACGAAGGGTAATGGCTGCACGAGTCCACGGAGGGCTCCACCGATGAAGGGTCCACGAAGAAGCAACCTTGTCTATCCCACCATGGCCATCGCCCACGAAGGACTTGCCTCACTAGGGTATATCTTCATGAAGTAGGCGATCTCCTTGCCTGTACAAACTCCTTGGTTCAACTCCACAATCTTGACGGAGGCTCCCAAGTGACACCTAACCAATCTAGGAGACACCACTCTCCAAAAGGTAATAGATGGTGTGTTGATGATGAACTCCTTGCTCTTGTGCTTCAAATGATAGTCTCCCCAACACTCAACTTTCTCTCACAGATTTGGATATGGTGGAAAGATTATTTGAGTGGAAAGCAACTTGGGGAAGGCTAGAGATCAAGATTCTTGTGGTTGGAATGGAATATCTTGGTCTCAACACATGAGTAGGTGGTTCTCTCTCAAAAAATGTATGCTGGAAGTGTAGGCACGTTCTGATGGCTCTCTCCACGAATGAAGGAAGGGTGGAGGGGTATATATAGCCTCCAAACAAAATCTAACCGTTACACATAATTTACCAAACTCGGTGGGACCGAATACTCAAACTCGGTCAGACCGATTTAGTTCAAAATGTGAACGTTAGGATTTTTGGTGGGACTGGCATGTCAACTCGGTGGGACCGATTTCATTAGGGTTAGGGCATAATGTAATCTCGGTGAGACCAATCACATTAACCTGGTGAGACCGATTTCTGTAATAGGCAAATAGAGAGTTGGTCAGGCAAACTCAGTGGGAACGATTCGCTCACTTCGGTGAGACCGAAACGTTAGGAAAAGGAAACAGAGAGTTTGCATTGCGAACTCGGTGGGACCGATCGCTCATCTCGGTTAGACCGAAACATTATGAAGGGAAATAGAGAGTTTGCAATTGTCGGTGTCAAAACCGGCGGATCTCGGGTAGGGGGTCCCGAACTGTGCCTCTAAGGTGGATGGTAACAGGAGGCGGGAGACACAATGTTTACCCAGGTTCAGGCCCTCTCGATGGAGGTAATACCCTACTTCCTGCTTGATTGATCTTGATGATATGAGTATTACAAGAGTTGATCTACCACGAGATCGTAGAGGCTAAACCCTAGAAGCTAGCTTATGATTATGATTGTTGTTGTCCTACGGACTAAACCCTCCGGTTTATATAGACACCGGAGGGGGCTAGGGTTACACAGAGTCGGTTACAAGGGAGGAGATCTACATATCCGAACTGCCAAGCTTGCCTTCCACGCAAAGGAGAGTCCCATCCGGACACGGGACGAAGTCTTCAATCTTGTATCTTCATAGTCCAATAGTCCGGCCAAAGGATATAGTACGGCTGTCCGAGGACCCCGTAATCCAGGACTCCCTCAGTAGCCCCTGAACCAGGCTTCAATGACGATGAGTCCGGCGCGCAGATTGTCTTCGGCATTGCAAGGCGGGTTCTTCCTCCGAATACTCCATAGAAGATTTTGAACACAAGGATAGTGTCCGGCTCTGCAATACACATTCCACATACCACCGTAGAGAGTATAATATTTCCAAAAATCTAATCTTCTGACAACTTTTCATAACGTGACATCACGCCACGGCCCGGTCATCATTCGAACTGTTTTTCTCAACCAGCTACTGCACATATTGCGAGGCGGTTTTCTTGGCACGTCTTGTCGAAGCAGAGATCGTGTCCCCTTATCACGGGATTCTCATCAATACGGGTATGGGTAACCCAACCGTGCCTATTGGTATGACTCCTCGATTTTAGGCAAGTTCCAAACGGCCACGCGGAGGACGCTTGATATTCACCCTCTTTATAAAGGGGCCAAGGCCTGTCCTTTTCTTCTCGCGCTCGATCCTTCCCTTCCCCCACCTCGAATTCCAACATCCAAGGCTCAGGCTAAGCGCTTCGGACCTTCAATTATGTTCGGATCCAACCTTCAAGGCCGGTGGATGGCCTCCTCTGTCACAGAGGAGGACATCAAGAAGCTAAGAGAAGCCGTGTATCCGACGCACGAAATCTCGCACAGGCTGCCCGCCAAGGGCAGGTCATCCCCACTCCCAAACCCAACGAGAGCGTCGTATTTGTTTCCCACTTCCTCCGAGGGCTAGGCTTTAGTCTTGATCCCTTTGTTAGAGGGCTTATGTTCTATTACGGGCTCGATTTCCACGATCTAGCTCTGGATTCCATTCTTCACATCTCGTCGTTTATCGTCGTGTGTGAGGCCTTCCTCCGCATCACCCCACACTTCGGCTTATGGCTCAAGACCTTCAATGTGAAGCCGAAGATGATCAATGGGCGACACGCAAAATGGAGAGGTTCCATAATAAGCAAAGGCGCCGATGCTCCATGGACAAAGGGTTCCTTCCCGGAGGTGTCCAGCTTATGGCAACGGTAGTGGTTTTACATCATAGCTCCCCGAGGTACTAAGTGGGTAGCCGCCCGTGCCTTCCGCTTGGGCCCCCCGCCACAACTGGCGTCATGGGTCAACAAGGGGCTGGGCTGGGGGCCAGTAAATGATGTGCCGACATTACAGAGTCGCATCTGAGATCTCCTCCAGAGAGATATCAACCTTGTCAAGGTAATGCAAGTCATGCTAGTTCGTCGAGTCCTGCCTTGCAAACGTCGACCTCTCCGTATGTGGGGGTTCAACCCGGAAGGACCATGAACTATTCAGAGATTCTTCGGCGTGACGCTCGAAGAGATGTATGGATTGTTCTTCGGATCACGAATAAAGTGTCCGGACACCACCGAGGATGTGGGTCTGAGCTGCAATCGTCCAGATACCCATGTAAGTAATTCCGTGACCGAACACACTTTCTTTTTAGTTATCGCAACATCATTCTGGAAAGTCGCTCTTTGACCAGGACTGGATAAAAAAGGCGAACATGATCAGGTGTTCGGCCCCCCTTCCCGATGGCGCACCGGATCCTGTACTAGCCAGGATGCTTGAGCTTGCACCTTATCAAGCGCCATCAGGGGAAGATAAAGGGAGGAATGAAGAAGCTGCAAGCGGGCCTCACGCATTACTCATCCAAACCGGGGGAATTAGTGTCTCCGCGAAGGAGGATAATCGGGGAGAAGAATCTAAAATTCCCCCTCCCCCAGGAAGGAAAAGAACCTCCTCTGAAGAATTGGAAGCGAGGGCTTCCAAACAAGGGAAAAAACCTTTGTCAGGAGGCCCTGCCCCGGAGGGCATCCTTACCGCATTGTGCCCGCAAGGGGATCAGCCCTTCACTGAGCTGCAAGTAAATAAGAGTACTTTTGGTGAATATATACTGCTTCATCTCTGAGGACAATAACCGAGACGTATGTCTTGCAGTTCGGATCGTAGCCCTTCTCAAAAGAGTTCGTCTTCGGGGGATCTTCTTCCGGAGATGATGGAAAGCGAAACGTCTCCCCTTGCCTCCCCGCCTCGAGGGGCGGACGACCCTGAGGTGTCGTCACGGATGCTTTCTCCTGATCTGCAAAAGCCAGAAGGTAACCCTTCGGCCACCCGAAGTCCGGAGTATTCGGCTCCTAAGGAGAGCAACAAGAAGAGTCCGGGACTGTCCGGTGCACAACCGGACGTGCTGATGGGTCTTCTGGAGCAAGCGGCTATCTCAGAGGCGCATCGTACTTTAATGGGTACGGTGGTTGAAAGAATTTCATCTGCCAAAAGTGGATTGCATGAAGCTTTTATGAGCCTACTAAGAGGCTTTGAGGTACGCAAAGTAACATATATATATTTTTGACGGTACCGCAATGCTAAGTGTGCTCTGTATAGATAGTAGCCCCTGAGACTCTGGTTGCCATCCAAAGGCGGCAAACAGAGGATCATAGTCCCAGGTAGTGATCGCGCTTCTTACATGTGCAGGCGGCTGAGGGTCCGGAGGCTGGCCGGACTGAGTTTGCCGAACTAAGGCGGCAGCTTGATGCAGCAGATGCCGACATCTTGCTTGTGAACAAGCGGCTTGACGAGGCACATGGTATGTATTTTCGGGTGGCCAACAAATATTAAGAGGAGCATAATGCTAATATCTATAATATGTTATTTATTACAGATGGAGCTGCCGCCATGGAGACCCTTCGGGCGGAACTTGCCCACGCCAAGGAACAAGCCAGGAGAAGTGATGCGGCCGCCCTAAAGGCGGCCGAAGAGTTAAAAGCCGAACAGGCTGCTCATCGCCAGAACGAAGATAAAATAGCCAAGATGGCTGTTGAGCTGAAGGATGCCGCCGACCGGTATTAGCTTCTTGAAAAGGAAAGCCAGGCGAAAAGGGCGGACCTGAAGGGAGCCATGGTAGCAGCCAAGGAAGGCCTCTCTAAAATCAGAGCGACGAAGGAGGAGCTTCGTCAAGCCGGAGATATCACGGCTGGGAAGCCCTTTTTGTTGCAGTCGAAGTTTCGAGATCCGGCATGCCCTCTCGATCAGTTATGGAGTGCTGCGACGCCAGATTCGCATTTCTGGCAACGAAAAGTTGCTGATTCGACTGAGTTTTTCAAGGATAAAAAAGATCACGAAGTGGAAAAGTTGTTCTGGTCGCAGTTCAGTGCTCCGACGCGTCCGCTGCTGTTAAATGAACAAATGGGCGAGTGGGCTGAACTCCATAGATTGTCCGGACTTGCCACGAGGTCTGTCGTGGATCATCTTTGGCCGGAAGGAACAAGGACGAATAGTTATTTTAGTTTAGTGCAACGAATCCTTGGTGCTGTGCCGCATATCGACGCTGTAAAGAGGTCGGCGTGCGTAGAGGGTGCGCGGATGGCTCTTGCCCGTGATAAGACATACTGGGTAGAGATGGAGGCCACCGCTATTGCAACCCAGGGTCCGGTCGTAGGCCAGGTCTCGGTCGAGCACTATTTTGAAGAAGTCCTAGAAGGTGCTCGCTTAATAGAGGCTCAGTGCTCGAAGAGTATCATGTTCGAGTGACATGTATCCCGATTGTAAAAACAATGCTATTTGAATTATGAAGGCTGTGTTTATACTTTTGCCTGAAAGTATTATTATGCCTCCCGCGGCCGCTTATGTATATATGTATATATATAACCTGAAAGTTTGCAAAATAAACTTCAGCCCCCATGCATATAATGCGGGGGTGTTCGGAAAAGCGCGTATTCGCACTTGATCCAACGTCTTGGTCCATTAAGGAGGTGATAGCGCGGCGAACAAGGCAATCGGACTATATTGCTTTAACACTTTCACTTAGCCATAGGAGTTTCATAGTGGGGCTACTATATAGCCCCTGGTACTTCCGTGCTCATCCGAATACGAGGCGCGTACATACATGGCCGGGAAACGACCCTTTGTTAATGCGGAGGAATCGCGGAGATTCCGCTGGGTCATTGAGTGGTTGACCAGTCTCGCGCTTTATCATGACAGTCAGTTTTCGGCTTTCTCTACTGAGGTGCTCATCCAGATGAACCAGTGCATAATCACAGTAGTTCTCCCAGTGCCACCTTAGCCGATAGAGCGGAACGTAAGGTAGCAAAACACGGGAGCCGGGCAAACCCAACTATTGACCAAAGACATGATTCGGAGCTGATGCATATAAGGCCAAACTCGCAACACCGAACACTCCCTAAGGTATTCGGACTTTACAACATATACCGGGCTGAGTAACGCCCTTGATAATGAACCCTGAATTTCTAGGTACGTGCATTAGTCTGACGTGGCGAAATGCCAATAACGCCAGCATCCCTCTCGGTTGTGTTGAGTATCCGGAGGGTGTGAAGCAACAAGAGATAGTAAAAAAGGTTTACACAGGGTCTTAATCTAAAAACAAACCTCTGAACGGGGCCCTGCCGCACGTCTGCGCCTGTGTCTCCGTTGTGCCGTATCCTGGAAGGGTGTAGCACGATGATCATCTGCAAAAGAGACAAACCCAGGTGAAAGTCTTTGTGCGAAAAAATTGGTTATACTTAATGAACCATTAAAATTCAACCTAGATAAGGTCGAGCCAAACTGTAGTTCTTTTTACATGCGGGAAGCCCCTAGCACCACCTATGGGGGTATGTCCATCAACCCACTCTCAGGTTTATCTGAGCTGTTACAGCCAGTGGTGCGCCGGACTCGTCTAGCCGTGTCTATGGTCTTAACGATCGATCATTTATTCTGGTTGAAGAGGCCATTAAGTGTTCGGCTGCTAACGCCGCCGCACATTCTTCCATACGTAAGGAACGCTCTGTGTTTCCGCTAACTATGATGATGCCACGTGGACCGGGCATCTTAAGCTTAAGATAAGCGCAGTGCGGTACTGCGTTAAAACGAGCGAATGTCGTTCTTCCGAGTAGTGCTTGATAGCCGCTTCAGAATGGAGCGATGTCGAAGGTTAACTTTTCACTTCGGAAGTTGTCGGGAGAACCGAATACAACCTCTAGTACTAGAGACCCGTACAACGGGCCTACTAGAGACCCGTACAGCGGGCCTCTAGGCCTGGTATTACTCCTTTAAAGGTAGTATTGCTTTGGCTGATTCTTGCCGGGTCTATCCCCATTTTGTGGGCTGTGTCCTGATATATCAGATTAAGACTACTGCCGCCGTCCATAAGGACTCGGGTGAGATGGTATCCGTCAATTATTGGGTCTAGCACCAAGGCAGCCGATCCTCCGTGCCGGGTACTAGTTGGGTGATCCCTGCGATCGAAAGTGATCGGGCAGACCGACCAAGGGCTGAACTTGGGGGCGACAGGCTCTATGGCGCATAAGTCTCAGAGTGCGCATTTTCTCCTCCTCTTCGTTACGTGAATCATGTTCACTGTTTTGACCTCTGGTGGGAATTTTTTTCTGTCCCCCAGTGTTTTGCTGGCGAGGCTCACTCTCGTCTTCGCTTGGTGTCTCCCTCCCCTTGTGTTCGGCGCTTAGCTTGCCGGCCTGCTTGAAGACCCAACACTCTCTGTTGGTGTGATTTGCAGGTTTGTCGGAGGTGCCATGAATCTGACATAATATGTCTAGAATCTTGTTTAGGCTGGACGGTCCATCTCTGCTGCCTTTGAATGGCTTTTTCCGTCGACCGGGTCGAGAGCCCCTGAATCTGGCGTTTACCGCCGTGTTATCTGGGTTGTCTTCATTGTTTCGACACTTAATTTTATTGCGTCGTGGTTTTGCATTTCCATCCCTGACTTCGGATGTGCCTGGGCCGCTGGTGCCGCTACGGGCCAGCCAACTATCTTCGCCCGTGCAAAAGCGGGTCACAAGGCTTGTTAGGCTGCCATTGTCCTCAGTTTTTCCTGGCCGAGGTGTCTGGCGAGCCATTCATCCCAGACACTGTGTTTGAAAGCCGCTAAGGCTTCGGCGTCCGGGCAGTCGACAATTTGATTCTTCTTAGTGAGGAATCTGTTCCAGAGCTTTCGGGCTGACTCTCCGGCTGTTGAATTATGTGACTTAAATCGTCTGCATCCGGAGGTCGGACATAAGTCCCTTGAAAATTAGCCCTGAAAGCATCCTCGAGCTCCTCCCAACTTCCAATTGAGTTTTCGGGGAGGCTCTTCAGCCAGTGCTGAGCTGGTCCCTTCAACTTGAGGGGCAAGTATTTGATGGCATGGAGATCATCTCAGCGAGCCATATGGATATGAAGGATAATTCTCAATCCGCACCCCTGTGGTCCTGCTGTTCCGTCAGATGCCTCTATGTTCACGGGTTTGAATCCCTCTGGAAATTCGTGATCCAGCACCTCATCGGTGAAGCATAGGGGGTGCACGGCACCCCTGTATTTGGATGTGTCATGGCATTCTGACGGTTGTAGTGTTCGGTTTTGCTTCTGTGCCGGAGCTCGCTTCCTAGATCCGTAGATGGACCTGGTCCTACCGGATTTTTTGTGCAAGTCCTCACGTAGATCGTGAGCTGACTTATGTGCGACATCGTTAGCCGCCCTATCGCGGCCACGAGGTGGTCGATCCAGCTGATCGGCCGTTTTTTTTTTGGGCCTTCTCTTTTTTTGGCCTTTCTCCTTTTTTATTTTTTTATTTTTTATTTTTATTTTTTTCGTCCGGAGTCTCATCCCGACTTGTGGGTGAATCATAGTCTCCATCATCCTTTCCTCACTAGGGAAATGCTCTAATAATGATGATCATCACACTTTTATTTACTTACAACTCAATATTACAACTCGATATCTAGAACAAAGATATGACTCTATATGAATGCCTCTGGTGGTGTACCGGGATGTGCAATGATCTAGCGTAGCAATGACATCAAAAAACGGACAAGCCATGAAAACATCATTCTAGCTATCTTACGATCATGCAAAGCAATATGATAATGAATGCTCAAGTCGTTCATATGATGATGATGGAAGTTGCATGGCAATATATCTCGGAATGGCTATGGAAATGCCATGATAGGTAGGTATGGTGGCTGTTTTGAGGAAGATATTGAAGGAAATATGCCCTAGAGGCAATAATAAAGTTATTATTTATTTCCTTATATCATGATAAATGTTTATTATTCATGCTAGAATTGTATTAACCGGAAACATAATACATGTGTGAATACATAGACAAACAGATAGTCACTAGTATGCCTCTACTAGACTAGCTCATTAATCGAAGATGGTTATGTTTCCTAACCATAGACATGTGTTGTAATTTGATTAATGGGATCACATCATTAGGAGAATGATGTGATTGACATGACCCATTTCGTTAGCTTAGCACTTGATCGTTTAGTATGTTGCTTATGCTTTCTTCATGACTTATACAAAGTTCCTGCAACTATAAGATTATGCAACTCCTGCCATCGAAGGAACACTTTGTGTGCTACCAAACGTCACAACGTAATCGGGTGATTATAAAGGTACTCTACAGGTGTCTCCAAAAGTATATGTTGAGTTGGCATGAATCGAGATTAGGTTTTGTCACTCCGATTGTCGAGAGGTATCTCTCGGCCTTCTCGGTAATACACATCACATAAGCCTTGCAAGCATTGCAACTAATGAGTTAGTTGTGAGATGATGTATTACGGAACGAGTAAAGAGACTTACCGTAACGAGATTGAACTAGGTATTGATACCGACGATCGAATCTCGGGTAAGTAACATACCGATGACAAAGGGAACAACGATGTTGTTATGCGGTTTGACCGATAAAGATCTTCAGAGAATATGTAGGAACCAATATGGGCATCCAGGTTCCGCTATTGGTTATTAACCGAGAATGGTTCTAGGTCATGTCTACATAGTTCTCGAACCCGTAGGGTCCGCACGCTTAACGCTTCGATGACAGTTCATTATGAGTTTATAAGTATTGATGTACCGAAGGTAGTTCGAGTCCCGGATGTGATCACGGACATGATGAGGAGTCTCAAATGGTCGAGACATAAAGATTGATATATTGAAGCCTACATTTGACATCGGAAATGTTCCGAGTGAAATCGAATTTATCGAGTACCGGAGGTTACCGAACCCCCGGGAACTATATGGGCCATAGTGGGCCTTGGTGGAAAGGAGAAAGGGCCAGCCCTAGGTGGCAAGGCCCCTCCCCTTCCCTAGTCCTATTAGGACTAGGAAAGGTGGGTCGGCCCCTCTCTCTTTCTCCTCCGGGAATCCTATTCCAACTAGGATTGAGGGGAATCCTACTCCCGAGGAGTAGGACTCCTGGCGCCCCTCTTGGCCGGCCAGCCCTCCCCTTGGCTCCTTTATATACGGGGCAGGGGCACCCTAGAAGACACAAGTTGATCTACGGATCGTTCCTTAGCCGTGTCGGTGCCCCTTCCACCATATTCCACTTCGGTCATATCATCGCGAGCTTAGGCGAAGCCTCGCGCGGAGAAGTCATATCGTCATGAGCTTAGGCGAAGCCCCGCCTCGGTGGAGCATCATCATCGCCACCACGCCGTCGTCTGACGGAACTCATCCCCGACACTTTGCTGGATCGGAGTCCGGGATCGCCATCGAGCTGAACGTGTGCGTAACTCGGAGGTGCCGTACGCTCGGTGCTTGGATCGGTCGGATCGTGAAGACGCATCGACTACATCAACAGCGTTGTTATAACGCTCGCTTTCGGTCTCACGAGGGTACGTGGGCGGACATTCTCCCTCTCGTTGCTATGCCATCACCATGGTCTTGCGTGATCGTAGGAAATTTTTGAAATTACTACGCTCCCAACAAAGGGCATCCGAGCCTGGTTTTATGCGTTGATGTCATATGCACGAGTAGAACACAAGTGAGTTGTGGGCGATATAAGTCATACTGCTTACCAGCATGTCATACTTTGGTTCGGCGGTATTGTGAGATGAAGCGCCCGGACCGACATTACGCAGACGCTTACGCGAGACTGGTTTCACCGCCCGAGCACTAGTTGCTTAAAGGTGACCGGCGGTGTCTGCTCTCTCACTTTAGTTGAACCGAGTGTGGCTACGCCCGTCCTTGCGAAGGTTAAAACAGCACCAACTTGACAAACTATCGCTGTGGTTTTGATGCGAGGTAAGAACGGTTCTTGCTCAGCCCGTAGCAGCCACGTAAAACTTGCAACAACAAAGTAGAGGACGCCTAACTTGTTTTTGCAGGGCATGTTGTGATGTGATGTGGTCAAGACGTGATGCTATATTTTATTGTATGAGATGATCATGTTTTGTAACCGAAGTTATCGGCAATCGGCAGGAGCCATATGGTTGTCGCTTATTGTATGAAATGCAAAAGCCATGTAATTGCTTTACTTTATCACTAAGCAGAGCGATAGTCGAGAAGCAATAGTTGGCGAGACGACAACGATGCTACGATGGAGATCAAGGTGTCGCGCGGTGACGATGGTGATCATGACGGTGCTTCGAGATGGAGATCACAAGCACAAGATGATGATGACCATATCATATCACTTATATTGATTGCATGTGATGTTTATCCTTTATGCATCTTATCTTGCTTTGATTGACGGTAGCATTATAAGATGATCTCTCACTAAAATTATCAAGAAGTGTTCTCCCGAGTATGCACCGCTGCTAAAAGTTCAGAGTACCCGCACACCACGTGATGATCGGGTGTGATAAGTTCTACGTCCATCTACAACGGGTGCAAGCCAGTTTTGCACACGCAGAATACTCAGTTAAACTTGACGAGCCTAGCATATGCAGATATGGCCTCGAACACGGAGACCGAAGGTCGAACGTGAATCATATAGTAGATATGATCAACATAGTGATGTTCACCATTGAAACTACTCCATCTCACGTGATGATCGGACATGGTTTAGTTGATTTGGATCACGTAAACACTTAGATGACTAGAGAGATGTCTGTCTAAGTGGGAGTTTTCTAATATGATTAATTGAACTTAAATTAGTATTTTGCTTGTCTATGTTTACTGTAGATAGATGGCTCGTGCTGTTGTTCCGTTGAATTTTAATGCGTTCCTTGAGAAAGCAAAGTTGAAAGATGATGGTAGCAATTACACGGACTGGGTCCGTAACTTGAGGATTATCCTCATTGCTGCACGTAAGAATTACGCCCCGAAGCACCGCTGGTGCGAGGCCTCTTCTGCAGAGCAACGCCGAAGTTGTGAACGTCTGCGAGCAAAGCTGATGACTACTCTATAGTTCAAGTGTGCCATGCTTTACGGCTTAGAACCGGTCTTCAACGACGTTTTGAACGCTATGGAGCATATGAGATGTTCCAGAGTTGAAGTTAATATTTCAAGCAAATGCCCGGATTGAGAGATATGAAGTCTCCAATAAGTTCTATAGCTGCAAGATGGAGGAGAATAGTTCTGTCAGTGAGCACATACTCAAAATGTCCGGGTATAATAATCACTTAATTCAGCTGGGAGTTAATCTTCCGGATGATAGTGTCATTGATGAAATTCTCCAATCACGCCACCAAGCTACAAGAGCTTCGTGATGAACTATAATATGCAAGGGATGACTAAGACAATTCCTGAGCTCTTCGCAATGCTAAAAGCCGCGGAGGTAGAAATCAAGAAAGAGCATCAAGTGTTGATGGTCAACAAGACCACTAGTTTCAAGAAAAGGGCAAAGGGAAGAAGAAGGAAACTTCAAGAACAGCAAGAAAGTTGCTGCTCAAGAGAAGAAACCCAAGTCTGGACCTAAGTCTGAAATCGAGTGTTTTACCGCAAGCGATCGACATCGGAAGTGGAACTGCCCCAAGTATTTGGCGGATAAGAAGGATGGCAAGGTGAACAAAGGTATATGTGATATACATGTTATTGATGTGTACCTTAC
Organism: Aegilops longissima; assembly: GCA_021605205.1. Lineage (NCBI taxonomy): Eukaryota > Viridiplantae > Streptophyta > Magnoliopsida > Poales > Poaceae > Aegilops > Aegilops longissima. Next base: position 639,423,285 of record CM038680.1, read on the forward strand.
TAGAGCTCGTAGTAGCACTGGTATTTGATACTGGTTCTGCTGCTAATATTTGCAACTCAAACAGGACTACGGAATAGACGAGCACCGCAAAGGACGAGGTGACGATCGCGTGGAAATGGTTCCAAAGTCAATGTGATCGCGATCGGCACGCTACCTCTACATCACCTTCGGGATTAGTTTTAGACCTAAATAATTGTTATTTGGTGCCAGCGTTGAGCATGAACATTATATCTGGATCTTGTTTGATGCGAGACGGTTATTCATTTAAGTCGAGAATAATGGTTGTTCTATTTATATGAGTAACATCTTTATGGTCATGCACCCTTGAAGAATGGTCTATTCTTGTTGAATCTCGACAATAGTGATACACATATTCATAATGTCGAAGCCAAAAGATGCAGAGTTGATAATGATAGTGCAACTTATTTGTGGCACTGCCGCTTAGGTCATATCGGTGTAAAACACATGAAGAAACTCCATACAGATGAACTTTTGGAATCACTTGATTATGAATCACTTGGTACTTATGAACCGTGCCTCATGGGCAAGATGACTAAAACACCGCTTCTCGGTTGTATGGAGAGAGCAACAGACTTATTGGAAATCATACATACAGATGTATGTGGTCCGATGAATGTTGAAGCTCGTGGCGGATATCGTTATTTTCTCACCTTCACAGATGATTTAAGCGATACGGGTATATCTACTTGATGAAGCATAAATCTGAAACATTTGAAAAGTTCAAAGAATTTCAGAGTGAAGTTGAAAATCATAGTAACAAGAAAATAAAGTTTCTATGATCTGATCGTGGAGGAGAATATTTGAGTTACGAGTTTGGTCTACATTTGAAGCAATGCGGAATAGTTTCGCAACTCACGCCACCGGAACACCACAGCGTAATGGTGTGTCCGAACGTCGAATCGTATTTTACTAGATATGGTGCGATCTATGATGTCTATTTCGATTTACCGCTATCGCTTTGGGGTTATGCTTTAGAGACGGCCGCATTCACGTTAAATAGGACACCGTCAAAATCCGCTGAGACGACGCCTTATGAACTATGGTTTAGCAAGAAACCAAAGTTGTCGCTTCTGAAAGTTTGGGGTTACGATGCTTATGTGAAAAACTTCAACCTGATAAGCTTGAACCCAAATCGGAAAAATGTGTCTTCATAGGATATCCAAAGGAGACAATTGGGTATACCTTCTATCACAGATCCGAAGGCAAGACATTCGTTGTTAAAATGGATCCTTTCTAGAGAAGGAGTTTCTCTCGAAAGAAGTGAGTGGGAGGAAAGTGGAACTTGATGAGGTAATAGTACCAGCTCCCTTATTGGAAAGTAGTTCATCACGAAATCGGTTTACGTGACACCTACACCAATTAGCGAGGAAGATAATGATAATGATCATGAAACTTCAGATCAAGTTGTCACTGAACCGAGATCAACCAGAATAAAATCCGCACTGAATGGTACGGTAATCCTATTCGGAAGTCATGCTACTAGATCATGGTGAATCTACGAACTATGAAGAAGCGATGGTGAGCCCAGATTCCACAAAATGGCTTGAAGCCATGAAATCTGAGATGGGATCCATGTATGAGAACAAAGTATGGACTTTGGTAGACTTGCCCGATGATCGGCAAGCTATTGAGAATAAATGGATCTTTAAGAAGAAGACCGACGCCGATGGTAATGTAACTGTCTACAAAGCTCGACTTGTTGCAAAAGGTTTTCGACAAGTTCAAGGGGTTGACTACGATGAGACTTTCTCACCCGTGGCGATGCTTAAGTCTGTCCGAATCATGTTAGCAATTGCCGATTTTATGATTATGAAATTTGGCAAATGGATGTAAAACTGCATTCTTGAATGGATTTCTAGAAGAAGAGTTGTATATGATGCAACCAGAAGGTTTTGTTGATCCAAAGGGTGCTAACAAAGTGTGCAAGCTCCAACGATCAATTTATGGTCCGTGCAAGCCCTCGAGTTGGAATAAACGCTTTGATAGTGTGATCAAAGCATATGGTTTTATATGCACTTTTGGAGAAGCCTGTATTTCCAAGAAAGTGAGTGGGAGCTCAGAGCATTTCTGATATTATATGTGGACGACATATTGTTGATTGGAAATGATATAGAATTTCTGGATAGCATAAAAGGATACTTGAATAAAAGTTTTTCAATGAAAGACCTCGGTGAAGCTGCTTACATATTGGGCATCAAGATCTATAGAGATAGATCAAGACGCTTAATTGGGCTTTCACAAAGCACATACCTTGATAAAGTTTTGAAGAAGTTCAAAATGGATCAGGCAAAGAAAGGTTTTTTACCTGTATTACAAGGTGTAAGATTGAGTCGACTCAATGCCCACCACAGCAGAAGATAGAGAGAAAATGAAAATGTTCCTATGCTTCAGCCATAGGCTCTATCATGTATGCAATGCTGTGTACCAGACTGACGATGCTTAGCTGTAAGCTTGGCAGGGAGGTACCAAAGTAATCCAGAGTGGATCATCGGACAGCGGTCAAGAACATCCCGAAATACCGAAAAGGACTAAGGATATGTTTCAGATATGGAGGTGACAAAGAGCTAGTCGTAAATGGTTACGTCGATGCAAGCTTTGACACTGATCCGGACGATTCTAAATCGCAAACCGGATACGTATTTTTATTAAACGGTGGAGCAGTCAGTTGGTGCAGTTCTAAACAAAAGCGTCGTAGCGGGATCTACATGTGAAGCGGAGTACATAGCTGCTTCAGAAGCAGCAAATGAAGGAGTCTGGATGAAAGAGTTCATTTCCGATCTAGGTGTCATACCTAGTGCATCGGGACCAATGAAGATCTTCTGTGACAATACTGGTGCAATTGCCTTGGCAAAGGAATCCAGATTTCACAAGAGGACCAAGCATATCAAGAGACGCTTCAATTCCATTCGGGACCAAGTCCAAGTGGGAGACATAGAGATTTGCAAAATACATACGGATCTGAATGTTGCGACCCGCTGACTAAGCCTCTTCCACGAGCAAAACATGATCAGCACCAAGACTCCATGGGTGTTAGAATCATTATTGTAATCTAGATTATTGACTCTAGTGCAAGTGGGAGATCAAGGAAATATGCCCTAGAGGCAATAATAAAGTTATTATTTATTTCCTTATATCATGATAAATGTTTATTATTCATGCTAGAATTGTATTAACCGGAAACATAATACATGTGTGAATACATAGACAAACAGATAGTCACTAGTATGCCTCTACTAGACTAGCTCATTAATCAAGATGGTTATGTTTCCTAACCATAGACATGTGTTGTCATTTGATTAATGGGATCACATCATTAGGAGAATGATGTGATTGACATGACCCATTTCGTTAGCTTAGCACTTGATCGCTTAGTATGTTGCTTATGCTTTCTTCATGACTTATACAAAGTTCCTGCAACTATAAGATTATGCAACTCCGTTTATCAAGGAACACTTTGTGTGCTACCAAACGTCACAACGAATCGGGTGATTATAAAGGTACTCTGTGTGTCTCCAAAAGTATATGTTGAGTTGGCATGAATCGAGATTAGGTTTTGTCACTCCGATTGTCGGAGAGGTATCTCTGGCCTTCTCGGTAATACACATCACATAAGCCTTGCAAGCATTGCAACTAATGAGTTAGTTGTGAGATGATGTATTACGGACGAGTAAAGAGACTTACCGTAACGAGATTGAACTAGGTATTGGATACCGACGATCGAATCTCGGGTAAGTAACATACCGATGACAAAGGGAACAACGATGTTGTTATGTGGTTTGACCGATAAAGATCTTCAGAGAATATGTAGGAACCAATATGGGCATCCAGGTTCCGCTATTGGTTATTGACCGAGAATGGTTCTAGGTCATGTCTACATAGTTCTCGAACCCGTAGGGTCCGCACGCTTAACGCTTCGATGACAGTTCATTATGAGTTTATAAGTATTGATGTACCAAGGTAGTTCGAGTCCCGGATGTGATCACGGACATGACGAGGAGTCTCAAATGGTCGAGACATAAAGATTGATATATTGAAGCCTACATTTGGACATCGGAAATGTTCCGAGTGAAATCGAATTTATCGAGTACCGGAGGTTACCGAACCCCGGGAACTATATGGGCCATAGTGGGCCTTGGTGGAAAGGAGAAAGGGCCAGCCCTAGGTGGCGCGCCTCCCCTTCCCCTAGTCCTATTAGGACTAGGAAAGGTGGGCCGCCCCTCTCTCTCTTCCCCTCCGGGAATCCTATTCCAACTAGGATTGAGGGGAATCCTACTCCCGGAGGAGTAGGACTCCTGGCCGCCCCTCTTGGCCGCCAGCCCCTCCCCTTGGCTCCTTTATATACGGGGCAGGGGCACCCTAGAAGACACAAGTTGATCTACGGATCGTTCCTTAGCCGTGCAGCGGTGCCCCTTCCACCATATTCCACTTCGTCATATCATCGCGGAGCTTAGGCGAAGCCCTGCGCCGGAGAAGTCATATCGTCATGAGCTTAGGCGAAGCCCTGCGTCGGTGGAGCATCATCATCGCCACCACGCCGTCGTCTCGACGGAACTCATCCCCGACACTTTGCTGGATCGAGTCCGGGATCGCCATCGAGCTGAACGTGTGCGTAACTCGGAGGTGCCGTGACGCTCGGTGCTTGGATCGGTCGGATCGTGAAGACGTCGACTACATCAACCGCGTTGTTATAACGCCCGCTTTCGGTCTCACGAGGGTACGTGGACGGACACTCTCCCTCTCGCTATGCCATCACCATGGTCTTGCGTGATCGTAGGAAATTTTTTGAAATTACTACGTTCCCCAACAGATATAAGGAGGCTTATGTGTGACAGAGCGTATTGTATCACGGGGTTTGGATGCACCGGCGAAGTTTGCACCAACTCTCGAGGTGAGAAAGGGCAATGCACGGTACCGAAGAGGCTAGCAATGATGGAAGGGTGAGAGTGCGTATAATCCATGGACTCAACATTAGTCATAAATAACTCACATACTTATTGCAAAAATTTATTAGTCATCAAAACAAAGTACTACGCGCATGCTCCTAGGGGGATAGATTGGTAGGAAAAGACCATCGCTCGTCCCCGACCGCCACTCATAAGGAAGACAATCAATAAATAAATCATGCTCCGACTTCATCACATAACGGTTCACCATACGTGCATGCTTTGGGAATCACAAACCTCAACACAAGTATTTCTACAATCCACAAATACCCACTAGCATGACTCTAATATCACCATCTTTATATCGCAAAACTGTTGCAAAGAATCAAACATATCATATTTAGTGATCTACAAGTTTATGTAGGATTTTATGACTAACCATGTGAATGACCAATTCTTGTCATCTCTCTAAATACTTGAAGCAAAATAGCATTCTACAAATGGCGGTTTTCTATGTGGAGAGAAACAGGCAATCCAAACTTCAAATGATATAAGTGAAGCACATGAAGCATTCTATAAAGCCACACTCAAAAGATATAAGTGAAGTGCAATGAGCATTCTATAAATCAACCAAGGACTATCTCATACCAGCATGGTGCATAAAATAAAAGTGAAAACTAAATGCAAAAGACGCTCCGAGACTTGCACATAATGCATGAACGAAACAAATCCGAAAACATACCGATACTTGTTGAAGAAAGAGGGGATGCCTTCCGGGGCATCCCCAAGCTTAGACGCTTGAGTCTCCTTGAATATTTACTTGGGGTTCCTCGGGCATCCCCAAGCTTGAGCTCTTGCCTCTCTTCCTTTTCCTCATATTGAGACATCCTCGATTAGACACTACATCCACACAAAACTTCAACAGAAAACTCGGTAAGATCCGTTAGTATAATAAAGCAAATCACCACTTTAAGTACTGTTGCAAACCAATTCATATTTTGTTTTTGCATTGTGTCTACTATAATATAACTTTTCCATGGCTTAATCCACTAATATAAATTGATAGATTCATCAAAACAAGCAAACTATGCATCAAAAACAGAATCTGTCAAAAACAGAACAGTCTGTAGAAATCTGAACAATCACAATACTTCTGGTACATGAAAACTTCTACCAAAATTAGGAAAAATAAAAATTTATACATCAAGACAGTGCAAAAAGAATCAGAACCATTTGACGTACCAGTAAAAAATTAAAAATCACGCACTACAGCCAAAGTTTCTGTCCTGCACTGTACAAACCAACAAGTATTGTAAACATCCTAAAGGCAAACCTTGGCACATTATTTTTATAATACAATGGAATTGTACAAGGGGATAATTATTTTTGTTGAAAAGTTTCTGTAATCAAGATTCACAAAGTTGCCGTGAGCATGAACAAAGTTCAAGGAGCTCTCCCACTTCATCGATGCTTGTCTTTCTTACTTTCACTTTCCTTTTTGAAAAGTTTTTAGGTTCCCCTCTTTATTTTATTTTTTGTTTTTAAACTATATGAAAGCACTCAACAGAAATAAATGACTCTCTAAAACTTCCGGGTTGCCTCCCTGGCAGCGCTTTCTTTAAAGCCATTAAGCTAGGCATATAGTGCTCGAGTAGTGAATCCACCCGGATCCCAAGGTATATCAAAGCCAATTTTAATTAACAATGATTTGTATTTTAGTAGTGAGCACAAGGTAACATATATCAAGCAATAACGAAGTCTAACTCTCTTCCTATGCATCGGCATGTCATAAAAGAACAATTCATGCACACCAAGTAAAGGCCAATGCATAGTATAAGCAGTTTGTTGCAATTTTATCATATTGGAAACATAAAGAGGCGGAGATATAGTTCCCCTCTCATAATAATTGAAAGTAGGAGCAGCAAGCACATGCATATTATATTCATCAAAATCATCATGTGCAATGGTAAAAGGCAACCCATCAATATAATCCTTAATAAGCACAAACTTCTCCGATAAAGTGTAGTAGGGAGAATTCAAAAAGATAATAGGACTATCATGCGTGGGTGCAATAGCAACAATTTCATGTTTAACATAAGGAACTATAGCAAGTTCATCTCCATAAGCATAATTCATATTGGCATCTTGGCCACAAGCATAGCAAGCATCATCAAAAAGGGATATTTCAAACAAATTCAAGGGATCATAGCAATCATCCTTCGGTAAGCACGAAGGGGAATTAAATAATGTATGAGTTGGAGGGTTACTATCATTAGAAGGTTGGCACGGGTAGCTAATCCGCTCTTCCTCCTTTTGTTCTTTGCTCTCCTCATCATCTTTTTCATCCAATAAGCTCACAGTTTCATCAATTTCTTCTTCCATAGCTTCCTGCAAAAAATTAATCTCTTCTTGGACAAAGGAGAAGTCCTCAATATATGGTTTAACATAGGCATTAGAAGCATAATTATCATAACAATGTTGAAATATGGCAAAACTTTCAGATTGGTAAAGTGTAGCATCATACTTTTCAATCAAAGAAGTAATCTCATAAGCACCCTTAAAAGCAACAAATTCTTCAATTTGTTGAACATCATAGTAATTATAAACACCCTTAGCATACGAAGTTACGATTCCACTATCACTAAACAAGCATTGATAGGGTAGGTGTTTCTTAGGGTCTTCAGAACAACAAGTAACATCATGTATTTCACATAAATTCCAAGCATAGCATTGCAAACGTTGAATTTGATCCCATAATAGTTTCCCTTTTTTAGATATACGGTGTCGCACATAACAAGCATGCTCATATAAAGATTTGCCCTCAACTAAACTAGTGGGGGTTTCAGCACGAGCACAAAGGGATCGAAGATGATCCAAGTAAAAAGCTTCAGTAGTGTGATAGATTTTGAGTGGTTCTTCAACCATTGGAGCAGTAGGTACAACTAATTCTTTTGGTATTTTGCGTTTCCTACCCATGACTAAAGATAGAAAACAACTAAGAACAACAAATGAAAATTACTTAGTGATAAAGCAACCAAGCACACACGAGAATATTCACCCCACGCTATGACTCCCCGGCAACGGCGCCAGAAAAAGGTCTTGATAGCCCACAAGTATAGGGGATCGCAACAGTTTTCGATAAGTAAGAGTGTCGAACCCAACGAGGAGCTAAATGTAGAACAAATATTCCCTCAAGTTCTATCGACCACCGATACAACTTTACGCACGCTTGACGTTCACTTTACCTAGAACAAGAATGAAACTAGAAGTACTTTGTAGGTGTGAAAGGATAGGTTTGCAAGATAATAAAGAACACGTAAATATAAACTAGGGGCTGATTAGATAAAGATGCAATAAAGTAAATATAGCGAGTGTGGAAAGTGGTGGTAGGAGTTGTGAAATTGTCCCTAAGCAATTGACTACGTTACTAGACCGGTAATCACTATTGCAATTCTATTTGAGGGAGAGGCATAAGCTAACATATCATCCCTTACTTGGAATTCTATGCACTTATGATTGGAACTCTAGCAAGCATCCACAACTACTAAAGATTCATTAAGGTAAAACCCAACCATAGCATTAAAGCATCAAGTCCCCTTTTATCCCATACACAAACAACCTACTTACTCGGGTTTGTGTTTCAGTCACTCACGCAACCCACCATAAGCAAATCATAAACATATTGCAAACCCTACAACGGGAATCCTTCACGCTTGCGCAACACGGAGGGCACAATAGGACAACACCAATAATAAAACATGCAACACAAACCAATCATAGCAATTCATCAATCACCGATAGGACAACGGAAATCTACTCAGACATCATAGGATGGCAACACATCATTGGATAATAATATGAAGCATAAAGTACCATGTTCAAGTAGAGGGTACAGCGGGTTGCGAGAGAGTGGACCGCTGGATATAGAAGGGGGAAGGTGATGGAGATGTTGATGAAGATGACGGTGGTGTTGGTGAAGATCGCGGTGATGATGATGGCCCCCGGCAGCGCTCCGCGCCACTGGAAGCAAGGGGAGAGAGCCCCCCTTCTTCTTCTTCTTCCTTGACCTCCTCCCTAGATGGGAGAAGGGTTTCCCCTCTGGTCCTTGGCTCCCATGGCTTGGGAGGGGCGAGAGCCCCTCCGAGATTGGATCTATCTCTCTGTTTGCGTTCTCGGATTCTACCCTTCACCGCTTTCTTAAATATCCGGAGATCCGTAACTCCGATTGGGGTGAATCTTTCGCCCAGATGTTTCTCATAAAATTTTTCTTGCGCCAAAAGAAGAGCGTCAACTGCCTTACGGGTGGCCCATGAGAGCCCAGCGCGCCTGCCTCCCTGGGGCGCGGCCCCCTGTCTCGTGGCCACCCCGAACACTGTTTCGTGTTGATTTTACTTCCCAAAAATCATAAATATTCCAGAAAAAATCTTCGTCCGTTTTTATCCCGTTTGGACTCCGTTTGATATTGGGTTTCATAAACAAAAACATGCAATGAGACAGAACTGCACCGGGCACTGGATCAATATGTTAGTCCCAAAAATAGTATAAAAAGTTGCCAAAAGTATATGAAAGTTGAATAATATTGGCATGGAACAATCAAAAATTATAGATACGACGGAGACGTATCAATGAAGTGGCTGTCCAGTGCCCTGTGGGCGGTGGTTCCTGTTCCTCTCCTGCATCGTCGTCCATACAGTCGATGTCTTCGGAGTCAAAATCGAGCATGTCGGTTAGGTCGTCGACAGTGGCTATTAAGTGGGTGGTGGGTGGGGAACGAATTTCTTCGTCTTCCGCTTCCCACTCAAGTCGGACATAGTTCGGCCAAGGGTCTCCTGACAAGGAGAGAGACCTTAATGAATTTAGCACGCCGCCCGTGGGCGAAAGCTTTGAAAGATATCCGCGGAGGAAAACTCCATGACCGGCGCCCAATCAGATTCGATAGGTACGGACGCAGGCGGTTCTGAGCCCGTGGCCGGGGACAAATCCAAGTGTCCGGCAACACGAGTCTCATAGGAGGTGAAATCAGTATTCGGCTCTATCGCCACCGAGTGTGCGGCCTCCATGGTGGGGTCCATCCACCCGTCCTTGGACGGCGCACTCTGCTCCAGATTTAGGGCCGGAGTAGCCACAGGTGTGATCTCCTAAACACCGTCTGACGGTAGAGTTAGGTCATGCTCGTCGTGACCGCGCGGCGCACCTGACATAAGCTTGGATCCGTCAAAGTTCAAATCTCCGCGGATGTCGGCAGTACAATTTAAATTTCCAAACCTGACCTGACGGCCAGGGGTGTAACTCTTGATCTGCTCCAGATGGCCAAGCGAGTTAGCCCGCAGTACGAAGCCGCCGAATACAAAGATCTGTCCGAGGAGGAAAACCTCACCCTGGATCGCATCGTTGCCGATGATCGAAGGAGCCATTAAGACTTATGGAGACGGCACAGTGGAACTCTCAAAGAAAGCACCAATGTCGGCGTCTAAACCGGCGGATCTCGGGTAGGGGGTCCCGAACTGTGCGTCTAAGGCGGATGGTAACAGGAGGCGGGGGACACAATGTTTACCCAGGTTCGGGCCCTCTCGATGGAGGTAATACTCTACTTCCTGCTTGATTGATCTTGATGATATGAGTATTACAAGAGTTGATCTACCACGAGATCGTAGAGGCTAAACCCTAGAAGCTAGCCTGCGATTATGATTGTTGTTGTCCTACAGACTAAACCCTCCGGTTTATATAGACATTGGAGGGGGCTAGGGTTACACAGAGTCGGTTACAAGGGAGGAGATCTACATATCCGAACTGCCAAGCTTGCCTTCCACGCAAAGGAGAGTCCCATCCGGACACGGGACAAAGTCTTCAATCTTGTATCTTTAGAGTCCAACAGTCCGGCCAAAGGATATAGTCCGGCTGTCCGAGGAACTCCTAATCCAAGACTCCCTCAGCATTCCCATCTCGGTGAGACCGAGATCCCTATCAGTGAAACCGAACTGATTAGGGTTTCTGGCTATGGCTAGTCAAATGAACTCGGTGGCTGCAGATAGATCAAATCGGTGGGGCCGAGTTTGACTTTTGGTTTGGGACATATGTGGATGTGAGAAAGTGATTGAGGGCTTTTGGAGAATATCACTAAGCATATTGAGCAAGCAAGCCATTAAGCAACACCTCATCCCCTTTTAATAGTATTGGCTTTTCCTATGGACTCAATGTGATCTTGGATCACTATAATTAAAATGTAGAGTCTTGAGCTTGAGCCAATATGTCTCCTTAGCATTTTGAGGGGTCCACATCTCTATTCCATGCCATGCCAATCATTGAACTTTCTGAAATGATCATCTTGAAAGAGTATTAGTTCAATGAGCTATATGTTGTTAAGGATTACCAAAACCACCCAGGGATTAGTTACACTTTCACATGACTCAACATATAAATAGAGCAGTAGGGGCAGCCCCTAGAACATAAGTTTTGGAGCCTATACTCTACTTATCTCTTATTCTAATTCTCGTCTAGTTTGATCTAGACTAGATCTAGTTCTAGTCCTTGATACATCTCCAACGTATCTATAATTTTTTATTGTTTCATGCTATTATATTATCAACCTTAGATACTTTATATTTTATATGTAATTCTATATAATTTTTACGAACTAGCCTATTAACTCAGTGCCCAGTGCTAGTTCCTATTTTCTGTATGTTTTTGATTTTACAGAAAATCCATACCAAACGAAGTCCAAACACAATGAAACTTTACGGTGATCTTTTTGGACTAGAAGGGACCCTAGAAGCTTCGGGAGGAGGCTAGAAAATGTATGGGAGAGCCACAAGCTCAGACGACGCACCCCTGGGGGCACCTGAGCTTGTGGGCCCCATGTAACTCTGTCTGACCTAATTTCACTTCTATAAATTCTTATAAACCCCAAAACCAAGAGAGAGCCAACCGGAAAAAACGCTGCCGCAAGCTCCCGTTCTTTCGTGATCCCATATGAAGACCTTTTTCGGTACTCCCCTGGAGGGGGGATCGATCAGGGAGGGCTTCTACATCAACCTTTGTCGGTGTACTAGAGTAGGGGTACCCTAGTATACCGAACTCGTGCACGGACAGTCGCAGCACCCCGCGGCAGGACTGGCCTGGTGACCGCCAAGATCCTCAGCGGCTCCTTTGGAGCCACTCAAGAACAAAGTAATCAAGGCCCCGGCAAGAGGAGCTTGCCGGGAAGGCCACTCAAGGCACAAAGGAAACAAGACCCCGGCAAGAGGAGCTTGCCGGGAAGGCATGGCGAGCGATAAGCTCCCGAGCGCGACAAGAACCTTGCCGCGGCAAGGTGCTCGCCGCGGCAAGTGACCTCTCTTTATCTCCGCTCCAGCTCATCCGCCAACGTGTCGCCATGGGGCTCTCCCAAGCACGCGTGTCGACGGGCTGTGCAGCCAGCGGGGAGCGGCGACAAGCGGCGCTGACAGGCTACCATCATGGCAAACGGAGGCGCACTTGACGGTCCCTGTTAGACTGTTCAGGCGACTGAGACGGGCATTTATGACTCTTGTCCCTTGCCGTCAGAGTTAGGTATAGATCACGTGTACATCGCATAAAGCGTGTACCAACCTCTGCTTTTACTATCTTACCCTTGTCTACTTGCCACATGTGGTGACCCCTTGTGCCTATAAAAGGAGGCCCAAGTGCAACGTGAAAGGGTTCGGTTCAGCTCCGCTTAGTTCATTCTACTCATACGAGACCACACTCGGGCTAGGTTTTGTAGCTCCCATTGCTCCCTAGCAAGAACACAATATAATCCACAAAGCAGCAGTAGGAGTATTATCTCTCGGAGAGCTCGAAGCTGGGTAAATCTGCTCGTGTGCATCGCCGATCCGCTCTTTGTGCAATCTCCGCCCCCTCTCGAACCACAAGGGACCCAGGTCCCATAGGTGTCCGTGGGTCACGATCAGCTTCCCGATATCTTTGGCGCGCCCGGTAGGGCGTCGAGGCTGTGTGAACCCGATCCGCGCTCACACGAGCAGTTTCTTCATCAACATCTTCGTCAACATGCCACCGAAGAAGAAGTCTTCGGCAGCAGCAGAGCCGTCCGCGTCGAACCCACCACCACCGGAGCTGACAGGTGGTGGGGAAAACGCTGGCGGAGGAACGGGCATCGTCGAGAGAGCCCACAACGCCGCCAGGTCCAAGGACAGGGCAGCGCAGGCGTCGGCGTCTGAATCCGCACCGCGTCCTTCTCAGGAGGCGCGGGACCGACAGCGTCATGATGCTCGCAGCACCATACACTCGTTGGATCAAGGCCAAGCTGGAGGATCCCGAGGCCCTCGAGACCCACGTGCACTCCAGCATGCCGGAACGAGTGGAGTACGGTCGCTTGGGCGGGATGCTGCTCCTCCTAACTTGGTTAGGAGTCCGAGCACATCCCGTTCCTTGCTACGTACGCCATTACCACCCACTACTCCAGCAGAAGCCTTGGCGAGAGCTCAGCTACTTCTAGACTACCCTCCAACGGCCGACAAGGTCGATTTAATGGAGGGCCACAATCGAGCCTCATCGGCTTTGCTAACGGCGACGCCCCGGCAACTAAGCGCCGCAGCAGCGGCAAGGCGACAAGGCACGAGCCGATGGCGATTTAGACTTGCGGGGTGCAGCCACCGTACACTCCCCTTCCCGAAGGTTAAGATCGCCGACTCGCGGATCCACCTCGGCGGTGACTCCACAGCGTCGCCGGATCCGCGAGCTTCGTCGCGACCAGCGCCAAGTTCTTCGAGAACGGCAAGAAGAAGACGCCGAACCCGAATCGAAGCGCCAAGAGAAGCGCCCGTCAATCCGACCAGCGCACCGGCCCATCGTCGACATGCATGCGCCGAAGGGAACCAGCGACTTATCAGACGCGTAGGTTGCCCTGCTCACTCGTGAGCTGCGGCAAGTCCGTGGCCCGACAAGAAAAACTTCAAGCCGATGTGCGGACAAGTATGATGGCAGGACACACCCATCGAATTCTGAGCATCTACACCATAGCGGTGCAGGCTGCGGGGGCGAGACGACAAGATTCTTGCCAACTACTTTCCTCTCGGTGCTCAAGCCAAACGCCGGTCTTGGCTCATGCACTTGCCGGACAGCTCTATTTCTTCTTGGCGGTTTGTGCCACCAGTTTGTCGGCGCCTTCACAAAGACCACAAGCCCCATGGCCAAGAGAGTGACCTTCACTTGCTCGCCTGAAGGAAGGAGAGTCCTCAAAAATTCATCCAGAGATTCAATCAGTGCACTACAACATCCCGCACGCCCACCCTGCCGCGATGATCGGTGCATTTCATCGTAATGTGCGAAACCGCAGGATGAGGAGGAGATGGCGATGTGCAAAGTGAAAGACGTCAGCGAGCTCTACGCCCTGGCCGACAAGTGTGCACGCGCTGAAGAAGGAAGAAGACTCCCAGGAGAGAATGTGGGAGCAGAGTCTGATAGTGAGGAGACCGCCCCGACAAGGAAGAGCCGGCAGCGAAACAACAGAAAGAAGAAAAACCAAGAAGTACTAGTTGTCGAGCAGTCCGGCAAGGAAGGCGCCGCCAACAAAGCCAAGGCTGGTGGCTCCGGCAAGGAGGTTGCCGCTGACGCCGACCGCCAAGCTGTGGCGGCCGCCGACAAGCCTGACAGCCCCAACAAGCAATACTGTAAGATCCACCGCACCAAGGGCCACGATCTCCAGAGCTGCAAGAAAGTCGAGCAGCTTGTTGAGCTACAGAGAGCTGAATACGAGCGGCGAGACAAGGAGAAGGCCCAGGAAGGTGCAGGTGCAGCAAGTAAGAAGAGACCCGGTCGGGGAGGACGCCGCGGCAAAGCCAAGCAGCGGCAAGGAGACAGACCTCCCCGCGGCCGCGACAAGGAAGAAGATGAAGATGAAGATGACGAAGACATGGAAGACGATGAAGCTGACGAGCAGGAGTTTCAGAAGGCAACAGAGGTCCTTTGCGTTGACGGTGGCGCTTCTCTGCATACCTCGCACCGCCAACTCAAGCAATGGATGCGTGAGGTTAATGCAGCAGAACCATCCATAGAGTCACGCAAACCTCTGAAGTGGTCCAGCACGCCCATCATCTTTGACATTGAGGACCACCCTGATCGCATCACTGCGGTCGGGTGCCTGCCGATGTTGGTCTCACCAACCATCCGCAACCTCAAAGTCACAAAGATGTTGGTTGACGGCGGGGCCGGCCTGAATCTGATCTCCTCTGCAGTGCTCCAGAAGCTTCAAATCCCTGACAGCGAGCTCGAAGAGACTGGTACTTTCCAAGGAATCAACCCAGGAAGGAGCAAGCCCAAAGGGAAGATCACGTTGCCGGTAACATTTGGCAGCGAGCTCAACTTCAGAACTGAGAGGGTCACGTTTGACGTTGCCGATTTCCCATTGCCCTACAATGGCATACTTGGCCGTCCCAAGACTCGCCAAGTTCATGACCGCCTCATTATGCTTACAACTTACTCAAGATGCCCGGCCCGATAAGCGTCATTTCTGTCCATGGCGACAAGAAGGATGCGCTTATCTGCGCCGACAAGATTTACCGGGATGCAGCAGCCGCAACAGATAGCAAACCACTTGCCACTGAAGCTCCCGGGGGGAAGAAGAAGACCACCAAGTCCGGCAAGAGTTCTGATGCCCACTCCGGCAAGCGCACCTCTTCGGAGTGCTGCGCTACCGTCGAGGACGCACCATCGAGCTCCACCGGCAAGTGCAAGAAGATGATGGCAGCTCCGCCGAAGACCAAGAAGGTGCCCGCCAAGGAGGACGGCACTGGTGGTACCTTCACCATCAGTGCCATGCTTGACCCTAAATAGGAAGGCGAGCTCGTTGCTTTCCTGCGGGCGAATGTCGATGTGTTTGCATGGCAACCATCTGACATCCCCGGTGTTCCCAGGAAAGTAATTGAGCACCACCTAGCTGTCTGTCCTCACGCGTGGCCCGTCAAGCAAAAAGTTAGGAAACAGGCAGTGGAGCGCCAAGAGTTCATAGCGGAAGAAATCAAGAAGTTGGAAGCAGCAGGCCTTGTCAGAGGAGTACTCCATCCCACGTGGTTGGCCAATCCGGTAGTTGTACGCAAGGCCAATGGGAAATGGAGACTTTGTATTTTCTTCACAGATGTTAATAAAGCTTGTCCCAAAGACCCATTTCCCTTGCCACGTATCGACCAGATTGTTGACTCCACGGCTGGATGTGATCTACTTTCATTTCTTGATGCATATTCAGGATATCATCAGATCTTCATGGCAGAAGAGGATGAAGAGAAAACCGCATTCATTACACCATGTGGCACGTACTGCTTCATACGGATGCCTTTCGGTTTGAAGAATGCTGGTTCAACCTTTGCAAGAGTAGTCCATGATGCCTTTGAGCCACAAATATACAGAAATGTAGAAGCCTACATGGATGATATAGTGGTCAAGAGCAAGGACAAAGCAACTCTGATTCATGATTTGATGAGACTTTTGCAAATCTGCAAGATCAACCTCAAGCTCAACCCCGAGAAGTGCGTGTTTGGAGTCCCTTCCGGCAAGCTTCTCGGGTTCTTTGTGTCTCAGCGGGGAATTGAAGCCAATCCCGACAAGATCAAGGCCATTGAGCAGATTGAAGCACCAAAGCGCGTCAAGGATGTCAGAAGGCTTGCCGGTTGCGTGGCTGCTCTCAGCAGGTTCATCTCTAAGTCTGCTGAGCGCGCCCTGCCATTTTTCAAGATTTTGAAAAAGGCAGGTCCAATGAAATGGACTCGGCGGAGGCTGCGCTGCAGACTTGAAGAGATACCTGTCCTCCACTCCAATACTTGTCGCACCTAGGCCACAAGAGAAGTTGCTGCTGTATATAGCGGCAACCAATCAAGTGGTTAGTGCTGCGTTAGTAGCGGAGAGGAGGCGGATGATGAGCCGGCAA
Source organism: Aegilops longissima (assembly GCA_021605205.1). Lineage (NCBI taxonomy): Eukaryota > Viridiplantae > Streptophyta > Magnoliopsida > Poales > Poaceae > Aegilops > Aegilops longissima. The sequence continues at coordinate 639,440,085 of CM038680.1, forward strand.
CCAAGGCGGGTGCATCCAGCGACAAGCAGGGGGCTTCGCCATCAAGCTCTGGTCCCGACAAGGATAGATCAGCGCAGGCTTGCGACAAGATACAAAAAAGGATGGTGCAGCGCCCACCTACTTTGTCGATTCCCTTTACGTGGGGCTAGGTCAAGGTATTCGGTGTGCGAAGTTGCTTTTCGGCCTCCTCATGGCCTCGAGAAAGCTGCGCCATTACTTCCAAGCACACGAGATAACAGTTGTCACCGCTTTCATGAAGAGGATATTGCAAAATCCGAAGCAACAGCAGGATTGTCGAGTGGGCATCGAACTGCTGCTTTGGTCTCAAGTTTGAAAGCACTTCAACTATCCAAAGCAGGGCATTGGCAGAATTCATAGCAGAGTGGACGCCAACGCAAGATGAAGAAATTCCGAGACAAGCATCCCGTCCAAGGAGGCAAATAAAGAGTGGCTGATGTACTTTGATGGTGCTTTCTGCTGCAAGGCGCCGGTGCCAGGCGTGCTGCTTATCGCACCCACCGGAGAGCACCTCAAGTACATAGTCCAGATGCACTTTCCCAAGGAACAAGCAACAAATAATACTGCAGAGTATGAAGGCTTGGTTGCCGGTCTCAGGATTGCGGTAGACCTTGGGATCAAGAAGCTCATTGTCAGGGGGGACTCGCAACTTGTCGTCCGCCAAGTAAATAAAGATTATCGAGTCCGCTGATGGAAGCCTCGCCGATGAAGTGAGAAAGCTAGAAGAGCACTTTGAAGGTCTGCAAATGGAACACGTTCCAAGAGCTCAGAATGATATAGCTGATGGCCTCTCCAAATGTGCCGCACTTAAGTTACCTGTGGAACCAGGAATTTTTGTGCTCAAGCTGACTCAGCCAACCGTAACACCATCAACAGGACAGAACAAGAAGAGAAAATTGGTTTCTGGCGACTACTTTCCGGCAGAGCTCCCTCGAGCCGCCGCCAAGAAGGTCCCTAAAATCAATGCAAACATCACTGAGGAGCAGTCTGCTCCGACAAACCCTCTGGTTTGTTCCGTTGAAGCAGACGCTCCCGACAAGTTTTGCTCCGGCAAGCTTGACGGGGATCATCAAGCTCCGGCAGAACCACAGGTTCTTGCCGTGGAAGCTAATGTTCCCGCAGTGGTACATGAGCCTTTAGTCCTTGTTGTTGAGCCACAGGTTCCAGCATGGGCGCAGCAAATCGTCCATTTCCTTCAGACAGGAGAACTTCCCGAAGAGCAAGAAGAAGCGGAAAAAGTAGCCCGGCAGTCAAGTATGTACCAGTTTGTTGACAACATCCATGCATGTAAGAAGACTCAACGGAGTGAAATTGAAGTGTATTTGCGGGAAGATGGATGAAGCTGTTGGCGGAGATGCATGGAGGCATATGTGGTCACCACATTGGCGAAGAGCACTTGCCGCAAAGCTTTCGGCAAGGTTTCTTCCGCCGAAGCCCTCCGGATGCAACTGCACAAGTAACCAAGTGTGAAGCGTGCGGTTCCATTCCAAACAGATACACCAACCAGCTCAAGCTCTCCGGACGATCCCTTTATCCTGGCCCTTTTCGATGCAGGGGCTCGACATCCTCGGCCCTTTCCCCGAGCTATCGGGGCTTTGAGTACTTGTACGCTGTAATCGACAAGTTCACAAAGTGGCGGAAGTGGAACCAGGAGGAAGGTGACAGCACAACAAGCGATCAAGTTCTTCAGGTCAATTGTTTGCCGTTTTGGGATTCCTAACCGGATCATCACCGACAACGGCACACAGTTCACGAGCCGCACCTTCATGCAGTACGCCCAAGATCTTGGCGCCAAGATCTGCTTTGCTTCTGTTGCTCACCCGAGAAGCAACGGTCAAGCAGAGAGAGCAAACGCTGAAGTGCTGCGGGGACTCAAGACCAGAAATTACGACAGGCTGCGCAAGTGCGGAAGAAACTGGATCGAGGAGCTGCCGGTGGTTCTTTGGTCGATCAGGACGACGCCAAATCGAGCCACCGCCGACACCTTCGCCTAGTCTATGGAGCGAGGCAGTTCTCCCCACGGAACTCAGATACGGGTCACCTCGAGTGCTCGCTTATGATGAGTTTGAGCAAGAGCAGCTGCGACAAGACGACGCGCTGCTCCTCGAGGAGAATCGCCTTCAGTTTCTGCACGAGCTGCTCGTTACCAAAGAAGCTTTGCGCCGCTACCATAGCCGCAGTTAATGCCGAAGCTTCGAGGAAGAAGACCTTGTTCTTCGCGCGCTCAATCCGCCAAGAATTCCAACAAGTTGACGCCGGTGGGAAGGCCCTTATCGGGTGAAACGAGTCACAAGGCCCGGCGCTGTCCGCCTTTGAGATCAAGATGGCGCCCGTGAGCAATTCCTGGAATATAGAGCATCTTCGCAAGTTTTACCCATAAGGCGCGGTTGTCGGAACCCGTTCCGGCAACCACCCTTTTGTACAAGTCTTGCCGCTGTTGCATGTAATCCTTTGTACAAAGCCGGGCGCAGACCCCGTGCATCAGTAAAGCCTATGTGTTGCGCACGACTTGTCAGTACATGCTTTCATAATCTTATATGCATGTGTTATCTAACATTTTGTGCAGCATCCACACCCGGTAAGCGATAACGAGCCACTAGGCTCCATAACTTTATTTTCTCTTCTTTCTTCTCAAACAAGAAGAAGGTTCATCCACCCACAAGTTAACCGGGGAGGAGAAGATAATGGTGTGGGCCAAGCGTCGCCGAGGAACTGCCGCTTTGCCGGAAATGGACAACAGAGAAGCTAAGTTGCTAAGTTTAAACGACCAGTTTTAAATTTTAAGTTATCTTCCTCGAACGATAGTACTTTGTATGGAAAACCTGTGCGCGGAGGAACCGACTCGCGACTATCTTGCGCCTTACTTTGTTTCGAGTCCGCTCAACAACTTAAGTGTGCTGCAACTAGTTGCGATAAGGTTGCTGTCGGAGGCGGCATCGCTAGCGAGGCTGCTGAAGTTCCGCACTCAGCCAAGCGCAAAGGTGTTCGCACCGACAAGTTCCCTAAAAGCGTAGGGCATAAACATACAAGGGAAGAAATCGAGTAAAGGAAATAACATTGCATTCGATTGCCTAAGATAGTGTATATTACATGATAACTTGTCGCGGATCTAATAGATTTTCACCTAAACATGATCTACAGCGACAAGAGAAAGTTAAGCTTGGCGGCCTAGTCCACGCGGTCGCCATCGAGCCTCTTGACTCCGCTCACCCTGTCCACAATGGGTGCGACAAGGGCCTTGAGCGCTTCAACGTCAGCAGATGGAGGCAGAGACTTGAGGGCTTTGGTGAAATCGACGCCTGGGTTGCGGAAGGCCACTTTCATCAGCACCTTCTGGAGAGCCCTGGCGCAAACTTGGCGCGACTCCTCCGCCAATTGCTTTGGGATCTCCTCCCGGAGCCGCTGGAGACCCGTCAGCACGCCCTTGAAGAACATGCTGAGTTTGACGCTGGGTTGGAGGTTCTCATCGGTGGAGTACCCAAGATCCACCATTCCCAGCTCCATCAGCTCGTTATGGATGCCGGCGGCGGTGTCCACAAGACCTTCATCCGAAGCATTATGCTATCTCTCGAGATTATTCTCGCAGTCACAGCATTCGACAGCAGTTCCTCATTGGCCTTGATCTTCTCCAAGAGGCCCGCTTCCCGCTCCTTGGCGCCTTCCAACGCCTCCGTCAAGGTGGTCGGCTTCAGCCCAAATCGCCTTGGAGTCCTTGGCGGCGCCGATCTCCTTGATCTTTTCAGCGAGGCGACCTGCAACTCACCGAGGGTGTAGGCGTCCTTCGCGCCGCTTCAACCCGTGACCTCCTCGGCGCTCTTCGAGGGAGGACTCCAGCTGAGCCACCTCGCCTCCAATTCCTTCTTGGCGGCCTCGGCAGCCGCAGCAGCATCCTTTGCCTCCCGAAGTGGCCCGCCAATCGCTTGCTCGTCGCGCGAGATCTTCCTCATAGCTGTCGAGGTTGATCTTCCGCGCGCCACTCACCTTCTTGCGTGGAGAGCTTCTCGCCGCAAACCTCTGCTGCTCTCGACCTCGCCCTTCTCCAAGATGAAGGCCGTGCGCTCCTCGACAAGCTGCTCCCGCGCCTCTGCTATATCCCGAGAGTTTCTTTGTTGGCGCGCCGGAGCTCTTCCTCGCGTTTCGCTAAGTCAGCTCCCGCCCTCGCGACAAGCGCCTCCCTGGACTCCAGCTTGGCTTGTCGGGCGCGGTAGAGCGACAGCAACCTCCTTAGCAGCTCCTCCTCCTCAGGCTCACCGCTGCTGCTGCTCGGAGCATCGACCAGCGACAGCCCGGCGGAGGCAAGCAGTTCCGTCAAGGTCTCCCCTCGGCGGTGCCACAGAGCTTGATGCCCATGGGAGCTTGATGAAGACACCCTCGCCGGCCTTCAGATAGGCGCCAGGCTGGGGCTCTTCGGAATCTGGTGCGGCATCGGTGGCGGGAGGATCGGCGGTCGGTGCAGCGCCTGCCGCTCCTGCGGCCTCAGGGCCGTCAATACGATCGCCAGATTCCTCCCCAGCCTCTGCGCCAGCAGCCTTGGCGGCCTCCTCGCCGGCGGGCCCATCAGCGCCAGCCTCCTCCTCCATGTTGGCGGCGTCGACATTGTCGTCGCGAGCGTCCTCCTCGCCGGCAGCCTCAGTCTCCATCGGATCTCCGGCAGATGGATCTGATGGTCGGAAGAAGAAAGAACAAGTCAAGCAAATGTTCGAAAGAGAAGAACAGAAGAAAAAAAGAACCCGAGGGAAATTCTCAAACAAGAAAATTACCTGCAATGGGATCCGTTGCCGCGGTCTCCACAACCGGAGGGTCGTCGGCGCCGGCCCTTGTCGGGGAAGCTCCCCTTGTCGGAGAGGCCTCCCTTGCCGGAGAGCGCTCCCTTGGCGGAGAGTTCTCGCTTGGCGGCGTAGTTGAAGCAAGCAGAACTTCGGGAGTGACCTCCGGTGCTTCCTGATGAGGCTGCTCTGCTCCTACATAATTCAACAAACCAGATATCAGTGACGGAGAAGCACCCAAGCACACCTAACCATGAGAAGTAAACCAAACACTTACGCTGGGGGCTGTGCTGGGGGCTGCTCTGTTGAAGGGTTGCCGGGTCCGGCAAGGGAGTCCCAGACGTGCCCCCTGTCACCACAGGGGAATCATCTGAGACGACAACCACCGGGGTCTTTGCCCTCTTCGACGCCCTCTGAGCTAGTGTCCTGAAGAAGGAGAAGGTTCAGAGTGAAGCCAGTCAGATATAAGAAAAAGCAATAAATTGAAGTGTTGCAAGTAGCAGCGACAAGATCTTACTCTTCCTCTTCTTCCTCGGAGCTGAGGGCGGAGAGATCAAATTCCGCTCCGGCGCGACGAATTGGAGGAGAAGATTCCCTCGGACGCTTGGCGGATGCAGGGGCCGCGACTCCAGAAGACCCCGCTCCCATTGTTGTGGCGGTAGGAGGCTCCGCAATGATGCTTGCCGCGGTGGAGCGCGTCGGGCAACGAGGCGGCTGCTGGGCCGTCTGCCGCCCTGCCACTTCTCCTGTCTTGCGGAAGCGTCTCCTTGGCGGGGCCGCGGGCTCCTCCTGCGGCAAGCTGCTTGACGGCGGAGGGGAAGCGCCACCGGCCGGCTCTTCCGGATTGACGTCGGGCTCGGCCTGTTCCTCCTCACCGACAAGCTCTTCTCGGTCGGCAAGGCTTGCCGCCTCGGCTGTTTCCGCCTCCTCGACGGTAAACCCAAATACGCCGGCGGCGGCAGCTTCTGCCGCCTCCTCCAACCTTGTGGCGATGTGCGCCATCTCCTGATCGGTGGTGTCGCGGGTGAGCCGTCTCTGCTCGTCGGCACCTCCACCAAGTTGTCGAAGAACTGCTGCACGACATCGTCGACGGGCTCCTGCCAAGTTGGAATGATTCCATGGGAATCACACAACGGCATCATCGCGCGGATGCTGTCAAGCGACGAGTTGTTGCACAAGGGCACGACTCCCCTCGCAACATGCACCACTCGGGTGATCCGCATCGAGCTTGAACAACTCCCGCAGCATGCCGTCCAGCTCCAAGGTAGTAAAATTCCAGTTCGGACCAGGCGCAGCCTCATGATGTCCGCCGCGATTCGGAATTCCCAAGCAGGCCTTCTCCTCTCCAAAAGGCGCAATGCGGGCGCGAAGAAGTCCGCGCCAACTGCTCCTACGGTAAGCCCTGCTTGCGGAGACGCAAAATCCTAGTCACAACAATCTTCAACTTGTCGCCCTCCGCGCCAAGTTGCTCCAATCATTGCCGCGAACTATGGGGGTTTGGCGCAGGGCGGTGAAAGGCTGTGGCTCCTCTTCTAAGATCCAACACCAGTCAGCTCTCCACTCCTCCCACTTACTACGCAGCTCTCCGTCAAGATACGCTTCCTTCTTGCCGATCCTAGAGACCCATGCAATCCCCGACAGCGGCTCTCCTCTCTCTCGCGGGGCATGAAGTAATGGCGGAAGAGTGCTACATTTGGGTGGACCCGACAAAGTTCTCGCAGAGGTGTGCAAAACGCCAAGGTGAGGACGACGTTGGGGTGAAATCAAGGAGGCGGAGGCCATATGTGTTCATGACATCACGTAGAATTAGAAAAGGGCGGCAGAGCCCGCAGATGGAAAAGCGCCAAGATAGGGTACCCGATGGAAACTTTCTCGGAGGTGGCGGCGGAGATGACTCTTGTCTTGGTGCGCCGGGTCTCCGTCGACCGAAAAGATAGTACAGCTCCGCAGCTCCTTCCGTCAAGCAAAGGATCAAGAGGGCCGCTCCTTCCGCAGCGCCATGAGCCGCTGCGCCGGCCGATTTCACGCCTTTTCCCTTGTCGGCCTTCGGAGCCATGGGGAGAGGTGGTGGAGGAGGTCGACGGCGTTAGTGGCACCGTGGCAATGGAGGGGCGGGCGTCGCTCTCTTTGGGCTCGAGAAGAAAGGGGAAGCGACGGGGTTTCGATGTGACAGCAAGGGCAAGTGGGCGTCCCTGCCTGTTCCCCTGCTTATAAAGGGAGAGAGGGACGGGCGTTCGATTTTCCCATTAAAGAAAGCCCCGATCTCCCCACGACGCCACGTCCGCTACGTGACGCTCGTGGGAGGCGTGGTGGGTCCATGGCGAGTAATGGCGTAATCCGCACCAAGCGCGTGCCCGTGCCTTTATTTTGGGCCCGCCCAACAGAACTCAGCGCCGTGTGTGGCCCAGGCCCGGGGGCTCCTGTCGGTGTACTAGAGTAGGGGTACCCTAGTATCCCGAACTCGTGCACGGACAGTCGCAGCACCCCGCGGCAGGACTGGCCTGGTGACCGCCAAGATCTCGGCGGCTCCTTTGGAGCCATCCAAGAACAAAGTAATCAAGGCCCCGGCAAGAGGAGCTTGCCGGAAGGCCACTCAAGGCACAAAGGAAACAAGACCCCGGCAAGAGGAGCTTGCCGGGAAGGCTTGGCGAGCGATAAGCTCCCGAGCGCGACAAGAACCTTGCCGCGGCAAGTGACCTCTCTTTATCTCCGCTCCAGCTCATCCGCCAACGTGTCGCCATGGGGCTCTCCCAAGCACGCGTGTCGACGGGCTGTGCAGCCAGCGGGGAGCGGCGATAAGCGGCGCTGACAGGCTACCATCGTGGCAAACGGAGGCGCACTTGACGGTCCCTGTTAGGCTGTTCAGGCGACTGAGACGGGCATTTATGACTCTTGTCCCTTGCCGTCAGAGTTAGGTATAGATCACTGTACACTGTACAAAGCGGTGTACCAACCTCTGTTTTTACTATCTTACCCTTGTCTACTTGCCACATGTGGTGACCCCTTGTGCCTATAAAAGGAGGCCCAAGTGCAACGTAGAAAGGGTTCGGTTTAGCTCCGGCTTAGTTCATTCTACTCATACGAGACCACACTCAGGCTAGGTTTTGTAGCTCCCATTTCTCCCTAGCAAGAACACAATATAATCCACAAAGCAGCAGTAGGAGTATTATCTCTCCGGAGAGCTCCGAAGCTGGGTAAATCTGCTCGTGTGCATCGCCTCGATCCGCTCTTTGTGCAATCTCCGCCCCCCTCCGAACCACAAGGGACCCAGGTCCCATAGGTGTCCGTGGGTCACGATCAGCTTCCCCGACAACCTTGCTGCACCTCCGATGGTGTGTGAGTAGTTCACCACAGACCTACGGGTCCATAGTGATTAGCTAGATGCCTTCTTCCCTCTCTTTGATCTTCAATGCAGTGTTCCCCTCGGAGTTCTATCTGATGTAATCTTATTTTGCGATGTGTTTGCTGGGATCCGATGAATTGTTGATTGAAATATTCATTGACACTACTAAGGAAAACCTTATACACAGAGGTATATCAGTAGCGCTGGTCAGAACAAAGCGCTACTGCTACTTAGTATTAAGGCATGTCAGTAAAGCGCGCTACAGCTATGGTTGTAGCAGTAGCGCGTCTCCAGGTAAAAGCGCTACTACTATAATTCCCACACTATTGCCGGTAGGCTAGGAATAGTAGTAGCGATCCAACAGAAAGCATGCTACCGCTAAGTGCCTTGTAGTAGCGCGTTTCTAGTTTAGAGCGCTACTGCCAAGAAAAAGGAAAAAAATTAAAAATAGAAAAGTAAATGAAATGAAAGAAATAGAAAAAGGAGAAATGAAAAAAATAAAATGTAAAGAAAAACAAAATAAAAAGAAAAATAAAGGACAAAGGCATAGCAGTAGCGCTTGTTCTCACAAAGCGCTATAGCTACTTTAGCAGTAGCGCTTTTGGTGCTCCCGCGCTATAGGTAAGTTTCTTAGATAAAAGGAAAAGAGAATGGAAAATAAATAGCTACTTCCTATAGCAGTAGCGCGTTCTGGTGGAAAGCGCTATAGCTAACTTAGCTATAGCGCTTTTTTCCTACCAGCGCTACTGCTAGTTTGACTTAACCACGCGCGGGCTCAAAATTTTGCTAAGTCCTTTCCCCCCTCTCCCCATCTCCCCCCACTCGATCAGTCGCCACCATCGATCGCCCTACGCCCTAGCAAGCCCTCGACATCGGCCGCCGCCCGAGGCCACCCTCGACCTCACAGCCGCCGCCCAAGCCCGAGCCCGCCCTCTCCGCCGATCGTAAGCCTCTTCCTCTCCTCTCCCCTGCCCTTCCCCCCCCCCTCTCTCTCTCTCCCTCTCTGTGTGTGTGTGTGTGCTAGCTAGGGCAAATTTCATATGTTCCTGCTGTGATGATATTCATATGAACCCTAGGTGTTCATATGAACCCTAGATTTGCTTAGGGCAGTAGGATTTTTTTTAGCATTTAGGAAAAAAATTAGCAATTTTTTTTAGGAAATTAGCTAGGGCAAATTTTTATGAAAATGCCGAAACATTAATTCCATTTAGTTTTAAATTAACAAAGGGTATATAAATAATAGTAGCATTTAGCTTTAAATTAATAGAGGCTATATACAAAAAACAGTAGCATTTAGCTATAAAAATTATTTGGACTATGGACCTGAATCTGGTCCAAATTTCATTCAAATGAAATTTTAATTATTTGGACTATGGACCTGAATATTTTTGAAGAAATTGGGTATAGGTACTAAGGTCTTGCTGTGGAAACTTTGGTGAGGTCAGAAGGGTTAGAGAAAATGGAGTTCCTTTGAAATTTCTAATAAGGTCAAGTATTGTTGGAATATTTGCTCTAAAACAATTTGGATGAAAAGAAAATAATGTGTGTGTGTGTGTGTGTGTGTGTGTGTGAGAGAGAGAGAGAGAGAGAGGAATAGCTAGAACAGAATTTGGGTTCTGCCCTAGGCAGAGAAGTGTTTAGTGAGGTCATTTTGCAAAGGTTTTTGGTTTTTGAAAAGACCACTATTTTTCAAGGAAAATAATTTAGGCAAGTTTTATTTTAAAGATGATCCCTTCCTAGAGTTTTAGCTTTAGACAAAAAACAAAAGCATTTAGCTATAAATAAAAATAGTAGTTATGGCATTTAGCTATAAACAAAAAAACAGAATTGTTTTTCTTTTCAAAAACTTGGTTAAAGTAATTGTTGCTATGTAAATGAAAAACAAGATTGCTGTTATATGATACATGTCATTGATGTTCATTTGCATATTCCATTATTGTTGATTATATATTTTCATTGAAGTGGTCAGGTTATATGCAAGTTCCTCAATAGTGTTTTCTCATGTATATCTACTGTTGTAGTTGCTCATGTACAGGTTCTTAAGTGGTCCTGTTATATGCAACATTGAAGTGGTTCGATTGTGCCCAAGTGGCCTTTTGTTGTTTGCAGGGAATGATTCAGAGTGGCCTATGTTTTGCCGGAATGTTGAATCATTTCTGTTCCGGCAAATTTCAGGCGCTCTATTTGTCCAGATTGTAGCAACGGTCATGCCGAAATTTTCCGTGAATTTCGGCATGACTTGTGCTACAAACTAGGACATATCGAGTGCCCAGGATTTGCCGCAACGGGAATAAATCAACATTCCTGCAAAACATTGGCCTTTTTTATGTCATTATTCATTTTATTAGGTCTAGAATTAATTGACTATATTTAATCGTAGGAAACATGGCTAGCAACGATGAAGGACAGGGTTCTGGTGATTGCAACGTCCACGCGGCGGCAGACACCTATTTGAACCTTCTCGATGAGCAACGGTTGTTGCAGGGCCCACCTGTCACATCCGAGACTGAGACCAACATCAAGACCGGCGCCGAGACTGGTGCTGAGAGTGATACCGGCGCCGAGACCGCCTCCGAGACTGGCGAAGCCGGTATAGAACTGAAACCAAAGAGGCAACGACGCCCAAACCAGCTCATCACTAATAGACTGGTGGTCACGGAGGTGGACGGCGGCAATTTTGAGCCAAAAGAGCCTGCGGAAGCGCGCACGTGCTATGGCAATCAAATAGGCTGCATCCTACGGGCAACTGCTACCTCTTGAGCTTGCGTTGGATTTCCTTGAAGAGGAAAGGTGATGCAGCACAGTAGCGTAAGTATTTCCCTTAGTTTTTGAGAACCAAGGTATCAATCCAGTAGGAGACTACGCGCGAGTCCCTCGTACCTACACAAAGCAAATAACTCCTCGCAACCAACGCGAATAGGGGTTGTCAATCCCTTCACGGTCACTTACGAGAGTGAGATCTGATAGAGATGATAGATAATATTTTTGGTATTTTTGGTATAAAGATGCAAAGTAAAATAAAAGGTAAAGTAAAAAGCAAAGCAATAATAAAGCGTAGGAAGATTAATATGATGAGAATAGACTAGGGGGCCATAGGTTTCACTAGTGGCTTCTCTCAAGAGCATACGTATTTTACGGTGGGTGAACGAATTACTGTTGAGCAATTGATAGAATTGAGCATAGTTATGAGAAATCTAGGTATGATCATGTATATAGGCATCACGTCCAAGACAAGTAGACCGACTCCTTCCTGCATCTACTACTATTACTCCACTCATCGACCGCTATCCAGCATGCATCTAGAGTATTAAGTTCAAGAAAACATAGTAACACCTAAGCAAGATGACATGATGTAGAGGGATAAATTCATGCAATATGATAAAAACCCCATCTTGTTATCCTTGATGGCAACAATACAATACGTGCCTTGCTGCCCCTACTATCACTGGGAAAGGACACTGCAAGATTGAACCCAAAGCTAAGCACTTCTCCCATTGCAAGAAAAACCAATCTAGTAGGCCAAACCAAACTGATAATTCGGAGAGACTTGCAAAGATAACCAATCATACATAAAAGAATTCAGAGAAGATTCAAATACTGTTCATAGATAATCTTGATCATAAACCCACAATTCATCGGTCTCAACAAACACACCGCAAAAAGAAGATTACATCAAATAGATCTCCACGAGAGAAGGGGAGAACATTGTATTGAGATCCAAAAAGAGAGAAGAAGCCATCTAGCTACTAACTATGGACCTGAAGGTCTGAGGTAAACTACTCACACTTCATCGGAGGGGCTATGATGATGTAGATGCCCTCCATGGTGGATTCCCCTTCCGGCGGAGCTCCGGAACAGGCCCCAAGATGGGATCTCGTGGATACAGAAAGTTGTGGCGGTGGAATTAGGTTTTTGGCTCCGTATCTGATCATTTGGGGGTACGTAGGTATATATAGGAGGAAGAAGTACGTCGGTGGAGCTTCGTGGGGCCCATGAGGGTGGGGGGCACGCCCTAGGGGGTGGGCGCGCCCCCCTACCTCGTGCCCACCTCGTGGCTTTCTTGACGTAGGGTCCAAGTGTCCTGGATCATATTCGGTGAGAAAATCACGTTCCCAAAGGTTTCATTCCGTTTGGACTCCGTTTGATATTCCGTTTCTCCGAAACACTGAAATAGGCAAAAAACAACAATTCTGGGCTGGGCCTCCGGTTAATAGGTTAGTCCCAAAAATAATATAAAAGTGGAAAATAAAGCCCAATATGGTCCAAAACAGTAGATAATATATCATGGAGCAATCAAAAATTATAGATACGTTGGAGACGTATCAGGCATCCCCAAGCTTAATTCCTGCTCGTCCTCGCGTAGGTAAATGATAAAAAAGAATTTTTGATGCGGAGTGCTACTTGGCATAATTTCAATGTAATTCTTCTTAATTGTGGTATGAATATTCAGATCTAAAAGATTCAAGACAAAAGTTCATATTGACATAAAAATAATAATACTTCAAGCATACTAACTAAGCAATTATGTCTTCTAAAAATAACATGACCAAAGAAAGTTCATCCCTACAAAATCATATAGTTTAGTCATGCTCCATTTTCGTCACACAAGAATGCTCTCATCATGCACAACCTCGATGACAAGCCAAGCAATTGTTCATACTTTAGTAATCTCAAACCTATAAACTTTCATGCAATATATGAGCGCGAGCCATGGACATAGCACTATGGGTGGAATAGAATATGATGATGGGGGTTATGTGGAGAAGACAAAAAGGAGAATATCTCACATCAACGAGGCTAATCAATAGGCTGTGGAGATGCCCATCGATTGATGTTAATGCAAGGAGTAGGGATTGCCATGCAACAGATGCACTAGAGCTATAAATGTATGAAAGCTCAGCAAAAGAAACTAAGTGGGTCTGCATCCAACTTGCTTGCTCACAAAGACCTAGGGCACTTGAGGTGGCCCATTGTTGGAATATACAAGCCAAGTTCTATAATGAAAAAAATTCCCACTAGATTATGAAAGTGACAAAACAAGAGACTCTCTATCATAATGATTATGGTGCTACTTTGAAGCACAAGTGTGGCAAATGATAGTAACATTGTCCCTTCTCTCTTTTTCACTCTTTCTTTTGTTTTTTTGTGGGCTTCTTTGGCCTCTTTTATTTTTGGGCTCTTTTGGCCTGTTTTATTTTTGATAACCTCACATGGGACAATGCTCTAGAAAATGACGATCATCACACTTCTATTTATTTACAACTCAATGATTACAACTCGATACTAGAACAAAGTATGACTCTATATGAATGCCTCCGGCAGGTGTACTGGGATATGCAATGAATCAAGAGTGACATGTATGAAAGAATTACGAACGGTGGCTTTGCCACAAATACTATGTCAACTACATGATCATGCTAAGCAATATGACAATGATGAATGTGTCATGATGAACGGAAAGGTGGAAAGTTGCATGTCAATATATCTCGGAATGGCTATGGAAATGCCATAATAGGTAGGTATGGTGGCTGTCTTGAGGAAGATATAAGGAGGTTTCTGTGTGAAAGAGTGTATCATATCACGGGTTTTGGATGCACCGGCGAAGTTTGCACCAACTCTCAATGTGATAAAGGGTAATGCACGGTACCGAAGAGGCTAGCAATGATGGAAGGGTGAGAGTGCATATAATCCATGGACTCAACATTAGTCATAAAGAACTCACATACTTATTGCAAAAATCTACAAGCCATCAAAAACCAAAGCACTACGCGCATGCTCCTAGGGGGATATATTGGTAAGAAAACACCATCGCTCGTCCCCGACCGCCACTGATAAGGAGGACAATCAAAGAACACCTCATGTTTCAAATTTGTTACATAACGTTTACCATACGTGCATGCTACGGGACTTGCAAACTTCAACACAAGCATTTCTCAAATTCACAACTACTCAACTAGCACGACTTTGATATTATCACCTCCATATCTCAAAACAATTATCAAGCATCAAACTTTTCTTAGTATCCAACACACTCATAAGAAAGTTTTTACTATTTTTGTATACCTAGCATATTAGGATTATTAAGCAAATTACCATGCTATTAAAGACTCTCAAAATAATCTAAGTGAAGCATGAGAGATCAATAGTTTCTATAAAACAAATCCACCACTGTGCTCTAAAAGGTATAAGTGAAGAACTAGAGCAAAACTATATAGCTCAAAAGATATAAGTGAAGCACATAGAGTATTCTAACAAATTCCAATTCATGTATGTCTCTCTCAAAAGGTGTGTACAGCAAGGATGATTGTGGTAAACTAAAAATCAAAGACTCAAATCATACAAGACACTCCAAGCAAAACACATATCATGTGGTGAATAAAAAAAATAGCTCCAAGTAAAGTTACCGATGGAAGTAGACGAAAGAGGATGATTGTGGTAAACTAAAAATCAAAGACTCAAATCATACAAGACACTCCAAGCAAAACACATATCATGTGGTGAATAAAAAAAATAGCTCCAAGTAAAGTTACCGATGGAAGTAGACGAAAGAGGGGATGCCTTCCGGGGCATCCCCAAGCTTTGACTTTTTGGTATCCTTAGATTATCTTTGGGATGCCATGGGAATCCCCAAGCTTAGGCTCTTTCCACTCCTTGTTCCATAATCCATCAAAAGATTTCACCCAAAACTTGAAAACTTCACAACACAAAACTCAACAGAAATCTTGTGAGCTCCGTTAGCGAAAGAAAACAAAATACCACTTCAAGTTACTGTAATGAACTCATTCTTTGTTTATATTGGTGTTAAACCTACTGTATTCCAACTTCTCTATGGTTTATAAACTATTTTACTAGCCATAGATTCATCAAAATAAGCAAACAACACACGAAAAAAAGAATCTGTCAAAAACAGAACAGTCTGTAGTAATCTCTAACTAACGCAAACTTCTGGAACTCCAAAAATTCAGCCAAAATAGTAAGAACTAGGCAATTTTTTTATTGATCATAAGAAATTGGAATCACTATTTTATCACGTTCTGGTGATTTTTACCAATTTGTTTCGTGAACCGAAAGTTTCTAGAAAATACAGCAAGATCAAATAACTATCATCCAAGAAGATCCTATAGGTTTAACTTGGCACAAACACTAATTAAAACATAAAACCACATCTAAACAGAAGATAGATGGATTATTTATTCCTAAACAGAAGCAAAAAAAACTAAAAATAAAATTGGGTTGCCTCCCAACAAGCGCTATCGTTTAATGCCCCTAGCTAGGCAAAGAAGCAAGGATAGATCTAAGTATTGCCATCTTTGGTAGGCAATCCATAAGTGGCTCTCATGATAGATTCATATGCTAATTTTATTTTCTTCCTAGGGAAGTGTTCCATGCCTTTCTTGGAAATTGAAATCTAATTTTCCCTTCCTTCATATCAATAATTGCACCAATCGTTCTAAGGAAAGGTCTACCAAGAATAATAGGACAAGAAGGATTGAATCTATATCAAGAACGATAAAATCTACAGGCACATAATTCCTATTTGCAACAATAAGAACATCATTAATTCTTCCCATAGGTTTCTTAATAGTGGAATCCGCAAGGTGCGAGTTTAGAGAGCAATCATCAAATTCACGGAAATCTAGCAAATCACACAAAGTTTTGGGAATAGTGGAAACACTAGCACCCAAATCACATAAAGCATAAAATTCATGATCCTTAATCTTAATTTGAATAGTTGGTTCCAACTCATCATAAAGTTTTCTAGGGATAGAAACTTCCAACTCAAGTTTTTCTTCATAAGATTGCATCAAGGCATCAACGATATGTGTGGTAAAGGCTTTATTTTGACTATAAGCGTGAGGAGAATTTAGCACGGATTGTAACAAGGAAATACAATCAATCAAAGAGAAACTTTCATAATTAAATTCCTTGAAATTCAAAATAGTGGGTTTAGCAACATCTAGGGTTTTGCTTCCTTCAATCCCACTTTTATCAATTTTATCATCAAGATCTAAAGACTCCGAATTCTTGGAATGCCTTCTAGGTAAAGGTGGACCATATTCAGTCCCATCATTATCAAGATTCATATTGCAAAAAAATATTTAATAGGGGACACATCAATGAATTTTAGATCTTCATCTTTATTTTCATGGAAATTGGAAGAACACGCTTTAATAAAGGCATCTTTCGTAGCATGCATCCTAGCGGTTCTTTCCTTGCACTCATCAATGTAAATTCTCATGGCTTCGAGAGATTCATTGATATCATGCTTAGGAGGAATAGATCTAAGCTTTAAAGAATCAACATCAAGAGAAATTCTATCAACGTTCCTAGCCAATTCATCAACTTTAAGCAATTTCTCTTCAAGCAAAGCGATAAAATTCTTTTGCGAATTCATAAACTCTTTAACACTAGTCTCAAATTCAGAGGGCATCTTACTAAAATTTCCATAAGAGTTGTTGTAGGAATTTCCACAATTATTATAAGGATTACTAGGATAAGGCCTAGGATTAAAGATCCCTCTATACGCGTTGTTACCAAAATTATACTCCTACCAACAAAATTCACATCCATAGATTCCTTATTATTCTCAATCAAAGTAGATAAAGGCATATCACTAGGATCAGAAGAAACACTCGTAGTAGCAAATAATTTCATAAGTTCATCCATCTTTCCACTCAAAACATTAATTTCTTCTATCGCATGCACTTTTTTATTAGTAGATCTTTCAGTGTGCCATTGATAAAAATTAACCATAATATTATCTAGGAGTTTAGTAGCATCTCCTAAAGTGATTTCCATAAAAGTGCCTCCCACGGCCGAATCTAAAAGATTTCTAGAAGCAAAATTCAATCCGGCATAAAAAATTTGTATAATCATCCACAAGTTCAAACCATGAGTAGGGCAATTACGTATCATTAATTTCATTCTCTCCCAAGCTTGTGCAACATGTTCATGATCAAGTTGCTTAAAATTCATAATATCGTTTCTAAGAGAGATGATCTTAGCGGGAGGAAAATACTTAGAGATAAAAGCATCTCTGCACTTGTTCCAAGAATCAATACTATTTTTAGGCAAAGACGAAAACCAAGCTTTAGCACGATCTCTAAGCGAAAAGGGAAATAGCTTCAATTTAACAATATCATTATCAACATCTTTCTTCTTTTGCATATCACACAAATCCACGAAGCTATTTAGATGAGTAGCGGCATCTTCACTAGGAAGGCCGGCGAATTGATCTTTCATAACAAGATTCAACAAAGCAGTATTGATTTCACAAGATTCGGTGTTGGTAAGAGGATCAATCGGAGTGCTAAGGAAATCATTATTGTTGGTATTGGTAAAGTCAAATAATTTGGTATTATCTTGAGCCATCGTGACAAACAAGCAATCTAACACAGGAGCAAACAAAAAGCAAGCGAGGAAAAGGCAAACGGAAAAGAGAGGGCGAATAAAACGACAAGGGTGAAGTGGGGGAGAGGAAAACGAGAGGCAAATGGAAAATAATGTAATGCGAGAGATAAGGGATTGTGATGGGTACTTGGTATGTTTACTTTTGTGTAGACTCCGCAGCAACGGCTTGCGTTGGATTTCCTTGAAGAGGAAAGGTGATGCAGCACAGTAGCGTAAGTATTTCCCTCAGTTTTTGAGAACCAATGTATCAATCCAGTAGGAGACTACGCGCGAGTCCCTCGTACCTACACAAAGCAAATAACTCCTCGCAACCAACGCGAATAGGGGTTGTCAATCCCTTCACGGTCACTTACGAGAGTGAGATCTGATAGAGATGATAGACAATATTTTTGGTATCTTTGGTATAAAGATGCAAAGTAAAATAAAAGGTAAAGTAAAAAGCAAAGCAATAATAAAGCGTAGGAAGATTAATATGATGAGAATACACCCGGGGGCCATAGATTTCACTAGTGGCTTCTCTCAAGAGCAAAAGTATTTTACGGTGGGTGAACGAATTACTGTTGAGCAATTGACAGAATTGAGCATAGTTATGAGAATATCTAGGTACGATCATGTATATAGGCATCACGTCCGAGACAAGTAGACCGACTCCTGCATCTACTACTATTACTCCACTCATCGACCGCTATCCAAAGATGCATCTAGAGTATTAAGTTCAAGAAAACAGAGTAACGCCTTAAGCTAGATGACATGATGTAGAGGGATAAATTCATGCAATATGATAAAAACCCCATATTGTTATCCTCGATGGCAACAATACAATACGTGCCTTGCTGCCCCTACTGTCACTAGGAAAGGACACTGCAAGATTGAACTCAAAGCTAAGCACTTCTCCTATTGCAAGAAAAACCAATCTAGTAGGCCAAACCAAACTGATAATTCGGAGAGACTTGCAAAGATAACCAATCATACATAAAAGAATCCAGAGAAGATTCAAATATTGTTCATAGACAATCTTGATCATAAATCCACAATTCATCGGTCTCAACAAACACACCGCAAAAAGAAGATTACATCAAATAGATCTCCATGAGAGAGGGGGAGAACATTGTATTGAGATCCAAAAAGAGAGAAGAAGCCATCTAGCTACTAACTATGGACCCGAAGGTCTGAGGTAAACTACTCACACTTCATCGGAGGGGCTATGATGATGTAGATGCCCTCCATGGTGGATTCCCCTTCCGGCGGAGCTCCGGAACAGGCCCCAAGATGGGATCTCATGGATACAGAAAGTTGCAGCGGTGGAATTAGGTTTTTGGCTCCGTATCTGATTGTTTGGGGGCACGTAGGTATATATAGGAGGAATAAGTACGTAGGTGGAGCTTCGTGGGGCCCATGAGGGTGGGGGGCGCACCCTAGGGGGGTGGGCGCGCCCCCTACCTCATGCCCCACCTCGTGGCTTTCTTGACGTAGGGTCCAAGTGTCCTGGATCATATTCGGTGAGAAAATCACGTTCCCGAAGGTTTCATTCCATTTGGACTCCGTTTGGTATTCCGTTTCTTCGAAACACTGAAATAGGCAAAAAAACAGCAATTTTGGGCTGGGCCTCCGGTTAATAGGTTAGTCCCAAAAATAATATAAAAGTGGAAAATAAAGCCCAATATGGTCCAAAACAGTAGATAATATAGCATGGAGCAATCAAAAATTATAGATACGTTGGAGACGTATCAGCAACCGCCACCATCAACGATGAGAAACTAAAGAAGATACCAGATATGAAGCAGTCCCTACTAACTAAGCTGCACCAGGTATTCTTGTTCCCAGGCCGGGATGAAATCCAATATACTGATCCAGATAAAGACCCGACAATGAAGAAGATAAACAAATGCGCCATGAGCAAGTTTAGCGGCGTTGTCCGCCTGGAAAGTAAGGGTGAAACATAAGGTCATCAACAAAAAGGAACCCTACTCCGAGATTGTAAAGGATAATCCAACAATTACGGAAGAGCAGTTTGAAATATTCAAGGCGGTTTGCATTGCCGAAGCTGGCAAAGAAATGTCGGAGTACATGTAGGGGCTCCAAGAGAGGAACATGGGGTGCCACCACCTCGGAAGCCGTGGTTACATGGGGAAGAGGTCCATATGGGCCAAGGAGGACGTGGAACTTGAAAGTCTGGGCATTCCAGACCTCTTGGCGGAGTTCACCGTCCCGCAGGAGCGTGACATCATCAGGGCCCGGTACCATTGGGACCCAGTCAAGAAGGTTTTCGAGACGGACACGGTCACGATGGAGTTCATGAGACTGCTGGTAATTTTTAATTTACCCCCTAATTTTAGCTTCTGATCAATTCAACTGCACGTTTAGTCATATTTGTTAACGATCCTTGTTCCTTTTGCAGAAAGAACATCACAGGATTGCGGCCGAAAATGACTCTCCGTCTGAGGCGTTGGTGAGGCCTAAGTGGGACACCCCATTCAACCGGGCCTTGAACATATTGAAAGGACTCCCGGTGGACACTCGACCGTCATATAGATGCGTGAAAGTCTCAACGTGGAAGAAGTACTACCGTGAGACCACGGAGGAGAGAAAGGAAATATGAAGGTTAAATGAAGAAACATCGACAATAAAGTTGTGATTGCGGTTGATAAGAAATCAGCTGAGACAGTCAAAGCAGTGGTAGCTGCCGCAAAAGAGGAGATTGCAGCTTCGTATAGTGTCTTGGTTCCGGCTATCGTCAGTTGGACCAAGCAAAATCCAAATAAGGATGCAGCGGACTTTCTCCTTTCCAACTTCTTGGGGAGCAGTTCGACTAGCGTTGCACCAGCACCTGCTCCTGCACCGGCTCCCGCACCTACTCATAGCAGCCCGTCCTCTGTCTCGGACGTGCTCGGCAGTGCTTCATCTTTGGCTGAGCTCGACGCCCTCATGGTACATGTCACACCGGCCCTCTTCAATATATGCATAATCTCCCGTTTCCATTGCCTTTCGGATGTCTCACGTCGCAGACATGTCTTTGCAGGCTGACGTAACCCCATGCACCATACTATACACCATCAGCAGCCCGAAGGTGGACATGGGGATGGCGACGATAATGAAGCCAAAGGAACAATTGTTCCACAGCCAGCCGATCCCCCCTAACGTCTTCAAGGTTTCCGTGGCCAGTGTCGAACCGGGCCACGAGAATTTGTCTCCTCTGGTAGCACTAGGGGGAGATGACGACGAGACCCTGTGGCTGCTTGGAGATTGCAAGCATTGGGTCCTGTTGTGGCTGAAGAGTCTGCTTCGTCTGGAGGCTGCCGGGAGCACCCCCACGACCAAGCAGCCTCAGCAAGGTATGAACACCAACACCCCACTTACCCAATTAGCGTCGCCTGTCGTGCCGGGTGAGGAAGCGGCTCCATTAGTGGCTGATGATGTCGCCGCCGTCGAAGAAGCAATGCATGACGCCATCGGTGAGGATGACGATGACCCTCTACAGTATCTCAATACCGGCGCCTCTGACGATGGAGGATTGATGGCTCAGCAGTATGAGTACTCAGGGTTTGAGCGTGATGAGTTGGTGCCTGAATTGCCGGAGGATGAACGTATTATAGGCTCACTTCCAGTAGCAAAGAAGCATAGGAAGAGATCGAGGAAAGGCAACAAAGCTGCTTCTATGATCTAGCCGCCTCAGCAGCCTCGGGTTCAAGACCGTATACCTATCCCCGGTGCGGCAAAATGTCATATCCCCGGTGATCCGATCCTACCTAAGGCAGCAGTAGAGGCCATATACGGCGATCTAAGGAGACTTCATGACGATTTGATATGGAGAGAGAAAGCCTGATCGCCTTGAAAAATCCAGGATACCCGCTCTACGTGGTTAACGTGCCGCAGCAAAGGTTGTACGTCGACACATTCCTCGCGGAAAAGTTCTTTCTTCGATTCGATTACATGTTCGATATGTTTCACTTGAAGAAGCTAGATTTTACGTTTGTCCGCCTTTTTGCCTTGCACATGAACCACATCATCAGGATTGAGCAGATACCTTATATCTGTGTCGCTGACCCGTACTTCATGCACGAGGGCTTCTTGGTAGTCTGCCCAAAGCACCGTGAATACACTAGTAACTACATCGCCGATTTCATGGTCGCCAATAAGGACAAGGAGACGATTCTTGTGCCTTATCATCCCATGTAAGTCATCCACAAATATCTTTCCTTCGATTTCAATCATTCATTTGCACGCGTGGAGGCTAATTTGAGGTGTACTTATTTTGCACAGCGACGGGCGCACCGTCCTCATCATCCTTTACCCCCGATTCTCCCACGCTCTTTACTTGGAATCGTCAAAGAACATGAAGAAAAAGGATTACACCCACATCAAGTCTGTTCTCGACAGTGCTATCTTTACCTACGACATACGGGGTGGAGAGATCAAGACAAGGAAGACAAAGAACCATGCGCCCGCCTTCGGCCAGAATACCTACTTCTGCTGCATCCAGCAACCGAGTGGTACTCTTAGTGATGGATTCTATGTCCTCCACCACATGCTGGAGTATAGACGGGATCAGTAGAACGTTCGCATGTCACCTAGATCCGGTGATGCCCATATTCTGCAATGGGCAAAGAACCTAGGAGATATCCCGGATCATCGACTTCGAGCTGAGTTCTATCACATCCAGCGTGAACTTGCCCAAATCATCATGAAGGAGGTCGTCGAAAAACAGGGATATTCTATGAAGAAGGGAAAATTTCACGGGAAAACGTCCGAACACGCGTATCGGCTCAACGTCTCAACCTGAAGCCTTTCACTACGCTCGGGGACTATCTCCCTGACTTGGATGGATGGCACGACATGTTGAAGTGATCGATGATATATGACAGTGTATCCGTATAGTCCATACTTTCTCTATGACAAAACTTTGAGTTATGCACGACGAAACTTTATTTATGATGTAATTAAACCGTCTTCCTCAACTAGCGAAGATCACTCTAGTTAGGGCATTTTGGGTACGATGAACTATGTTATTTATTCTTATGATATGTTGCTTATATTTTTGCCAAGTCTGTCTCTTTCTGATGCTCAATTATATGTTGCATATGTTCGACTCGTGTGACGATGCGGGTGCATAGATCATCGATGGCGAAGAAGTGCTACGCCAGGAGTATAAGACGAGTGGACGGAGTGTCAGGCCCAGGTGTACCAGTTTCCGAGTGACAACCAGTAGTTAGTTTAGGTTCACGCTAGTGCGAGAGAGGGATACGAACCGACGCCTCAAGAAGTACTACATTATGTATGATGAGACATGTCATGTAACTTGTATAGCTATATCGTGATTATGATGTGATGACATGATTTGTGTTGGATGATATGATGAGACTATTATGTGTATGATATCACTACAAAAAAAAGACACATCTGTGACATTTTGGGCTGAACGAATTTTTTTTGTCATACATATGACACTTCTATGATGATAATTGTGACAAAACCCGGTATCATCATAGATGTGGTGGGCTCCTACTTCTATGACAAAAAATCATGACAAAAAATGGGCTTTTCGTCCTGAGCGGGCCGAAGATGCAGCTGCATGACATTCTTTGGGCCTTCCATGACGGAAAAAACCATGGTAGAAGCGAGGGGGAGGAAAATTTTGGGGAGTTCCCGGTTACGGTGGGAGGTCGGGGGCCGAGTGATGCGCCTTTCTCTCAGACACGCTGTGGCGTGTGTGCGTAGGTGTTGGCTCTAATCAACCCGAAGCGAGGCGTTGGGCTCTAATCAACCCGAGCGATCAATCTATGGTCATTAATCAACCCGATCGAAGCGATTCCTTCACTATGCTGCTAACAAAGCCGATCGATGCTGCCTCTAGGATGAGCAAAGGAGCGTTATGGGGGGTTGGATGAACAGAGTGGCGGTGGCGTTTGCCTCTGGATGAACAGGACCCGTGGTGTGGAGGGCTGGATGAGCAAGAGACGGTGGAGGGGTGCCCGTGGTGGGGTGGTTGAACAGACCCGTGGTGTGGAGGGCTGGATGAGCAGAGAAGGTGGAGGGTGGTTGAACAAGAGCGGTGGAGTAGCGCGGTGGAGGCTGGATGAACAGGAGCCCGTGGAGGTGGAGGAGGTCGACGGTAGCCCGTGGAGGCCGGAGAAGGTCGACGGTGGAGATGAATAGTATCTGTGGAGTCCTGCTTTGCGATGCGCCACACCCTCCCGGCGAACAGGACCCCATTTCGACCGTGAAGCCCAACACAAGTCCGTTTCATCCGTTTTGCGGTACGCCACACCCCTCCCGATCAACAGGACCCCCGTTTCGACCGTAGGAGGTCCATTTCCTCCGTTTTGCGGTACGCCACACCCCTCCCGATCAACAAGACCCCCGTTTCGACCGTAGAAGGTCCGTTTCCTCCGTTTTGCGGTACGCCACACCCCTCCCGATCAACAGGACCCCGTTCCGAACGTAGGAGGTCCGCTTTCGCCGTTGCGGACGCCAAGCCTCGTTTCCATCGCCTGTTCCGTCCAAGCCCTCCTGATGAACACGACCACGCATTCCGTTCTGACCCAGCCGGTTGGCTCCCACGCGTTCCGTTGTCTCCCGATGAACACGACGCATTCCGTTGCCTCTCCATGAACACGACGCACTCCGTTGCCTCCCCATGAACACGACGACGACGCTGTCTCTCCGTTCCGACCCAGCCATGTACACGAGCCATGGCCATACGTATGCGCGAGTAGGCGTTCGAGACCCCACCCGTATGTACACATACGTGGCCGTATTTTCTTTCTTGCACCCTGGCCGCTGTATGTACGTGTACATGCTACGTGCGCGCCTCTACTACGACACGTGCACGCCTCTACAACGACTAGTATGTACGCATACCGTCACGCGACGAATGACAACGCCACGTGCGCTTGACCAGTGGGTCCCGACCGCCGTGCACTTCCTTGCGTGCGAAGATGTAGCTGGTGGGTCCCAGCAATGAGGGGTGAATCATTTTTTGCCCAACGCACTTCCTTGCGTGCGAAGATGTAGCCGTGGGTCCCAGCGGTCGTGGGGCTTAATCGTTTTTTGCTCGGACGCACTTCCTTGCGTGCGAAGGTGTAGTGGTGGGTCCCAACACCAAGGGGAGAATCGTTTTTGCTTGGACGCACTTCCTTGCGTATAAGATGAAGCTGGTGGGTCCCAGCAATGTGGGGAAACCTTTTTCCGTGAAATACAAAGGCCCGTCCGGTGGGTCCCAGCTGTCGTGGAGGAATCATTATTTTTGTGTAATAAGGAGGCACTTCCTTGCTGCGGCCGAGGACCCACTCGGCCTCTCCATGTCGATCCACGTCCGATGGAAGCCATTCCTTGACCACGTTGACCACGCCACGCCGAGAGCACCAGGGCAGTGGAAGATGGCGAGGCCTAGGAAGGGGACGATGCGGAGCCGGGGAAGACGCGGCAGTGGATGCCCACACGTAGAGGAGTATGAGGGTTCACTCGTTCGGCTGCGGTGTGAGGTTGCCGCCGCCGAAATAACAGGGGTGTGGGCGCCAGAGAGGATGGCCTGGCCAGCGGTGGGAGTAGTAGGGGCGGTGAGGCCTCCAGCGGCATCACAGCCGCCACAAGTGGCGTGGAGCAAAGCGGCACGACCGGCCTTTGCTTTGGGCAGCTGGAGCAAGAAGACCAGAGGTTGAAGAAGCACTACGGCCGTTGGATGGACATCGACGGTCACCGGAGCTAGAATCGTTCATATCTTGACTAAAGTTGACAAAGGCATCCGTCCCTACCAACTTAGTAGCCCCAAAGTCAGCCTCCCACCAAGGTGGGTCCCAGCTAGAAGGGGGTATTCATTTTTGTGCGTAATAAGGAGGCACTTCCGGTGGGTCCGAGTGACAGCCGGGGAACGTTTTTTAGCGAAATCGGTGGCCCGTCTGTGGGTCCCAGCAGTCGGGGCAAACATTTTTTCGCGAAATCTGGTGGCCCGTCCGGTGGGTCCCTGCTGTCAGGTGGAGGAATAATTATTTTCCGCGTAATAAGGAGGCACTTCCTTGCGGCTGCCGTGGACCCAGCGTCCGCCTCTCCACGTTAAGTACTCTTCCGATGGAAGTCGGTCGTTGACCACATTGACCTCGCCGCACCGAGAGCACCACGGCGGTGGACGACGGCGAGGCCTAGGAAGGGGACAACGCGGAGCCAGGGAAGACGCGGCAGCGAAGCCCGCGGAGAGGAGTACGAGGGTTCACCGTTCGGCTGCGGTGTCGTCGCCGCC
The DNA here is from genome assembly GCA_021605205.1 of Aegilops longissima. Classification (NCBI taxonomy): domain Eukaryota; kingdom Viridiplantae; phylum Streptophyta; class Magnoliopsida; order Poales; family Poaceae; genus Aegilops; species Aegilops longissima. The sequence continues at coordinate 639,465,856 of CM038680.1, forward strand.
GCCATGAATAACAGGGGTGTGGGCGAGTAGAGGGTTGCCCGCCCAGCGGTGGGAGTAGTAGGGGCGCTGAAGCTCAGGCGGCAGACAGCCGACCATGGGAGGCAGAGCAAGCGGTCCCGCCAAGGCTGCTTTACGGCCGGAGCAAGAAGATCGAGATTGAAGAAACGACGGCCGTTGGATTGACATCCAACGTTTCGCTCGCTAGAATCGCTTGTTGACGATATAATAACTAAAAAATGTTGCATACGCATCAACTAAACAGGCACACAAGTCAGACCACTCCCTCTTTTTTAATAATTTATATATAGCTCATGGCAACTTCTTATGCAATTTATTGCGATCTTTTGGTTGGCGAGGCCAATTTCGATATTTCTGTGGGTTCCAAACTATTTTTAATACCGAAATGTCGAGCCAGATTTAAAGTACTTTGAAGATATATTTAAATTAGGTTAATGCCCAGTGAAATAAGAATCTGAAAATGTGAAAAACATCACAAATTATAAAGTAATTGCCAATTTGTCATCTGTTTTTATATTTACAACCCATTTCATATTACTTTCAAGATTTGCAGGCGTATTGAAAGAGTTGCAGCCCAAAAATAAGTAGGCCTGGATTGGGTATTCTTCAGAAAAAATAAACTGGGCTCATTTTCACAAAGAAAAAAAATACCTGGGCTGATCACATGGTGAACATAAAATATAAGCCTGGGCTAGACGGGCCACAGCCAAGTTCAAACCCTGCTCCGTGTCAACAATACCAAACAAAAAAATACTGCTCGAGTAGCTACATCCTAGGTGTCAGCCGATCTTGTGCTGTTCTCTTGTCTATTGACTATATACGCTCACAATGTCGTGGGTCCCAGATGTCATGAAAACACTAGGAGGAAGCATTTTATTTTTCCATCTGTTGACGTGGTGGGCCCTCCGTCATCCTCTCCACGCATTTCCGCCGATTCCTGTTGTTTGTTGACCATGTTGACAACACGAGAGGGCGGCGCCGCGGCGAGTGCACCAAAGTGCGCGGAGGACGTTGGCGCTAACAATTTAGGAGACGGTGGGGGCGGCGACGTCTGAGGCGCAGCCACCGTGGGGCGGAAGCGAGCAGCCCACGGGCGCTGGTTTGGTTTGGCGGTGGAGGAAGACAAGATCAAGAAACACGACAGATCGTAAAAGCAGCAGGAGTACTTAACAACCTTAGCTGAAACCAGCAGGGCACTTAACAACCAAAGCTGAAAGCAGTATGAGTACTTATACAGGTTCAACCATACAAAGCACGCCTCGAACAAAGGCTACTTTGCCTCTGATAACCAAGGGTGAGGCTGCCAAGCCCTGTGACAAGGCCCAGCGCCACCCGCAAGCATCCACAACCTTCCGAAGCGGCTTCATCTCGCAATGTGGTCAATAAACAGGATATTCGCTTTAGAGCCATGGAAAAGCATGAACATAATCTTCTGTCCTATTCTCCAAGATGGACGGGCCTTCATTATTTGAGACCACCCATGAATGAGTAGATCGACATAAACATCATGTTGTGACCAAGCGCAAGTCTGACCCGACCATGATCAGGCATCTGTATAGGAACAATAGAACTCGGCAGTTCCTGTTTCAAGAAGATCACAGCTGTAAAACTGTGTATAAGCAATAGTTTATGAACAACATATATAACAGAAAACAGCTCATACCATAAGTTTCTCGACACAGTTGGACCTATTCAACGAGTGCAGCAGTGGCACACATATCCCATGTGGCCTTCCACCATTTAAACGCCCCACAAGGACCTCAAGACGATCGACAAAGTGTATGAACTTGTGGATGTCGATCCACTCAACTTCAGTGCCATTAGTAACAGCCGATTTATTACAGAGTAACAAACGAGCAGACTGCTTAACTCTGAAAAAACCTACACGTGCCACCAATTATAAGAAAATATTAGTTAGAAGTAGGATCTTCGTGAGAGATTTGTTGCTACTTCTAAAGTTAAATTGTGATTAGTTAGACAGAATAGGTGGATTAAGAAGTAATCGAGGCAACAAGAAAGAACCAGATACAAAACTAACATGGATGAACAATTGGAACGACGTCGGGGTGGAAGATCGCAGTGAAGATGAGACCAAGTTCTGCTATTTCCATCAACATTCGTGCGCCAACTTTCAGTCTGTAACACTTGAGGAAGTTTATCCAAGTTCGGCCATAAAAAAAGCAGCGATCTTCTTGGTTCATGAACCCAACTCGGAACTTATATCCATGGCTTGTCTTCACTGTGACCATTAAACTAGTGTATTCAGTTATGGCAAGGCCGAGCATCTTGAGTACATGTGTACTGGCAGAGAAAATAATACACTACAGGAAAAATAATATGAGAACACAACATGTTCAAAAAACCCCTACCCTCCCGGATAGAAAAGAGGATTCTAGGAACATACTGTGCACGTTTCAAAATGCTGTGTTAGGATGAGAAGGAACAAGTGTGGCGTCTCGCCGAGGGCGCAGAAACCTGTAGGGTACTCGCACTTTGGGCAATCGCAAATGAAACACACTAGATTCAGAGGGAAGAAAAATGCATCAACAATGGCGGCTGCCATCCTAGGATTACCATGACCAAGGGACTTGGATTTATCGAGGATGGATGAAGAATTGTACCTGGTTCTCCATGAGAAAACCCTATGCAATCGCCGAGAGGGGTTTTCTGAACAAGCGACGAGGAGAAGGGATTCAGGCCCAGGTGAAATATTGCCGCTTCGTCCGTCCACCATCGCTAAGCTTTGGAAAGGGGGGTGTGATTTGACGGCTCATTGGGCATTATTGCGGCGCTTCTGACGGGGGTGTGTCTACCGTGAAGTTGTGCACTCTAATTTGTGCATATGGCACGTGGACCCGTTGCGGTTGCCCACATATCAGCGAAAGGAAGTAGAAAGACAGGAGTAACTAATTACACATAAATATATTTTTGACAGAGAGATACTCCTCTCGTAAAGAAATATACAAATCTTTTATATCACAGGCTCACCTTGCCGAGAAATATACTCCCTCTGCAATGCACGGGCATTATGGGGGTTCAACTTTTTTTATGGGGGTTCAGCTGAGAATATAATACTCGATAGGCTCACGGTTCGGACTTTGGGCATGAGCCGACCTCGCATGTTTGGGGGCCCATGTGTTCTACCTCAAGGCTTTTCATATTGCAAGCGATCGGTGCAGCGCTGGTTTTAGATCTTTCGCAAGGCTTAATACACAAAATTGAATAAAGCACGGTAGCTGTTGGAATGAAATCGAACGATAGTTCCTAACCAGCAATCGAGTTGCAATTCTATCAACGATATACCATGTGATAAATAATACTGTCGTACTACTTATACACACAGGACACTTGTTTCACCATGCCTGATTATTACATCAAAATCTCTCGGAGGATAGATCAGTTCGGCAGTTGCGTGCTGCTACTGAAGAATTTCAAAGTTGATTTGGACCAGCTCTCCTTGCCGAGAAAGTTCGACTTTGACATCATCCCCTACTGCAAGATATGATTTAGATTTGAACCTTGACCATCCTTTAGCATCAATCATCATGCGACCATCCTTTGTACTTACGGTATATTGAGCAGGTTCATTCACACCAAGGCTGCGCATGGTAAGAGAAACTTGGCCGTGGTCGCCCGGATTGTTGAACGACTCCATCGTTTCTCTAGGAATTCTCTGTTTGCAAACAAGAAGACATACCCAAACAGTTAGATCAACACAGTGAATCATGTGAAACAACATGGAAAGAAAAAAGAACGAAGCACTTGGGCGGCCAATGCTTACCAAGAAGGTGGACATGTCGGTTTTTGTAAGGACTTTGGTATATGAAGTGCGAACTGCAGCCCATCTATTGCGGTGCAACTGCACGGGCCGGAGCAGATGCAAGTGCAAGTGTTGGTGCAGGTGCCGAAGCCGCTGCTGCTGCCGGAGATGGTGCTCCTTGTAGAGCTGGTGCCGGTGTCGGAGCAGGTGCCGGTGTCGATGCCCGATCCTCCGTGGATCGGTGATCCACCGACGCTGTCGGTGCCCAATCCTCACCGGATCGGTCGAGCTGCTGCCGCTATAAGTGCTAGAGCAACTGCCGGTGGTCGACCTGTGCGAGACAAGCGATCGATCGTGTCTGGTCTGCTATGATCAGCTTTCTAACTTGAATAGGATCCGTGACCATGATCCAGTTTTTTCTTCATTTCTTTTAAGCGAGAAGGACTAATTGTGGCGTTTTGTTAAACCAAACTGCAGTTCATTATAGGGATTCAGCTTGTACTCGGACATACAGACCGATCCAATTTTTCCATAATATAAGTGATGGACAGTGCCTTCGTTCTTGACACGACATAAGAAGTGAAACCTGCAAAAATAGCCATCGTAGAGCAAACCAAACGGTTTATTCTGTGATGAATGTCACATGGCAAAACCTGCATCGTAAAATTGCAGGAAAAGAAAGAAAATATGACATTAAATAAATAAGATTTAGACAGTAAATCAATAAGATTTACTTGATGTGACATGAGCGAATCATTACCAGGAAATCACTATGTTGAAGTACTAAACAGAAGATTGATCGTCCAACTACGCGTGGCATGCAGGGGCCCCGCCTACTCCCACAAGCAGGACAGTCCAAAGGTCGTGACAAATCGTATGGACCAAACATCCATGGGACTGGAAATCCTGGTGGGTGCGATAAACCCTGCAATGCATATAGATATTGGAGTGCAACCATAATTGATAAACCGTCCTCACAAAAAATATGATCTGGATACTTCAAAATATACAGACTGAATTGAGTGGAGAGACATTAACATAGACCGTTCTCAGGACTGACCACACACCAAAAGCGGCAGTACTAATAATAAATACAGGGTTCACAAACACAAATCAAGTACTGAACAATAGTACTTACTACAGACAAGCAAAGTTGCACTAACTAAACTCTGCAGACTATTTCTTGCCACCGACCTACGGGATGAAACCCGCATAACTCACTAGGCCATGGACTTCGTGTGAGATGTCTACATGCACCATCACCATCATGTCAACCTTGGAGAACCTAACAGAGTGGTCTTTCCACTCATAAACATGATGATGAAGACATGCCGCATCAGATTTGTTGGGAAGCTTTACAAGAACCACACCCTTCATAATCGAAGGCACATCCAGGAAATTGTCGTGGTCAAGTACAACCTCGAGAACACGCTTGACAACAATGCTACAGGAAAACACTAGTTCAGGACACGTGGCGCCAAGGACACAGCAGCTGGATAGTTCAGCAGTAGAACTCATCATCAGGTCTTCCAATTCACACGGCATGACTTTGAGAACTTCATCTCCACCGCGGACTTGGTTCTAATTCAAACAGAAACCATATTTTATTACTACCTCCGTTCAGAAATATAAGATGATTTTCGATATTATACTCCATATATGACTAAATATACGCACAGAAATGAGTGAACAAAGACACTAGAACATGTCTTCAAAGGCATGAGAGCAGAGGGATTACATGCAATATCCATAACACAAGTTACTGAGGCAAATATACCCTCTTAAAAGGTAGCATTGATGTTCATAAAGTACTCCCTTTGTCCCAGAATTCTTGTCTTAGATTTGTCTAGATACGGATGTATGAAGTCACATTTTAGTATTAGATACATCCATATCTAGACAAATCTAAGACAAGAAATTTGGGACAGAGGGAGTAGTTAAAAGTAATCTATAAGAAATCAGTGTCAACCTCTCGCATGTTTTGGTCAAAAGAGGAATTTAGAACCGTCATTTGGCACACTAAAATCACATGCAAGATCACCCAGAAAGTTGTACTACCAGTACTAGTACTGCGTGTTAGATGAAAAAACATGATCAAGAACGAGAAAAAGATCGTAAACAAGAGACATTACCTGGACTTGCTTAATGAGGGATCCCGGAGAGGGGGTCTTGGACAGGGCGATGGCTTTGAGCTGTCTGCGGTAGTCTCGGCGGGGTGCTTGCGCGTCTTCGTACCATGAGCCTCGACGGTTTTGGCCAGAGCCATAGACATCACGTCAGCCAGTGCTCCGGCATCCATCCAAGAGAGGAAGCTGAGAGAGAAGAGTGAAAGGAGGAACGAGATGAGGGAGAAGCAAAGCGAGTGGGGGTTTTCTTCAAGAGAGGAAGCTGAGAGAGAAGAGTGAAATGATGGTTGCTTCATCCGTCCAACTTACTGCTGGAAAGGAGGGGGTTTTGTGATTTGACGGATCATTGTGCATTACTGCGGCGGTTCGATCGAGGTAGTCTACCTTCATTCTAATATGTAGTAATTTAGTGCATGGCTGGTGGAGCCAGGTGCTGGCTGTCCCACACGTCGACGAAAGTGAGTTATTTAGTGCATGGCTGGAGGAGAATCCGCACGGTAGAGCGTGTCCACTGTTTTTCATTCTGAAGAAAAAAATGATTACAACAAGCGTTTCCACTCTTACGACGGAGGAGTGCGAAACACGGCAGCCACTTGAACATACACAGTGCTCCTACTACTAGGCAGGTGCAGTGATTCATACGTCAGAACTACACAATCTTGTTGCTAGTGTAGTAAGATATGACGATAACAAATGATGTTGTGCGCATGTCAACTACTCCTATATGTAACATAGTACCACTTTTTTGACTGTCCGGTCGAGAATGAACGGTGAGATCAATGTTAACAGAACTAGGTCCACAGCGCACGGAGAGTACGGCGCTACAATACTGCACGAAACATGAACCATATGAAGCACGAATAGTGTTAGGCAGGGTGTATGAAGGGTGCACGGGATGGGAGCAAAAGTTCCCTTCTCGACCCACTTTTGGGTGTTTGGCAGAGTGCATGAAGGGTGCAGGAGTCCACACTAGTAGGTTGACAAAAATACATGAAGAGGAAACAACTATATTGAGATGAGAATGCAACCAAACACACCCACATGCTTTGTGCTACAGTGACTGATCTGCATCGTCTGAGTTTGATCCAACGGTCATGTTGCGCCGAGACATGGACATGCCCATGCAGAGGGCGCCTAAACACCACCGAAGTCCCTTTGCTTCTCGAGGCGCACGACGTTGGTGATGCAGGGTGCAACTGCCCGCAGAGCCCGCTCCCGGTCAACGGGAGCCAGCTCGTCAAAGACGGCTCCAATGGCATGAATGGATTCCGGTGACGGAGCCCTGAAAGGATTCGCCCGGCAACGGCGATGGCAGCCCGCAACCCCTCCTTGTCCAGCTTAGCCCCCACCATCGCGCGGAGACGGCTCAGCTCCTCAGAGATATAGGTGAAGAAGGAGACCAGGTCAGGAAGCCGCAACTCGTTGAATTCGACCAGGTGGTCGAACGAGTTTAGCTCGACGGCCGGCATCGTTGCGCTGGCACGACGGTAGGCATCGCGCAGCCGCAACACGTGCGTGGCAACTTGGTTCACCAAGTGGCTGAGGCGATCCTGGAGCTCGTCAGATCGGCCGCTTGCGCTCGGCCGGCTCCCGACGGCCTATCGATCTCCGCTTTACGCAGCAACGCCGCCAACGCCTCAAGCATCTTTGTGGTGGACGCCTGCTGCTTTTGAAGCTCCGTGAACTCCCGCACATAACGGAGGAGCATGGCACTCCTCTCCTCCTTGAGCTCATGGAGCTCCACGTCCTTGGCCCTGAGCTCCGCATCCTTGGCATGGAGCTCATGTGTCAGGCGCCTCACCTCGGACTCCGTGATCTGCTGCGCCGCCATGGCACCAGGTAGAAGCAATGGGGAGAGGAAGCAAAGGGGGCGAAATGGCTAAAAGGGAATGCAATCTACGGGAAGGCGGAGGGAGCGGGGAATCTTTTGGTTTTCACCAGGGTAAAACACCAGTCGACAACTTCTCACATCAGGGAGCAGTGGGTTTTTACAGGCAGAGTCATCGTGACTAATTGCTGCCGCGCCTGCTCCCGTCAATCAAAAAATTTAAAATCCTGCTGCGCCTGCTCCCGTTAATCAAAAAATTAAAAATCCTGCCGCACGCAAACACCAGAGCAACGCCGCGGCTGATATTTAAATTTACATGCCGGCAAGTAGATAAAAAAGGGGTGAGAAAACAAATGTGGCGGCGGCCTAGCTAATCGGTCGAACTAGCCCAACTAGCTAGCCACCGTGCTTCACTGATGTACTCGGCGGGAAAGGTGGTCTTTCGTGATTTGATGACTCATTTACTTGCTACGACGCTACGACCGAGGAGGACCCAGAAAACGCGCGGTAGGGCGTCCCAAGTCAGGAAGAATATATGCATGCACCACCCGGGAGGACCCCGAAACCGCGCAGTAGGGTGTGCCACGTCTCAGCACAGAGGAAAAATGTGCGTGTAAAAATATACTGTATCAGATGTAGTACCTATGGTTCGACCTCGGGACCCAGCCAGTCAGTCAAAAACACCCCACTAGCCACACAGCTTCATCATGCAAACGTGGCATGGAGGATAGATGTGGTTAGCTCCGTCTCGACCAGCCACAACGTCTCTTGTTCTAGGCGATTCTTCTATTTTCCAAGTTTTTTTTAGTTGTAATTACACCACGGCAAGCTAGCGCCGCTCTTCGTGTGTGCCTGTGCAAAGGTTAGACGATGGAGAGAAGAGAGATTGAGATCGTAGACCTGGGACCCACCAGTAAGTGAGACAACGGTCATGCATGTGTTGACGAGGCACTCCCTCTACTCTACTCAACGCAAGTACTGTATAAAATCAAGTTATGGGACAAAGCCAACAACCGTTTGTTTTTTCAGGCTATCGACTTACGCTTTGTAGTCCAGGTTGCCAGTTCGAATCTCATCTTTCAGATTTGTTAGTTTTAGGTCCAAATTTGATTAATGACAAGTGGGACCCCCGTGTGTTGTTCCGATATTTTAGTGTAGGATGGTTTTTTGAACAAACACTTTGCGCGGTTAGACAAGTAATGGCACGAGTTACACGTATTTTGCAAGTTTACAAACAAAAATGACAGCGCATAGAATATCACATCCACCCCGCAGCTTAGATACTATGGTGATACGAAGTTTTACACGTTGGAAGTGAGATCCAATGGCTTGGGAGTAATCTTTGTAATTATCGCAATTTCCAAACTCTCCAAAGGTTTTTTGCAAATAAAACATTCAGGCCTCGTGTGTGCCGCATCTTCGATCCAACGACTCCCGGTGCTCATATTAGGTGCTCCCGTAGCTTATTACCCGCCACGGTGATATGAGCATCTAGGTCGTATGATCGATGATCGATGGCACATGCGTAGTACTTGTACTTTCCGCGCATTTCCCAAACTCTATCAGCCATATATTGCAAAAACATTCAAACCTCCTACTGTGGGCCGTTAGATCTCAGTGAACTCGTATCACCATAGAATTATACGGTGCGGGAGCACCTCATAATCTCCCGTGCGAGAAAACATAAGGTGCTATCACAGCTTGGATGCTACGGTGATACAAGCTTGTAGGTCGTTTGATCTGAGATCCAATGGCATCTGAGCAGTCTTTGTGCTTGTAAGCAGTGGCTGAACTCTTTTGGGGCTTTTCTACAAAAAACCATTCGAACCACCGAGGAGGTGTTGGGTCACAAATCCAACGCCTCCGAAGAGCTTGTATCACCAAATCATCTAAGGTGTGGTAGCATATGATATTCTTACATACAGGAGAATATGATGTCCTCCTTCATCTTAGATGCTACGGTGGTACGAGCTTCGAGGTCATTGGATATGGGATCAAAGGGCATCTAAGTAGTTTTTGTACAAATTGTGTGCAATTCTCAAACTCATCAAGGTTTCCTGCAAAATATTAAGACACATCATGTGAGCTGCTATATCTCAGATCTACAAGCTCCAAGCAACTCAGACGGCATATAGCATCTAAGGTATGGGGCACATGATATTCTCCTGGGAGGAGGGGTGGGGGTGCACAACCAATAGGTGGTTGGGAGGGTGGGGACAAATATAATCTAAACAACCCTAAACAGAGCTCCACAATTTTATCTAAGGTCGAGGGGTTGACCCCCAACAATCATAGCTCCTCCTAAACACAACATTTGTATCTACTGTAGTACTAGACTTAATATTCATGTTTCAGTTTCATGTTCATTTTAAATATTGAACTGAGGACCATGGATGTCTTACATTTTACTCCCTTCGTTCCTAAATATTAGTCTTTTTAGAGGCTTCAAATAGACTGGCACATACGGATGTATATAGACATATTTTAGAGTCTAGATTCACTCATTTTGCTCCGTATGTAGTCATTTGTTGAACTCTCTAAAAGACTAGTATTTAGGAATAGAAGGAGTATTTTTGAATTCGTGCGTGTGTGTCTCTGTGTTCGTGCATGTGTGTCTCTCTCTCTCTCTCTGTGTGTGTGGTCATATGCTTGATACATACAAAGTTTTCTCACCTCTGAATTGTTCATTTTTTAAATTTGAATCTACATTGGAAAACTTACTAGGGATACCATGAAATGTGAAATCCACGTTGAGATCACTATATCACAAACTCACTCTAATTCAACAACTCATCATAAATCAATTACCACGTTGAGATTAGTATTTGCAAGGAAAATACGGTATTGTAATACACATAGATTCGCTCAGCAATTTAAAAGGTTCCTTTCAGATTCTCGAATGGTAGGACCCAACGCGCACCAGCCAGACCTTGGCTCGTGTTGATCCTAAAAAACCGGGCTCGTGTCCTTCGGTGGCGTCGTGAATACGCACATTAGCAACCCCAACCAATCGAGCCTCGGCGTTTCAATTCGAAATATCCGCGCCAGAATTCCAGCCCTAGGAAATTCCCTCATGTCCCGGTCCATAATGACTACCGATGAACAACGGAGGGATGCTTTAGTAACTAGACAACGTTACCTACCGTGCCGAGCACGGTTCAATTCCCTCGGTCGCCGCTCGTCAAGGTCACCCGTCAACTGCATTGCCTAGTACTACTACTAGTACACTAGGATGAGCATAGAATTGAGCCCGTTTGTTCGTGCCTAGTACTTGAGTTAATATATCAGGCAATGCACTGGTACAGAGGGATTAACCTTTTACTCTGCATATATAACTTGTCTGAAGTCTAACTAAGCAAAATGTTTGACCAAATCCTTTCTTAAGAAATGCAACAGGACAGATGTACGGCTTGAAAATTTATTGCATGATGCAGGTTATGATATTGTTTCGAATCTTGGATCTTAAATTTCAGAAATCCAAAAGTGAGCATAAATTCTTGAAACTGAGCATGGTCACGTGATATGGCACAAATATTACTTCGTAAGTTTTTTCTTCAATTCGAGACAAGCTGCTTATGACAAGTTGCACAAATGAAGAGCAAAGGTATTTTGGAACAAAGACCTGTCACGTTAAGGCGAACGCTTTAACTATTGAAACCGTGGGCGTTTACGTGCCGCCACGAGTCCCCGCTTCTCATCGGCAGGTGCTGTCCCAGCAAGCGTGTGAGTCGACGGGAGGCGTGCGAGCAGACCGCTACGCCGGCTGTCAAGGAGGCGTGCGAGCAGACCGCTGTGCAGACTCACCGGGAGGCGAGCCCTTTGACCAGGCTCCGCCGCCCACCGTCGTCCCAACTGCTCCCACTTTTAATGTCGCCGGCGCCGCAGTTTAAAATCAACCCCGCACTACCCGGTATCGCTACAATCCTCTCTCTTCCTCTCCGATTCTCCTGTCATCTACCTCCAACTAGCCTGACCTAAACGTACGCCATGCCGCATCACGATGGTCTGCCCTTAGTGTTCTAGTTTCCTGAGGAAGACACCCAGCCGGAGTCTTAAGAACATAAGGCGCTTTGGGAAGAGCTTGAACTGGCCTTGCGGGAAGACGTCGCGCCTGTCCCTGCTCCCGTTCCGGCTCCGTCGCCCCGACTGCGCCAGCGCCCATCCCCGTGGCATTGATGGGCTGGGAGCCGCACATTGTCGCCGAGCTTGATGCCACGGGGTTCCACGAGGTCCCCGCCGACTTTCACGCGCCCGTGCACCTGCCAACATGCGCCTGCGACGCAGCACGCCAAGACGCCGCACGGGTGCCCGTGCACCTGCCAGCGCATGCGCCTGCGCGTGCACTGACATGCGCGCCCGTGCTGGTGCCCGTGCACACGAATGTCTTCGCCGCGCCGTTGACAGCGCCTGTCCCCGTGCGGGTGCCAGTGCCCCCCCTCAGCGGCATGGATGGCTGCCGTCGACCACTTCCTTGCACCAACGCCAGTCGCCTCCTCCCGCCAGTTGACTCGCTCCGAAGTCCAGAACATTTTGGCTTTCCTTGAAGCTAGGCCAACATCCAGGAGTACGCCAACAACGGCGCAAGACGCCGCAGTCGCCGTCCGTCAGTGGCTCGACGACACACAGAGCACGACAGAGGAGCCGCTTCCCACCGCGAGACGCCCCCGCCGCCGCCGCATAATCTAAATTTGCCATGAAAAACGTTCGGATTGCCATGCTTAAAATCCGAACGTTTATCATTTCCGTTTATTTTATATTGATCGTCGTATAATTTAAAGTCGGAGTCAGACTGAACGAAATGTATGGTTTGATCGATTGAATGTTCTGCTAGAGCCGTATCAAAGTAAATATAAAACGTCATCAAGCCACATGTATTCCTTATCATCCAATGACCTAGACTGCTTCAATGTCCAGCGCTCAACACGTTTAGCGTGCTGTTAATTTCATGCCAAAAATAGTGCTAATCACATGACGACATGCAAATAATATCCTATTAGTTAATATCCGAATGCACTTCATATACTTCCAAATTAACGTGCATTGCACGTACACATTGACTAGTGCTGCTAGTACGTCAAACTGGTGCCATGACTTGTGAACGCGTCCAGATATGGTCAACGGCAACATCGCCCGCGAGTTCTTCCTGTTTGCCTGTGTGCCTAAACGCAGAAGGGGAGGAGAGAGAGAGGGCACACATGGAACCCACCAGTAAGTGAAGGCGAATAGTACTAAAAATAATATTACATGTTATCCATTAATTAGGCTGTGGTAATATAAAAACATTATGTGAACAAAGGGGGTACAACAAACATTGCTATTCTACGTATGTTGCCTATTGACGTGCGGCTTGAAGGCCCGGTCGCATGTTCGATCCTCGTCCTTTATTTTTAATTTGTATATGGGTCCAAATTTGTTTCATGACATGTGGGCCCCTCGGTGTGTAGTTTGTAGCACTTTAATTTGTGGGTCGAAATTTGTTCCATTCCAAGTGGACTATCGGTGTGTAGTTTTGTAGGTTATTTATAATAATTAAAGAGAACAACATAGTTTTTTCAATAATACCATGGTGCGACGTTGAAGGCGAGGAAGGACGTGTGAGAGAGCGATGACTGAGCCAGAGAGAAATCAACTAGGGGAGTTGCGTGGGTTGCAACGGTGTTTGGAGTAGTTGTGGGCCGAATTCTACGAAAATATAATCTAAACCGACCGGAATAAATGCCTACACAAATTAATCCAAGGTTGGAGTGCCCCTCGCAATGTAAATAGCTCCGGCTGTGTGAGGGATGGAGAGGTAGTAGCTTCAACGCGTGGAAGATACGGTGTGAGAAAGCGAGGTCAATCGAGAAACATATAGATAGAACAAATATATATGCTCTGGAGAGATATTGTCCGATTGAGCTTTTGGCAAGGGTGAGGGCTATAAGATAGAGCTTGAGAGATGATCCAGTCACAGACGTGTAGATATATTTTGTACGTGGGAGGAAGCAAGGTCAACAGATCACATAGGGTCGTCGTGCGATCGAAAGAGTGAGACGGGTTGGAGAGAGTGACCTTGATAGACGATGTGCGTGAGAGAGTATACAATGTGAATAGGTCGAATTGGGCTCAAACAGGTGATATATCGTTTTTGTCCGAGAAAGAGCAAGGTCAATCGAGCCATACGGAGAGAGAGAGAGAGAGAGAGAGAGAGAGAGAGAGAGAGAGATTGAGTGAGCGTGGCCCACCATGAGGTCGAAAGAGTGGCGGCGGCTAGGATGGACTGACCTAGATAGACAATCTGCGTGAGAGAGTATAGAGTGTGTTGATCGAGGCCCGAAGAGGGAGATATATCATTTGTGTGTGAAAGAAAACGAGGTTAAACGAGACTCAGATAAAGAGAGCGAGATTGAGCGAGTGTGGCCCGCCGTGCGGAAGAAAGAGTGAGACAGTCTCGAGGGCGTGACCTAGATATACAACGTGCTTGCGTGCGCACGAGAGGTTGGGGGGCTAGATGGGCAATGCATGTATTTAGCTTGAGAGGGTGAGAGGGAGAGGGGGGAAAGAGAGAGAGCTCGGCATGGGGTGCAATGGCGGGTGTGTGAGATAAATACATTTGGTAACAGAGTGGAAAAAGGGGTTGTGTAGTTGAGAGACTTAGAGATCGAAACATGGAGAGAAAGAATGAACGTGTGTTGGAAACCGATAGCTTCCTAAGGTGGTTAGGAGAAGAAGATTGACCGATACAGGAAGTATGTAGCGTTTGTGGGAGGGGGGGGGCTAAAAACAACATTTGAATGTACATAGTACGAGACTTAATATCGATGTTTCAATTCGGTGTACATTGTAATATTTGAACCGAGGACCAGGCATACAGGTAATTATTTCGAATCCGTGCCATACTAAGTTTAGAAAAGTTGACATTGACTCAATTTGTTGTGCTATTTTGTAGGTCATATGTTTGAATCCATTCAAAAAATTTCTCACTACCATGGTGTTCATCATATACATATGAATTTGTATTAAAAAAAGTAGCATGGATACAGTGAAATGCGAAATCCATGTTAGAATTTGAGATCGCTACGTGACACACACTCTAATTCAAAAGTCTAACTACGTGACACACACTCTAATTCAAATAACTAATTATGTGACACACACTCTAATCCACGTTAGAGTGGGTACCGTTTCAATTTTTTTCAAATAACTCCTCATTAATTAATTTATAGTACTCCCTATGTTCACTTTTATAAGACCTTGAAGACATTTCAGACAATGTGCAAAACAGTTCATTTTAAGTTATCTGAAACGACTTACAAAAGTAAACGGATGGAGTATCTCGTTTTGAATGACTAATTATTGCAAGGAAAACACGGCCATGGTAATACATACAGATTCGTTTGCAGATGAAAGAAGATTCGTTTGCATTCTCAAATGTAGGCGCACTAGGCGACCAGGTCGTGTCGGTGGAGCTGCTTGGTGCCTTAAAAGGCAACTGCCTTTGGGATCGCATGTGGGCCAGCAACCTGTTGGGCCCACATGTCATGGACACAAAGGCAGGTGCCTTAAGGCACCGAAGCATAGTCCTGTCGGGGTGATCGCGTGTGTCGGACGGACGCGTAGCACCCAGCAACCCACCCCCTCCCCCCCAAAAAAGGACGACGACAATATAAGTTCGCTGTTCCATGTTTCAGATTGAAATATCTGGCGGCCCCAATTCCAGCCCTGCAAAATCTCTCTTCTCCACCGTCCCCTTCCGCGCCCAGATTGCTCAAATCCCTAATTCGCCGCCAACCCTCGAATCGCCCCTCGTCTCGTCTCTTTCCCCACCGTTCCCCACCTCTGTGCCGGACGACGACGACGAAGATGACGGTCGCGCTTCACCACCGCACCGGAGCTACCTCATCTACGCCCTCATCCACCGCATCGGATGGTCCACCAACAATGTCGGCCGTCGCAACCGACGTGCCTCACAGACACCGAGTTCCACCGCATCAGGTGCGCTTCACCGATGCCGTCTCCCAGCTCACCGGGGCTACTTCACCGAGCACATCGTCGCACCTCCGCCCCCCGAGGCCGTTGGGGCTTCACCAACGGTCTCGTCCACCGCATCATAGCGCTCCGCTGCCACTCAAGATCTACATCCGTGCGCGGCCAGCCAACACCAGCGCATCACCCTCAACGGCTCAAAAGTGACCCGCACTCTAGATAGGCGAGCATGCCCAAACGCCGGCCTGAACTAGGTATCCACACATCACTCCCTTGTGCACTATTCCGACGATGTTTGGATATCCTTTCACTGCTCTCTTAGCTTACACGCCTATGCAACTCTCACTTTAACTCTTATTTCTTTTGGAGATATCATCTGAAACAAGCAAATCCATTTTTTAGCGAAGCATGACGGCGCTATGGGATCTGGTACACATCCCGCTTTTGCCAGATAACCTTGTAAGTATCTGTCCTCCGGTACAACATCAAGGTCGATTCCTCTTATTTGATCAACCATTCGCCGTGTCAAAAATGCAGAGGGGGATGCAAGGAGCACAAGGCCTGCACAAACAAGCAAGTGGTAACATGGACTTGTACATGGAACATCCCAAGTGCAAGCAGAGCTGCAGTGAGCCTGTACAACGAGCTAGCGTAAGTCCCTGCATTTCATTTAATTCATACCGGCATTCGTGTATGATTTGTGTGCAGTGGTTGATCCACGAATTCAAGTTACCAGGGGCAAATATTTAACTTAAAAAATACGAAGGCACTTGCACTCCGGAAATCAACATAACTTGAGAAATGTGAAGCTACATGCACTTTGAAAACCAGCTAATGATCCAAAGTATTTCAGATTATAAACACTAAATGATGCAAGCACCAAAAACACAAAATGCAACATGGTGTACAAGGACTAGAAACATGGTCTGTACCTGCTTGAATTATTCGTTCTCTGGCTGAAAATATCGAAGTGCAATTGCACGTATAACCAGTGCGCAAACTGCATATCAATATATCTATCCTGCCCAAGTATGCCAATAGTTTCAAACAACATATTAGAAAAGTATTTATGCTATATTGTCATGATACGGGGACTTTTTGGTAGATGGCCTCGGTGTTTCCTCAAGCTATGAAAATGCACTATAATTTGCTTGTCATCAATGCATGCAAATATCTGTCTCTCTCAACATAGTAGATCATCATTAGACACTAAATCCTTCAATGAGCTTGCAAATGCTTGCATTAGATCCCTCATTTGACACTATATGTTCATCACCAGGAGCATGTAAAATGTTTGCATCAAATCCTTCATTAGCAGTCTGTTCATTAGACACTTCAGGCTCAAGAACAACATGAGCTTGTATGTTTGCATCGGAAACTTGATTAGATACATCAGATTCAATCGATTCAGTATTGATTGGGGAGTTATAAAATAAGTAGAAATTGGTTTCATTTTCTCATAGATTCCCTACATACAAGCAGTTTTACAACACCGTCGGGTTTAACTATTGGCCAGAAATTGAAGAGTTGAATTAGATATAATCAGGATGTGATGTACCTGCTGCGTTGCGCATGCTACTCTTGCAAGCTGCGATCGTCTGCTTTGCAAGCTCGATGCCATGCTCGTCTTGCCGCCGCTGCCTCCCACGCAGGCTACACCCAGGGTTGGATCTTCATCTTCTTGTCCTTCCGTTCGCTTGAAGCCCGGCGACCACCCTCCAACGAGTGCACGAGGAAGTGCTGTGTCGGTCTGTCCAGCGGCGGCTAGGTTAGGAGCGAACCAGACTGGAGGCTGGAGCGAATGAATTGAGATTTTTCCTGCTGTCGATCGATATGGGAGGCGCCGCCGCGAGCCTGCTATAGGGCCTGCCTTGCACTTATGTTATTGGCCCATCCAAATTGAAACATTTTTGTTCATTTTTTACATTGCCTACTCGTGCGTTCGGACGAACAAAACTAGCGTGGGCCAACCTGGACGACTCAAACTACGTGCACACTTTCCAGCCACCTGAGGCGGCCGCCCATACCAGCCCCTATGGTGGCGTCGCCCCTTTTTTCGTGTATGATTGGATAGTGAAAAATATTCCAGTGGCGCTTTTGTTTTACCCACAGAATGGTTGAATTGCTTGTTTCTATGAACTGAGTTCGCCAATAATGTGAAGGATGCCAGTCTTTTCATCCTATTTTAGATTGCTTAGATCTCGATATGCCAAAAGTAATTGTATGAAATATACAGTAAAAGCAAGTGTGATGCGTTTGGCTACAACTAGTCTGACTACACGTCCTCATATAACATATCAAGGATGCACCATCTTACCAGATTAACCATTCGACTTACCCATGCAGTGTCGGAAGAAAGAAGTATTGGGACTGCGTATCCAAGCAATTGATGCCATGCACTCCTTCGTACAACCTTGTAGCGAAAAAGAAGTTGCGGTGTGCTGTACAAAGAACTAGCGTAAGTTCGGTTACACGCTTCTCGAATTTTAGTTAGCCACTTATTGCAAAATTGTTCAATTATGTTGCTTGGCTTAATTTAGTCTGCTACTGATTACATAATGGCACATCCTGTTAATCATATTGTAGACTGCGCCTATCTATGTGTTTGATACTTGCTATTAAGAATTACCTGTTTGCCTTAACTTAAATATCTACTTGTTTGTTTAACTTCATTGCTGCTGCAACAGCAGGTTACAATGATGTTAATAACTACTTTTCAGCATCCAATTGCAACTCTTTAATTCCTTGTTTGTTTAATTGGTTTGCTGTTATAACTCCCAGTTGAGATGTTTTGCTAACTTCAACTTTTCTCAATCCAATCGGAACTTTAATGGCAAAACAGGTTAGCCCAAGATCAAAGAGCGAGGTCCCCATGGACGTTGCATCATCCCAGAGCAGTGGCATCGGCCCAATCATGCATTATGAATTGCCAACTGCTGATGCTCTAGAGGCTAAACTAGTAGTAGAAAGAGATTCTGCTTCTGCACTTAGAGATGAAGTTGACATGTTGAGGAAGCAAACAGCACAATCACAAGCAGTACTCAAGACAACCATTAAATATTTGGTGGATTTCAAAAGGAAGCAAGCTGAGACTGACCAGATTGTTAAGGTCCTGAAGGAAAAAAGGAAATTAAATTCCTACTTGGTAAATCATAGGTGAAATGTTCTTTCCATAGTTGAATAACCTTTGTGTTGTATGTTCATGTAATCAATCAAACCATTTTTTTAGAGATAATGTAATAATTGTTTTTTTTTGTTTTTTGGTTTGTAATTTTATTTGAGCACGAGTCTGTATTAATTGATAAGACTCGGAGACATTTCATTTGGATTGCTGTGCCAGACCTACAAATATGCCAATCGGGCTGAATGTGCATTCAACAATAGTAGTAGTATATATGGACCATAAGTGGCACGCATCGGAAAGGGCCAAGATGCTGGCTAAAATAAGGATGTTGTTGTAGCCAAAAAAAGTACAGCGGCCTCGCTTATGTACGTTAGTTGATATTATTGATCCATATACTCTATAAGTATTTATATGTCTGTTAGTTCTATACATTCTTGGTTGATTGACTCGGTATTTGAATCTTGATACATCGCTTGTGTACATATCTAAATGGGGGTACACATTATGCTGCGTGTGACATTTGAGTTGGACATGAAGTGTTCCAAATATTCGAATTCACCTTAAACTGGATTCTAGTTTCTGAATTTGAGTATCGACATTTGTAAACCATATTCATATATGACAGTGGAATACATCTTTGTCGTCCTTTTGAAGATATATAAAACACATAGAATGATTTATAAAGATTCATATAGGAATACAAAATGGATTCAATTTAGTTGCCGTGGTAAATGTGGATGCTTATTGTCCCAAAATTCAAAAGAAGCAGCAAAATGTCCACTCCCACGTCGGCTGCCCGAAGCCAAGTGTTTGGGAGATGGAAATTACTGTCTACCCGTTACACGGACAATCTATCGGCCCGATTTCCACTGCTCTAAATAGGGGTAGGTTAGTAACTTCAATTAGACGTGACACGACCGCCTCTGAGCCCATTCTGACATGGTGGGCGTCAAACATGGGCGGCAAAACACATTTGATTCAAGCTCGTCCGAAAGACCTCTGTTTCTCCCTCCATTCCCCATTCACACACGGTGGGCGGCAAAACACATTTGATTCAAGCTCGTCCGAAAGACCTCTGTTTCTCCCTCCATTCCCCATTCACACACGGTGGGCGGCAAAACAAACTCGACTCGGCCGAAATCGATGTAGGCCAATATTTTCAATAGGGGCAGGTTTGTAACTTCACTCAGACGTGACACAACCGCCCTACCTGTCAGCCCCGTTCATACACCGTGGGTGCCAACCGCCCTCTCCTCGCCCGAAATCGCTCTGGGCAAATATTGGCGAGATGCGAGATTACCGTCCTATCCCCAACCGATGAGACGTCCAAATTTTAAACGGGGGCTAAGTTCGTAACTTTCCATATTTCAGACAGGCACGTCCCAAAAACATGGTTCCCCGTACCTCTCCCTCCATTTTCCCATTCATACACCGTCCGCGCTAGAACACCCCATCCCCACACCAGCCTCCGTCCACCACCCCATCCATCGCCGCCGTCCTCCACCACATCCATCGCCACCGTCCTCCACCATGTCGGAGCGCCTACCAATACCGCGTCGTCCACTGCTAGAGATGGTCGTTTCTCATCCACGGCGATGGACCAATAGCCTTGCATCGCGTCCTCTCGCTTCATCGGCGCCATCGTCCTCTTTGCCGGGGCCGCTCACACGACCTTCTCTTCCACCGCAACGGGACTTATCCCCCGATGCACCCTTCTACTTTCGCAGATCTGTTTCAACGCCACCGACAACCATCACACCCCCGTTGCCTACACGACGCCGCAAGAAAGGTGGTACTTCATATCTCCTCAACTTTTTGATTTCAACCAGAAAATAGATCTTAACTTGGTTACTCTACTTTCTATTCAGCTCTTAGAATTTAGTTCTTAGTTCGAAGAAAACAATGGAAGCTAAATATCATTTCTCCGGTTTGCAGCTTCAAATCTGCCATGGCACAGCCATAATATGGTTTAATTGATCATGCTTAGGGTTTAATTGATCATGTTGGTTCCGTGGTGGTTTCTTTAATAGAAATCGGAGGGGAAACCCTCTTTTGCTAAAAAAATATGCTTAGAGTTTCCCCCTTTTATGATCACTATACGATCAGAATACGTGCTTCGTGTCATAATAACATTGCTCCACCCATCAAGCTAAACAAGCTTAGTTGTTCAAATACGAATCTGATATTATTGAAACAGAGTTGTTTAATTGGTCAGCTAAATGTTCCTAAATTAGTTTCGAAAATGCATGGTCGCCGCTCGGGTGTGTATCTCTACAGGGTGCCCACGGTGGGCCGACCCACCCTGGGATTATGGGTCGTCCCAGGCCCCGATTCCCCTCTGTTCTGCTGCGCGCTTCCGATCTCTACTCGCCCCTAGCCGCCTGCCTCGCCGGCGACTTGCCGTCCCCGGACGACATGACTCTAGGAGGGGACGCCGGACTAACAGGAGGCCAGGAGCCGCTCGCCCAACAGCGTCACCGCTGCCCAGGCGCGCCACTGTGCCTACCTTCCCAGTCCGTTCAGGGCTCAGGCGTGCATCACCCACCAAGCCAACCCGGTTTATCCTGAGATACATCCTCAACACTCAGCAGCCACTCCTCATCACCCATTTTCTAATTGATTCATTACTCATTAGGCAGGACTGTCATTAGGGTTGGTTGTGTGCTCAGTGCTACCTACACTTAATGGTTCAGATGTATTTCGGTAATCTTTAGTACCTCTAAAGTTCACAGGGTTTTCAAAATTCGGCCCTCGGAATGCAGACACTAGTCATTTTGGATTGTTGGTCGAGTGACATTGACCCATTGCTACTGCAAGCCAGGTTTGTTGACAATTTTACTTGTCTTTCTTACTCATTCGATATAATACCCAATTATTCACGTCGATTAGTTGCAAACAATAAGTGCTAGACAAACTTCTTCATTCAGATTTTTGACTGTCTCTTACTGCAGTTACAATTCTGCATACTTGTCCTAATAAGCTCACAAGTAAATGATTGATTCACTACATCTATGCTTGCCTTGTCATATTTGTTGTCAATATTCTTTTAGGGTGGACTACCCTGTTTCTAAATACTGGAACCGTAGACATGAGTGAATAGTATTTCTATATGTGATCTCTTCCATCATGTGTGGGTAATGAACACTGCATTGTATAGAAAGAAAGTGTCATTTCCAGCTTTTACATAGGTTTCGATCTTTTACTGGAATACAATCTGCCTACTTGCTTTGTGTCGCACTACCAACACTCCACCCTTGAAGCTAAACATTACGCCACTCATAATTGCTTAGTTTATTTGTTCAAATACGAATTTCATATGATTCTAATGTTCCTACTTCAGTTTTGAAATGTGTGCATGCCTGTTATAGAGACATAAGGGATTTGTATTTCTGTGTGTGGTCTGGTCTGCACGGTTGGCGAGGTGAACTTTGCATATGCAGGGGTTTATAGGGAGACACTCTCCGAGTTGAATCCACAATGCATTCCATAGATAACCTGACTACTTTTTATGTTTTCATGAATCTCAGATTCTGAACAGCATCATAATGATTATAAGCTTTCGCGCATGAAAAGAATAAAGCAGAACAATGCCATGGCTGTCAAACTTGGCATTAAGGGACTGAAATCAAGTCTGGATGCAATGCAATGCAAACGCTCTCCACCTACAGATTCATGCTCAGAATATGATCCTAACAGTGATTCTGAGCTAGAGGGAGACCTAAGTCAATATAGTGTCGGGAAACGTAGTAATTTCAAAAAAAATTCCTACGCACACGCAAGATCATGGTGATGCATAGCAACGAGAGGGGAGAGTGTTGTCTATGTACCCTCGTAGACCGAAGCGGAAGCGTTGACGCAACATAGAGGAAGTAGTCGTACGTCTTCCCGATCCGACCGATCCAAGCACCGAAACTATGGCACCTCCGAGTTCTAGCACACGTTCAGCTCGATGACGTCCCTCGAACTCCGATCCAAGCGAGTGTCGAGGGAGAAATCCGTCAGCACGACGGCGTGGTGACGATCTTGATGTTCTACCGTCGCAGGGCTTCGCCTAAGCACCACTACAATATTATCGAGGAGGACTATGGTGGAGGGGGGCACCGCACACGGCTAATAGATCTCAAGGATCAATTGTTGTTGTGTGTCTGGGGTGCCACCCTGCCCCCATATATATAGGAGCAACGGGGGAGGCGGCCGGCCTATGGAGGAGGCGCGCCAAGGGAGGAGTCCTACTCCCATCGGGAGTAGGACTCCTCCTTTCCTTGTAGGAGAAGGAAAGAGGAGGAGTAGGACTCCTCCTTTCCTTGTTGGAGAAGGAAAGAGGAGGAGAGGAGAAGGAAAAGTGGGCTGCCCCTTGTCCAATTCGGAACAGAGGGTGGGCGCAGGCCTCCTTCCTTTGGCCTCTCTCCTCTATTCCCGTATGGCCCAATAAGGCCCATATACTCCCGGCGAATTCCGTAACTCTCCGTACTCCAAAAATACCGAATCACTCGGAACCTTTCCAAGTCCGAATGTAGTCGTCCAATATATCGATCTTTACGTCTCGACCATTTCGAGACTCCTCGTCATGTCCCCGATCTCATCCGGGACTCGAACTCCTTTGGTACATCAAAACTCATAAACTCATAATATAACCATCATCGAAACCTTAGCGTGCGGACCCTACGGGTTCGAGAACAATGTAGACATGACCGAGACACGTCTCCGGTCAATAACCAATAGCGGAACCTGGATGCTCATATTGGCTCCTACATATTCTATGAAGATCTTTATCGGTCAAACCGCATAACAACATACGTTGTTCCCTTTGTCATCGGTATGTTACTTGCCCGAGATTCGATCGTCGGTATCTCAATACCTAGTTCAATCTCGTTACCGGCAAGTCTCTTTACTCGTTCTGTAATACATCATCCCGCAACTAACTCATTAGTTGCAATGCTTGCAAGGCTTATAGTAATGTGCATTACCGAGTGGGCCCAGAGATACCTCTCGACAATCGGAGTGACAAAACCTAATCTCGAAATACGCCAACCCAACATGTACCTTTGGAGACACCTGTAGTACTCCTTTATAATCACCCAGTTACGTTGTGACGTTTGGTAGCACCCAAAGTGTTCCTCTGGTAAACGGGAGTTGCATAATCTCATAGTTACAGGAACATGTATAAGTCAGGAAGAAAGCAATAGCGACTTACTAAACGATCAAGTGCTAAGCTAATGGAATGGGTCAAGTCAATCACATCATTCTCCTAATGATGTGATCCCGTTAATCAAATGACAACTCTTTTGTCTATGGTTAGGAAACATAACCAACTTTGATAAACGAGCTAGTCAAGTAGAGGCATACTAGTGACACTATGTTTGTCTATGTATTCACACATGTATCATGTTTCCGGTTAATACAATTCTAGCATGAATAATAAACATTTATCATGATATAAGAAAATAAATAATAACTTTATTATTGCCTCTAGGGCATATTTCCTTCAGTCTCCCACTTGCACTAGAGTCAATAATCTAGTTCACATCGCCATGTGATTTAACACCAATATTCATATCTGTATATGATTAACACCCATAGTTCACATCGTCATGTGACCAACACCCAAAGGGTTTACTAAAGTCAATAATCTAGCTCACATCGCTATGTGATTAACACCCAAAAGTGTACTAAGGTGTGATCATGTTTTGCTCGTGAGAGAGGCTTAGTCAACGGGTCTGTCATATTCAGAGCCGTATGTATTTTGCAAATATTCTATGTCTACAATGCTCTGCATGGAGCCACTATAGCTAATTGCTCCCACTTTCAATATGTATCTAGATTGAGACTTAGAGTCATCTGGATCAGTGTAAAAAGCTTGCATCGATGTAACTCTTTACGACGGGCTCTTTTATCACCTCCATAATCGAGAAATATTTCCTTAGTCCTCACTAAGGATGTTCTTGACCAATGTCCGGTGATCTACTCCTAGATCACTATTGTACTCCCTTGCCAAATTCAGAGCAAGGTATACAATAGGTCTGGTACATAGCATAGCATACTTTATAAAACCTATGACTGAGGCATAGGGAATGACTTTCATTCTCTTTTCTATTTTCTGCCATGGTCGGGATTTGAGTCTTACTCAATTTCACACCTTGTAACACAGGCAAAAACTTTTCTTTGACTGTTCCATTTTGAACTACTTCAAAATCTTGACAAGGTATGTACTTATTGAAAAAACTTACCAAGCGTCTTGATCTATCTCAATAGATCTTGATGCTCAATATGTAAGTAGCTTTACTGAGGTCATTGTTTTAAAGAACTCCTTTCAAATACTCCTTTATGCTTTCCAGAAAAATTCTACATCATTTCTGATCAACAATATGTTACTCACATATATTTATCAGAAAGACGGTAGTACTCCCACTCACTTTATTGTAAATACAGGCTTCACCGCAAGTCTGTATAAAACTATATGCTTTGATCAACTTATCAAAGCGTGTATTCCAACTCTGAGATGATTGCACCAGTCCATAGATGGATCGCTGGAGCTTGCACATTTTGTTAGCTCCTTTAGGATTGACAAAACCTTCTGGTTGCATCATATACAACTCTTCTTTAATAAATCCATTAAGGAATACAGTTTTGACATCCATTTGGCAAATTTCATAAATGTGGCAATTGCTAACATGATTCGGACAGACTTAAGCATCGTTATGAGTGAGAAAATCTCATCATATTCAACACCTTGAACTTGTCAAAAACCTTTCGCAACAAGTTGAGCTTAGTAGACAGTAACACTACTATCAGTGTCCGTCTTCCTCTTGAAGATCCATTTATTTAACATGGCTTGCTGATCATCGAGCAAGTCAATCAAAGTCCATACTTTGTTCTCATACATGGATCATATCTCAGATTTTATGGCTTCAAGCCATTTCGCGGAATCTGGGCTCATCATCGCTACCTCATAGTTCGTAGGTTCATCATGGTCTAGTAACATGACTTCTAGAACACGATTACCGTACCACTCTGGTGCGTAATCTTACTCTGGAAGACCTACGAGGGTCGGTAGCAACTTGATCTGAAGTTTCATGATCATCATCATTAACTTCCTCACTAATTGGTGTAGGAATCACTGGAACTGACTTCTGTGATGAACAACTTTCCAATTTGGGAGAAGGTACAATTACCTCATCAAGTTCTACTTTCCTCCCACTCACTTCTTTCGAGAGAAACTCCTTCTCTAGAAAGGATCCATCTTAGCAACGAATAACTTGCCTTCGGATCTGTGATAGAAGGTGTACCCAATAGTTTCCTTTGGGTATTCTATGAAGACGCACTTCTCTGATTTGGGTTCGAGCTTATCAGGTTGAAATTTTTTCACATAAGCATTGCAACCCCAAACTTTAAGAAACGACAGCTTAGGTTTACTGTTAAACCATAGTTCATACGGTGTCGTCTCAACGGATTTAGATGGTGCCCTATTAAACGTGAATGCAGCTGTCTCTAATGCATAACCCCAAAATGATAGTGGTAAACCGATAAGAGACATCATAGATCGCACCATATCTAGTAAAGTACGATTACGATGTTCGGACACACCATTACATTGTGGTGTTCCAGGTGGCTTGAGTTGCGAAACTATTTCACATTGTTTCAAATGAAGACCAAACTCGCAACTCAAAAATTCATCTCCACAATCAGATCGTAGAAACTTTATTTTTCTTGTTATGATGATTTTCCACTTCACTCTGAAATTCTTTGAACTTTTCAAATGTTTCAGACTTATGTTTCATCAAGTAGATATACCCATATCCGCTCAAATCATCTGTGAAGGTCAGAAAATAACGATACATGCCGCGAGCCTTAACACTCATTGGATCGCATACATCGGTATGTATTATTTCCAATAAGTCAGTAGCTCGTTCCATTGTTTCGGGGAACGGATTTTTAGTCATCTTGCCCAAAAGGCACGGTTCGCAAGCATCAAATGATTCATAATCAAGTGATTCTGAAAATCCATCTTTATGGAGTTTCTTCATGCGCTTTACACCGATATGACCCAAACGGCAGTGCCACAAATAAGTTGCACTATTATTATTAACTTTGCATCTTTCGGCATCAATATTATGAATATGTGTATCACTACGATCGAGATCCAACAAACTATTTTCATTGGGTGTATGACCATCGAAGGTTTTATTCATGTAAATAGAACAACAATTATTCTTTGACTTTAAATGAATAACCGTATCGCAATAAACATGGTAAAATCATATTCATGTTCAACGCAAACACCAAATAACATTTATTTAGGTTTAACACTAATCCCGAAGGTATAGGGAGTGTGCGATGATGATCATATCAATCTTGGAACTACTTCCAACACTCATCGTCACTTCCCCTTCAACTAGTCTCTGTTTTTTCTGTAACTCCTGTTTCGAATTACTAATCTTAGCAACCGAACAAGTATCAAATACTCAGGGGCTACTATAAACACTAGTAAGGCACACATCAATAACTTGTATATCAAATATACCCTTGTGTGTTTTTGCCATCCTTCTTATCCACCAAATATTCAGGGTATTTCTGCTTCCAGTGACCATTTCCTTTGCAGTGTAAGCACTCAGTTTCAGCTTTGGTCCAGCTTTGGGCTTCTTCATGGAGTGACAACTTGCTTGTCATTCTACTTGAAGTTCCTTTCTTTCCTTTGCCCTTCTCTTGAAACTAGTGGTCTTGTCAATCATCAACACTTGATGCTCTTTTCTTGATTTCTACCTTCGTCGATTTCAGCATCACGAAGAGCTCGGGAATCGTTTTCGTCATCCCTTGCATTATAGTTCATCACGAAGTTCCAGCAACTTGGTGATGGTGACTAGAGAACTCTGCCAATCACTATCTTATCTGGAAGATTAACTCCCACTTGATTCAAGCGATTGAAGTACCGAGACAATCTGAGCACATGCTCACTAGTTGAGCGATTCTCCTCCATCTTTTAGCTAGAACTTGTTGGAGATTTCCTATCTCTCAACTCGGGTATTTTCTTAAATATTAACTTTAATTCCTGGAACATCTCATATGGTCCATGACGTTCAAAACATCTTTGAAGTCCCGATTCTAATCCGTAAAGCATGGTGCACAAAACTATCAAGTAGTCATCATCTTGAGCTAGCCAAACGTTCATAACGTCTGCATCTGCTCCTGCAATAGGTCTGTCACCTAGCGGTGCATCAAGGACATAATTCTTCTGTGTAGCAATGAGGATAAACCTCAGATCACGGATCCAATCCGCATCATTGCTACTAACATTTTTCAATACAATTTTCTCTAGGAACACATAAAAACATAGGGAAGCAAAAACATAGGGAAGCAACAACGCGAGCTATTGATCTACAACATAATTTGCAAAATACTACCAGGACTAAGTTCATGATAAATTAAAGTTCAATTAATCATATTACTTAAGAACTCCCACTTAGATAGACATCCTCTAATCTTCTAAGTGATTACGTGATCCATATCAACTACACCATGTCCGATCGTCACGTGAGATGGAGTAGTTTCAACGGTGAACATCAATATGTTGATCATATCTACTATATGATTCACGCCGACCTTTCGGTCTCCGTGTTCCGAGGCCATATCTGTTATATGCTAGGCTCGTCAAGTTTAACCTGAGTATTCGCGTGTGCAACTGTTTTGCACCGTTGTATTTGAACGTAGAGCCTATCACACCCGATCATCACGTGGTGTCTCAAAGACGAAGAACTTTCATAACGGTACATACTCGGGAGAACACTTATACCTTGATAATTTAGTGAGAGATCATCTTATAAAGCTACCGCCGAACTAAGCAAAATAAGATGTATAAAAGATAAACATCACATGCAATCAAAATATGTGACATGATATGGCCATCATCATCTTGTGCCTTTGATCTCCATCTCCAAAGCATCGTCATGATTTCTATCGTCACCGGCATGACACCATGATCTCCATCATCTTGATCTATATCAATGTGTCGTCACATGGTCGTCTCGCCAACTATTGCTCTTGCAACTATTGCTATCGCATAGCGATAAAGTAAAGCAATTATTTGGCGCTTGTATATTATGCAATAAAGAGACAACCATAAGGCTTCTGCCAGTTGCTGATAACTTCAATAAAACATGATCATCTCATACAACAACTTATATCTCATCACGTCTTGACCATATCACATCACAACATGCCCTGCAAAAACAAGTTAGACGTCCTCTACTTTGTTGTTGCAAATTTTACGTGGCTGCTACGGGCTGAGCAAGAACTGTTCTTACCTACGCATCAAAACCACAACGATAGTTTGTCAAGTTGGTGTTGTTTTAACCTTCGCAAGGACTGGGCGTAGCCACACTCGGTTCAACTAAAGTGAGAGAGACAGACACCCGCCAGTCACCTTTAAGCACGAGTGCTCGTAACGGTGAAACCAGTCTCGCGTAAGCGTACGCGTAATGTCGGTCTGGGCCGCTTCATCTCACAATACCGCTGAGCCAAAGTAGACATGCTGGTAAGCAGTATGACTTGTATCGCCCACAACTCACTTGTGTTCTACTCGTGCAAATAACATCAACGCATAAAACCTAGGCTCAGATGCCACTGTCGGGGAACGTAGTAATTTCAAAAAAAATTCCTACGCACACGCAAGATCATGGTGATGCATAGCAACGAGAGGGGAGAGTGTTGTCTACGTACCCTCGTAGACCGAAGCGGAAGCGTTGACGCAACATAGAGGAAGTAGTCGTACGTCTTCCCGATCCGACCGATCCAAGCACCGAAACTATGGCACCTCCGAGTTCTAGCACACGTTCAGCTCGATGACGTCCCTCGAACTCCGATCCAGCCGAGTGTCGAGGGAGAGTGTCGAGGGAGAGTTTCGTCCCTTGATGTTCTACCATCGCAGGGCTTCGCCTAAGCACCGCTACAATATTATCGAGGAGGACTATGGTGGAGGGGGGCACCGCACACGGCTAATAGATCTCAAGGATCAATTGTTGTTGTGTGTCTGGGGTGCCACCCTGCCCCCATATATATAGGACCAAGGGAGGAGGCGGCCGGCCTATGGAGGAGGCGCGCCAAGGGAGGAGTCCTACTCCCACCGAGAGTAGGACTCCTCCTTTCCTTGTAGGAGAAGGAAAGAGGAGGAGTAGGACTCCTCCTTACCTTGTTGGAGAAGGAAAGAGGAGGAGAGGGAGAAGGAAAAGTGGGCTGCCCCCCTTGTCCAATTCGGACCAGAGGGTGGGCGCAGGCCTCCTTCCTTTTGGCCTCTCTCCTCTATTCCCGTATGGCCCAATAAGGCCCATATACTCCCGGCGAATTCCCGTAACTCTCCGTACTCCAAAAATACCGAATCACTCGGAACCTTTCCAAGTCCGAATGTAGTCGTCCAATATATCGATCTTTACGTCTCGACCATTTCGAGACTCCTTGTCATGTCCCCGATCTCATCCGGACTCGAACTCCTTCGGTACATCAAAACTCATAAACTCATAATATAAGCATCATCGAAACCTTAGCGTGCATGGACCCTACGGGTTCGAGAACAATGTAGACATGACGAGACACGTCTCCGGTCAATAACCAATAGCGGAACCTGGATGCTCATATTGGCTCCCACATATTCTACGAAGATCTTTATCGGTCAAACCGCATAACAACATAATGTTGTTCCCTTTGTCATCGGTATGTTACTTGCCCGAGATTCGATCGTCGGTATCTCAATACCTAGTTCAATCTCGTTACGGCAAGTCTCTTTACTCGCTCAGTAATACATCATCCCACAACTAACTCATTAGTTGCAATGCTTGCAAGGCTTATAGTGATGTGCATTATCGAGTGGGCCCAGAGATACCTCTCCGACAATCGGAGTGACAAAACCTAATCTCGAAATCGCCAACCCAACATGTACCTTTGGAGACACCTGTAGTACTCCTTTATAATCACCCGATTCGTTGTGACGTTTGGTAGCACCAAAGTGTTCCTCCGTAAACGGAGTTGCATAATCTCATAGTTACAGGAACATGTATAAGTCATGAAGAAAGTAATAGCAACATACTAAACGATCAAGTGCTAAGCTAATGGAATGGGTCAAGTCAATCACATCATTCTCCAAATGATGTGATCCCGTTAATCAAATGACAACTCTTTTGTCTATGGTTAGGAAACATAATCATCTTTGATAAACGAGCTAGTCAAGTAGAGGCATACTTGTGACACTATGTTTGTCTATGTATTCACACATGTATTATGTTTCTGGTTAATACAATTCTAGCATGAATAATAAACATTTATCATGATATAAGGAAATAAATAATAACTTTATTATTGCCTCTAGGGCATATTTCCTTCATATAGCTCCCTAGTGGAGGAGTCAGAGGAAGATGCCCTATCTTATTCACCCATCAAGGTACTTGCTCTAACCTTCCAAGGTTACATTGCTCGCACATATCTTGAAACTGATGCTTTGCATTGCTTCTACTTTGTTGAACTGCCATTAGCTTAGTTTACACATCGTGTATGTGAATACGCCCTGCCTATCCATTTTCAGTACATATTCCATCTGTCATCATACCATATTTATCCATTCAAATGTTGTTCTTGTGTATGAGACGTTCAAAAGGAAGAGGGCGATTGCTGATCGTGGAGGAGCATAAGCAAAGTATTTGTAAAAGGTAGTGGCACCTGATAAATCAAATAGCTCATTAGGTGTAGTTGCAATATCACCTGACCCAAAAAATACCCCAACTCTAGCAGACTCTAGCCCTACTACACTGGTCATTTCTGATGCCCCAACTCAGCAGACCCCAACTACAGCAAACAGTATGATTATGACAGTTGACATAGCACCAGCTGTACGACGCAAAACCCTCATTCCAGCAAAGAGTACACCAAATCCAGTTGCCAAGTCCCTTTTCGAACCAGAGAGAGACCCAATTGCAGCAAATAGGACCCCTGTTCCATTTCTTCCCAGTTTAGAAGACGAAGCTTATGTTGTTGTCAGGAACTTTGTGCACATCTTTCCTTCATGGAAAGATTATACTGCATACCGCAGACACAGAACAATTTCCAGTCTTCCTCCGCAACTTATGCGTAAGTAATGTACAAATATTATTCATGGTCATTACTGCATATGTTTCTGCTGACAGAATACACAAGATTTCATTCTTTTAAATAGGCGAGGAGCAAACTGGATTGTGATGACGAGCAAGGGTTGGTTGCGCTTTTCAAGCACCCGTTGATGAAGTATCATTCCTACCTGAGGCAAGTGCACTTCGATGGCAAGCCTCTGAACGAAATTTCTGTAAAGTCTCCAGTGCTACATTTATCCGACGGTGACTGGAATAATCTTGTTACACATTGGTCTTGGCTGCAGCGTAAGGTATTGCCTGTGATATCACATCACAATTTGAACTACATTTCTGCATTTGCCTTAATGTCTCACTTGTACGAAAACTGTTAGCAGAAGAACATCCGTTCTCAAGGGACCACAGAATCTCACAACTATACTGCACACTGCATTGCTCTTGTGAGTACCTCTTTCCCTGTATGACCATACTTACTTTCATAGCTGTTTGATTATGTAGCATCACTGCACATGTTAGCCTCGTAATCGTCCATTTGGTGGACATTATAAGATTCGTATAGACTCTTACATAAATTTAGAATCAACCCAATGTTTTTGAAGAGGTTTAGCTCTGCAGTCCTCTTGTAAGGACTGAACGTGGTCTATCACTGTACTTACATTAATAGCTACTTCCAGGGATTGGTAGTTGATTATGTAGCATCAATCTGCATCTTATCTTCATTATCCTCTATCCCTTCTAGTATTATCATATCTATAATTACTCTCTACAAAATGTAGAGTACATGCAATGCTTATGAAGAAGATTCTGTGCTGAAATTTCGAGTTATCCTTCCCTTGACATGGAGAAGGGCATTATAAAGCCGGTGTTAACTGTTAATGTAAGTTAGTCCTTCTAAAGCCTTTATCCTCAACTGCTGTTTAATTTTCTCATACTCCCTATCGCTATCGCTGTTTAGTTTGTTGTTTCTACCAAAATGCATGTTCGTAAGAACTGTAAGTTCTAAGTTTTACTTGTAAAACCAAATTCATTATTCATACCATACACATTACTTAATACTCCCTATATGTATGCTTGTTTTGTGGATCTATAATCCAAAGGTGTGGTGAAGCAGCCCACGCTTGCACCTTGTCATCTCCTGTCTTATCTTACTGATGTGGTTGATGATATGAACAACATGCCATGCACATCATCCAAAATAGATACAATGATTTTCTTTGCCCTTCATCTATGCTTGTTATGTTGACATGGTAATCTAGTAGTGTGGTGAAGCTCCCCGCATTATGAACAATGCCAAATTATGCTATTGATATTTTGAACTTACTCTTTATTTTCTAATTTGAAATTGGATAGAATTGACAGAACAGTTATCATCTTTGTTTATACATGTGCAAAACCTGTCATCTCTCTGCTTTGTTTCAGGGTGATATGCATGATGGCATGCACAAGTCTGGTGAAGGCTGTGAGACAAACCCAACATATATTGCAGCAAAGAAGGCAAAACATCTTGAAGACAGCGAGACAACCACAAAGTCTTGTCTTGATGCAGTGTTCAAGTTACTTGAGACTAAGAGTCAGACAAGCTCACAGAATTCGTTGTCTAAATCAGTTCGACTTCTTCAGTCCCAAGTTCTAGCAGAAAGGCATTCTGCAACTCAACTTTGACTTGAAGTCCTATCTCTAAGAAAGATTGCGGAGAACACCAATGAGAACCTCATCGCTAAACAACTACACCTGGAAGCTATGACCGACATGCTAGGCCGGTCTCACAGCCTTGCTCAGCAGCTTGCGCAGCAGTTCCCCCACAAGGCTAACCTTTCTTGAACTGTCTTGGAAGTGGTCTCGGTTCAGTATTATTTTGTTACGCTGCAAAGGTGCCCAGTTTTTGTAATCTGCTTCTTCGTTGCGCTTTATGATCACTGGTGGCGAACTTCGATGCCCAGTGGATGTAATATACCTTAAATCCTTTATTGTATAGTGTAGGTTTATTCTTAGTTACTATGCCGTAATTTCTTTATTGTATAGAGTAGGTTTGTTCTTAATTCCTACTAGTTACTTCCATCATTCGCCATCTGAAAAAAAATCTGATGTAGTCGATCGGACCGAAACATTCGACTCTAACGGGCCAGTTTTTAGCGGGCCACAATTGGGCTGGCCTGCGTCTTTCTTGGGCCCGAATGATTGGGGCCTTCACACATTGCGCCAGGCCCAAACTTACACCGGACTATATTTTAGTTGGGCCTTTTGTCGACCAGCATTAGTTTGGCCTGTAGCGTTGGGCCATTAACAGGCTGAATATTATACTGGCCTATTACGGCCGAGATTAAACCACGGGCCTTTAGCAGCCAAAATGCATGTTGGGCCTCAATTTTCACTAGTCCTCGGCGGCCTTCAAGAGGCGAAATGTAGACCGGGCGTTTGGGCCCGATTAGCTCACGGGCCGCTACCAGTTTAAACATATCTCGGGCCTTATTTGGCCCATCGATATCATGGGCCTTTAAGAGGTCGAATCTTAGTCTGAGCATCAACGAGCGAATTACGCGACAGGCCTTTAACAGGCCGAAATTCACGTTGGGCTTAACTGTTGCCACCTTTAGCACGGGCCGTTAGTGGGCCCGATGTCCCGTCGGACCATATATGGCCCATGGGCAGCACGGGCCATTCCCAGGCTGAGAGTTACACCGGGCTGAAATGGGCCCATGTCTACATCAGGCCTCTAACATGCCGAAAGTCACTGGGCTGTAGTTGGGCCCAAATATTCGGCGAACAATTAACGGGCCAGATCTGGCTTCAGGCCGCAAATGGGCCCAAAGATTGGGCAAACAATTAAAGGGCCAGATCTGGCTTCGGGCCGTAAATGGGCCCAAATATTGGGCGAACAATTAATGGGCCAGATATGGCTTCGGGCCGTAAATGGGCCTTTATTAAGCAGGCCATTATTGGGTTGGCCCACTAGTACCTGATTAAGTTCTACGAGCCTTTGACTGGGCCGGCCTTTTTAACCTATATGGGCCTCTGTTGGGCCTAGCCACGTGTCAACGTATCATAGGCATGTCTCCTCCAATGGATGGGCAACATCTGGCCCATTGACGAGCTGACAGGTGTTCCTTTCGGCCAATCAGAACTTTACACATGGAAATTTCCCATTGGTCCGGGCTGTTAACGGGTTATCGGATCCAAAATCCGACCCAATTGCTTAACGGCTTTCCGTTACGGTGGATGCCACGTGTCTGTCACCCTTGACGAAAGCACTTCTGTGACGCGCGATTTATCGTCATGGAAGTGGACACTTCCGTGATGATAATTTTGGTAATGTCATGGAACACTTCTACGACAACCACAGTATGACTATCTTGATTACGCATAAATTTGTCATGGATGTACTTGCATGACAAAAAACGCGACCTACTGTGACAAACACGTATCATCACGGAAGTGTATTTTTTTTGTAGTGTATGATGAGCATATTGCATGTTTATGATATGATTAGAATACTATATAAAAGCTATACAAAAACATCGCAAATACGCAGCAAAAAATAGATATGAGAAAATATAGTAGTAGCGCTCTTTAGCGCTGGACAGGAAAATGCTACTGCTAAAGCACTTAGCAGCAGCGCTGGTTTGGAAAGCGCTACTGCTAGGTAGGTATAGCAGTAGTGCATGTCAAACTGCGCTACTGCTAAACGTTAGCTGTAGCGTTGTATCAGTAGCGCGATGCCCCGCGCTGCTGATAGCCCTTAGACCCGAGCTACTGCTAGGCTTTTCCCTAGTAGTGTGAAAGTAATTGAGTCTTTTCTAAACTTTATTATGCATCATTATTATAGCTTTGTATTTCTCTCCGATCTATCTGTTTGGTTTGGCCAACTAGATTGATTTATCTTCAGTGGGAGAGGTGCTTTGTAGTAGGTTCAATCTTGTGGTGTCCCCACCTTGTGACAGAAGGGGTAGCGAGGCACGTATTGTATTGTTGCTACTAAGGTTAAAACGATGGGGTTTAATCATATTGCTTGGTTTTTATTCCGTCTACATTATGTCATCTTGCTTAAAGTGTTACTCTGTTTGTCATGAACCTAATACCATAGAAGCAGGCATGAGTCGGTCGATTGGTGGAGTAATAGTAGTAGATGCAGGAAGTATTCGGTCTACTTGTCACGGACGTACTACCTATGTACATGATCATTGCCATGAATATCGTCATAACTATGTGCTTTTCTATCAATTGCCCAACGGTAATTTGTCTACCCATCGTGTGCTATTTTTTGAGAGAGGTGCCTCTAGTGAAAACTATGGCCCCCGAGTCTATTTTGACCATATTACGAAAACCAAAAGTACGTTGCTGCAATTTTACTTTGCAATATTTATCTATCTACCATTACCAGATTTAATCCTTTCAATTAACGAGTACAAGGGGATTGACAACC
This sequence comes from Aegilops longissima, assembly GCA_021605205.1. Taxonomy (NCBI): domain Eukaryota; kingdom Viridiplantae; phylum Streptophyta; class Magnoliopsida; order Poales; family Poaceae; genus Aegilops; species Aegilops longissima. The sequence goes on from CM038680.1 coordinate 639,502,200, forward strand.
CTCTTGCCCGCGTTGGGTGCAAGTATTTGCTCTTGTTTGTGCAAGTACTGTTGATGGGCATTTGCGTGGTTCTCCTTTCGGTTCATAACTTTGGTTCTCTACTGAGAGAAATACTATCCACTACTATATAGCTTCACCCTTCCTCTTCGGGGAAAATCCCAACGCAGCTTACAAGTACCAGACCTCTCTAATCCTCATAATAAAGAAGCCCCGTGAGGTTCTATTCTCCCCCCTCTAATTCTTCGGTGATGCTTAGCTCTAGACGGTGAAGCACTGCCGGATCATGAAATCGGTACACTTGCAATCCGTAGATAGGTTGTGCTTTCGGTATTCGGTTCGAGGGAATGTTCGTGAACGATTAGAGGAACTTCATCAATGATCTACACCAACTCTTCCTTCGCTGCAATTCGAAGTTGGTAACGATCCAATCTAAACCTCTTATGCATATTCATATATAGTGTTCCAAGACCGTGATCGTAGGATGAAAATTTTGTTTTCTACTACATTTCCCAACATCAATCCATGGAGGTATCAGTATCCTTCAATAATTGAATGCTTTGCAACACAAATAAAACTTCACTTGTGTAAACAACAGTTCTAACAAGGGTGTCAACCTCACTAGTTGTAGAAGGCAATTAGAAGATAATATGTGATGCATATTTTTGGAATAAAACAAAATTGAAAATAAAACAGCTTGTAGAAGTTGTTGGAAAGTGATTCTTTGCTTAACACTGGACTGGGGTTTGATACGTCTCAAACATATATATAATTTGTTATTGTTTCATGATATTATATTATCATTTTATGAGAGAGGAACCGAGACCAGGGGAGGGATAGTGTTTTGAGCTCATCTTGCAGGAGCACACTCACTCTCAAAGATAGCAAGAACACCACATAGGAGGTAGGGTATTACACCTCCTCGGTGGCCCGAACCTGGACAAATAAAGTGTCTCTCTCTTTGAAGTGTTATGGTCCCTGACTAAACATCTAAAAGGGGATCTAAGATCCCTGATATCAATGTTCACCCATCTATAACATGACCTATACGTTGCAGCTCCAATGGAGGAGGATGCTGATGGAAAGCTCTAACAGCAGACACGCCCACCAACCATCTGATGATATGCCTGCCCCAACTCAGGTTTTTATGCCATATGCATTTTTAGGAGCAAAAGTAGGATGGTAGGCTCATTGTGATGCATGTATAAGAGGATTTCATGATGGAGATGATCAACAATGGTCAAGCGCCTACAAATTTTGAGATGAGTGGTCAAAATATGCCTGTGCTTGAGATCGGGCAATCATCGGGACAAGCAAATAAGGTGAAGAAGAGAGGAATTGCACACATAAGTAAAGAAGATACTTTGTTTTGTCAAGCTTGGTTCAACACTAGCATGAAACCGATATGTGGAATTGAGGAAAAGGCCTCAAATTTTCACAAAATTTCGCACCTACTTCCATGAACACAAGCACTACATGTAACCGCATTGAAGGAAATATGCCCTAGAGGCAATAATAAATTTGTTATTTTATATTTACTTATTCATGATAAAGGTTTACTATTCATGCTAGAATTGTATTGATTGGAAACTTAAATAGACTTGTGAATACATAAACAAATATCATGTCAAATACTTATTCCTATTAGCTTAGCATAATGATTGTTCAGTTTATTGCTATTGCTTTCTTCATGTCAAATACTTATTCCTTTGACTATGAGATTATGCAACTCCCGGATACCAAAGGAATACCTTGTGTGCTATCAAACGTCACAATGTAACTGGGTGATCATAAAGATGCTTTACAGGTATCTCCGAAGGTGTTTGTTGAGTTGGCATAGATCAAGATTAGGATTTGTCACTACGAGTATCAGAGAGGTATCTTCGGGCCCTCTCGATAATACACATCATAAGCTTGCAAACAAATGATAAGGACTTAGTCACGAGGTGATGTATTACGGAACGAGTAAAGAGACTTGCGGTAACGAGATTGAACTAGGTATAGAGATACCGACAATCAAATCTCGGGAAAGTAACATACCGATGGACAAAGGGAATTACGTATGTTGTCATAACGGTTCGACCGATAAAGATCTTCGTACAATATGTAGGAGCCAATATGGGAATCCAGGTTCCGCTATTAGTTATTTACCAGTGAGGTGTCTCGGTCATGTCTACATAGTTCTCGAACCCGTAGGGTCCGCACACTTAACGTTCATTGACGATATAGTGTTATATGAGTTATATGTTTTTGTGACCGAATGTTGTTCGGAGTCCTGGATGAGATCACAGACATGATGAGGAGTCTCGAAATGGTTGAGAGGTAAAGATTGATATATAGGATAATGGTAATTGGACACCGGAAGTGTTTCGGGACGTACCGGGAAGAAATCGGGTCACCGAAAGGGTTCCGCCCCCCGGAAGATATGGGCCTTATGGGCCAAAGGAGGGGACAGACCAGCCCACAAGGGGGCTGGTGCGCCTCATTCCTTGGTTGGCCAGCCCTAGGGAAGGAAAAAGGGGAGGTCCTAGCCCCTCCTACCTTTCCCTCTCACGAGAGAAAGGAAAAGGGGGGGGGGGCACCCTCCCCTGCCTTTCCCCGTGCTCCAAATAAGGAAAGGGGGGCGCGGCTTGGGAGAGACCCCAAGTAGGATTCCCCCTACTTGGGTGCCCCTTTGGCTGCTCCTCCGTCCCTTCCACCTATATATATGTGGGAGGGGGTCGCCTAGCACACAACAGACAATTGCCTAGCCGTGTGCGGTGCCCCTCCATCGTTTACACCCCCGGTCATATTTTCGCAGTGCTTAGGCAAAGCCCTGCAGAGATCACTTCACCATCCACCACGCTGTCGTGCTGCCGGAACTCATCCACTACCTTGCCGTCTTGCTGGATCAAGAAGGTGGAGGACGTCATCGAGCTAAACGTGTGCTGAACACGGAGGTGACGTACATTCGGTGCTCGGTCAGTTGGAACGCAACGAAGTTTTACTACATCAACCGCGTTGTCAAATGCTTCTGCTTACGATCTACGAGGGTACGTAGACACACTCCCCCCTCGTTGCTATGCACCTCCATGGATAGATCATTGCGTGTGTGTAGAATTTTTTTTGTTTTCCATGCAGCGTTTCCCAATAGTGGTATCAGAGGCAGGTCTATGCGTAGATGATATGCACGAGCAGAACACAAAGAAGTTGTGGGTGGTGATGTTCATACTGCTTACCACCAACCTCTTATTTTTTCTTCGGTGGCATTGTGGGATGAAGCGACCCGGACCAACCTTACATGTCCACGCACATGAGACAGGTTCCACCGACTGCCATGCAACTAGTTTTGCATAAAGGTGGCTGACGGGTGTATGTTTCTCCTACTTTAGTTGAATCGAATTTGACTATGGCCGGTCCTTGAGGAAGGTTAAAAAATAAACTTGATAAATCACCGTTGTGGTTTTTGCCGTAGGTAAGAATGGTTCTTGCTAGAAACCCGTAGCAACCACATAAAACTTGCAACAACAAAGTAGATGACGTCTAACTTGTTTTTGCAGGGTATGTTGTGATGTGATATGGTCAAGACATGATGTGATATACGTTATTGTATGAGATTATCATGTTTTGTAATTTATCGGCAACCGGCAGGAGCCTTATGGTTGTCTCTTTATTGTATGAAATGCAAACGCCATGTAATTGCTTTACTTTATCGCTATGTGTTAGCATTAGTCGGTGAGACGACCACGACGCAACGATGGAGATCAAAGTGTCGAGCCAGTGACGATGGAGATCATGACGATGCTTTGGAGATGGAGATCAAAAGCACGAGATGATGATGGCCATATCATGTCACATATTTTGATTGCATGTGATGTTTATCTTTTATGTGTCTTATTTTGCTTAGAACGACGGTAGCATTATAAGATGATCCCTTCACTAAATTTCAAGATATAAGTGTTCTCCCCGGGTATGCACCGTTGCGGAAGTTCGTTGCTTCGAGACACCACGTGATGATCGGGTGTGATAGACTCTACGTTCACATACAACGGGTGTAAGCCAGTTTTGCACATGCAAAATACTTGGGTTGAACTTGATGAACGTGAGTCATATAGTAGATATGATCAACATAGAGATGTTCACCATTGATGACTACCCCACCTCACGTGATGATCGGACATTGGTTAGTTGATTTGGATCATGTATCACTTAGAAAAGTTGAGGGATGTTGATTTAAGTGGGAGTTCATTAGTAATTTGATTAATTGAACTTAATTTATCATGAACTTAGTCTTATAGTTTTGCATATCTATGTTGTAGATCAATAGCTCGCGATATAGCTCCCATATTTTTGATATGTTCCTAGAGAAAAATAAGTTGAAATATGATAGTAGCAATGATGCGGACTGGGTCCATGATCTGAGGATTATCCTCATTGCTACACAAAAGAATTATGTCCTTGATGCACCGCTAGGTGACAGACCTATTGCAGGAGCAGATACAAACATTATGAACGTTTGGCAAGCTCGATATGATGACTACTTAATAGTTTAGTTCTCCATGCTTTACGTCTTAGAACCGGGACTTCAAAAATGTTTTGAACGCCACGGAGCATATGAGATGTTCCAAGAGCTAAAATTGGTATTTGAGACTCATGCCCGTGTCGAGAGGTATGAGACCTCTGACAAGTACTTTGCCTACAAGATGGAGGAGAATAGCTCAACTAGTGAGCATGTCCTCAGAATGTCTGGGTACTACAATCGCTTGAATCAAGTGGGAGTTAATCTTCAAGATAAGATAGTGATTGACAAAGTTCTCTAGGCACTATCACCAAGCTACTAGAACTTCGTGATGAACTATAATATGCAAGGGATGACGAAAATGATTCCCGAGCTCTTCGCGATGCTGAAATCGGCGAAGGTAGAAATCAAGAAAGAGCATCAAGTGTTGATGGTTAACAAGACCACTAGTTTCAAGAAAAAGGGCAAGGGAAAGAAAGGGAACTTCAAGAAGAATGGCAAGCAAGTTGCCGCTCCCATGAAGAAGCCCAAAAGCCTAAAACTGAGTGCCTCTAGTGCAAAGGAAATGGTCACTGGAAGTGGAACTGCCACAAATACTTGACGGATACGAAGGATGGCAAAGTGAACAAAGGTATATTTGATATACATGTTATTGATGTGTACCTTACTAGTATTCGTAGTAGTTGTCGGTTCAATATCCGGCATATCCCGTACTAGGGGTCCTAAGCTAGGCGTCTTGGAGTGACGGTAACATGGGCACGGGATTTTACCCAGGTTCGGGCCCTCTTGATGGAGGTAAAACCCTACATCCTGCTTTTGATTATATTCATATGGGGTGTAGTACAGAGTACATGTGTCTACCACGAGATTCATCTAATGAATATCATATGACCTATTGACTAGCATGGCCTCGGTTTATATAACACACCAGAGGCCTAGGGTTTAGGAGAGTCCTTGTCTTGGGTGCCAAGTCTTGTGGAGTCTTTCTTGTATGCGGCATGGGTTGTCCGAACTGGCCCAATAGTGAACCGCCATGGGGGTCCTCGGCCCAATCCATCTGGTCGGGAGACGACATGGTGAGTACCCCCTAGTCAAAGACACCGTCAGTAGCCCCCTGAACCGGTCTTCAAGTTGGGGACGCTCCTCGATTCTTCCAAACTGTTCTTCATCTTCGGTCATCGGTCTTGAAAACTGGTTCAACAAATCTTCTCACCTTTGATCTTGAGGATCACCGAAGTGAATCCGAGGAGTTTACACGTCGGGTATCCAAGGAGCCCCTTTAAGTTATCGGCCTTTATCAATGCCTTGTTATTTTAATGCCACACCTCGGGTTTGAAGTGTTTGTCATGCGGCAGTGTCCTCTTGCATCCGAGCTCCAACGCTGGACTGCATTCGAGGTATGTTTTGCAGCCGAGCACCAACGCCGGACCGCTTTCGAGCTCCAACGCCAGAATGTATTTGAACTCCAGCGCTAAACTGTATCCGAGCTCCAACGCTGGAATATGTCCAAGCTCCAACACCGGACTATATTCGAGGTGTCACAGATCACCTTGGTTCAAAAAAAGTTGAAGGAGTTTAGTCGTGCTTAATGCCGGAAATGCCCTCTATGGAGCCAGCCACTTGCATCCGAGCTATATCCCGAAATGCTTTCGAGGTGGTTCAACACCTCGGTCATGGGCTGATTGTCTGCGGATTTTATTTCCGATGCGTGTAAATTTATTTGCTGTCAATATGTATAACCAGTAGCCCTCAAGGTGTGTGTCAGTCTAAAACCCGAGATGCACCTGAAGGAAAACATGAAACTGCTGATCCTAGTAGCCCCTGAGACTCATGTTGATTCGCAAAATCAGCCTGTGGATCAACTCCTAGCTCGACACCATACATAGGAATAAAAATGCAGTGTAATATATTAGAGGTAATAGTGATCGGCGGACGGGCCCCCTAAGAGAGGGTCGTGAGAAGTCGCCGTGATATATTAGCTTGACGCCGGATAAGTCTCAGATGGTACTTATTGTTGTCCGAAGACGCGCTTGTCCATATTTCGGTCATGCCGAACACTGAGCACTTTGAATTTTCTACATTAAATAGGCAATGTAGTAGCCCCCGAGCCACTAGTCGGGTGGAAACACCAGATCAGGGGATCGATGTGCCCCTTTAATATCTATAAATAATGAGCGCGAAGCCAAGTAGCCCCCGAGCCTTAATGTGGACACGGGTGGCCAAATTAAGGATTGATGTCCGTTTGACAGAAAAAAATGCATAATTAACTTCTCGAAAAGAGAATAAAGATCTCTTAAAGGAGCTAGAGCAGCGAAAGATGGGCTCGCCAAGGTCGGCCCCAAGGGGTTTAAAAGACGGGTTGCGGTAAATGGATTGTACTCGCAATTTTTATTTGTAATGATTCTATGTATCCAAGTACTTTACATCAGTAGTGCTCGGATCCGCATTGTACAAAACTTTGTTGACCGACCATCGGCTTCCACCTCCCCGACCAGTAGCCGAGGAGTGTTTATCCTACTTTATAAAGCCATTATGAGGGAAAATATTTATGACAAACAAGGCAATCTGGCCATACAGTTTTATAAACAAAGGTACGCGGAGAGATATGTTATATTACTTTTTAATGTAAGAAACATCTTCCAAAGAAAATAGTCCCGCTGTCGGTTCCTTTCTTTGGGTCGTCATGCTTATCATGATCATGAAACCTCACCTCCGATCAATGTGGGAGGAAAATATTGAGGATTTAGGTCGGGTAAAGTTCCTAAACTCTATGGTATTAATGAACCAAAATTTTCACTTCCGTCGTTGCCAACCAATGTGATCCTTTAAGATTGCTAGCTTTCGGCTTCACCCAGTCTGAGGTACTAACTCGGAGGACCCGGTAGTAACAATCACAGAGATGCTCCCTTTACCGCCTAGCCGAACAGTCGGGAACGTAGGGGTAAGCACAGGAGCCAGGCAACCCATCTTGGCCAAAATCTTAAGTCAAATTGATGTATATTTATGGCTTTATAACGATAATTACAGAAGGCAGCGCTCGTATATAGAATACAAACGCTGATGATATATGTTTATTTTGACTCCGTTGCGACCGTTTATCATTTGAAAGTGGCCCATCGTCGGCTTCTACCCCTTTGTAGATGCTACGTAGGGTGCTTCCGTAATAACAAAACAACCCTTAGCTGACGTCTCGGTGCCTGAAGGCGGTTGTGTTAGTGGAAATGAGGCAATCAGATATGCGGGCTTTATAACTTTCACTTAGTTATAGGAGCTTAAAGTTTGGAGGCCAGTTACTAGCCCCCAGTTAGTATTCGGCGATAATCGAGGTCAAGCCATAAACACTTCGGCCAATTTTATGAACGGACCGTCATTTAACACAGGGTGACCTCTATCGATCTTATAGTTTAATAAAGTCATTGGATCACTGACCAGTTTACGCTTATTGTGACAGTCAGTTTTCGGCTTTCTCCACTGAGCCGCTTAACCATGCGAGCCAGAAGCACAATCGCAGTGGTTCTCCCTTTGCACATCTAGCCGAACAAAGCGGAACGTAGGAGGCAGGCACAGGAGCCGGGCAACCCAACTATTGACCGAAGACACAATTCGAAACCGATGCATATATAGCAATATCCGAGAATGTTTTTGCCAAATCTCTAAAGGTGTCCAGCATTGCACTGCGAGACTTATGTTGGAAACACACAAATAGTTTAAAAGTGCCATAGGCTTGGAAGACCAAAAAAACTTCAGTAAACACTTGACGTCTGAACTAGATCAAGTGTTCGGTGCCAATTCGAAAATTGGTCTTAGAAAAAAAATTATGCTTCTGTCGTGCTTTAACACGACACATCCTATCTCAAGACTTAAAGTGGGTCAGCCTACGGCTTCAACCTCCTATCCTGAAGGCGGAGTATTTCTCGTTAGGCCAGTTTAGCAAAGTAAACTCTAGCGGCTTTGAGAGAGAAATTAGGATCCCCGGCTATTGACCACACACTCGCGTCGAAAAAAGGAGTGATAGAAAAAGACTTTGCAACAACGACGAAGAAGAACACTTATTGTAAAACAGCTCACATAAATTTAAGAGCTCCCAAGTGACTTGGGTAAAAGAATTTTATGTATAATGGTTGTATGTACCAAAGTACTTATTGTAGGGGAACGTAGTAATTTCAAAAAATTTCCTACGATCACGCAAGACCATGGTGATGGCATAGCAACGAGAGGGAGAGTGTCCGTCCACGCACTCGTGAGACCGAAAGCGAAGCGTTATAACAACGCTGTTGATGTAGTCGTGCGTCTCCACGATCCGACCGATCCAAGCACCGAACGTCACGGCACCTCCGAAGTTCGCACACGCTCAGCTCGATGACGATCCCGGACTCGATCCAGCAAAGTGTCGGGATGAGTTCCACAAGACGACGGCGTGGTGGGACGATGTTGATGCTCCACCGACGCAGGGCTTCGCCTAAGCTCCGCGACGATATGACTTCTCCGGCGCAGGGCTTCTCCTAAGCTCCGCGCGATATGACCAAGTGGAATATGGTGGAAGGGGCACCGCACACGGCTAAGGCAAGATCCGTAGATCAACTTGTGTGTCTTGGGGTGCCCCTGCCTCGTATATAAAGGAGCCAAGGGGAGGTGGCGGCCCTAGGGGAGGCGCGACAAGGAGGAGTCCTACTCCCACCGGACTAGGACTCCCCCTCTCCTAGTTGGACTAGGATTGGAGGAGGGGAAGAGGAAGGCGCCGCCCCCCTTCCTTGTCCTATTCGGACTAGAGGGGAGGGGGCGCAGCCCACCTTGGCCTGCTCTTCCTCTTCTCCCATGGCCCATTAAGGCCCATAGACTTCCGGGGTTCCGTAACCTCCGGCACTCGAGAAATCCGATTTCACCCGAACACTTCCGATGTCCAAATGTAGGCTTCCAATATATCAATCTTTATGTCTCGACCATTTCGAGACTCCTCGTCATGTCCGTGATCACATCCGGACTCAACAACCTTCGTGCATCAATACTTATAAACTCATTATGAACTGTCATCGAACGTTAGCGTGCAAGGACCCTACGGGTTCGAGAACTATGTAGACATGACCTAGAACCATTCTCGGTCAATAACCAATAGCGGAACCTGGATGCCCATATTGGTTCCTACATATTCTACGAAGATCTTTATCGGTCAAACCGCATAACGACATACGTTGTTCCCTTTGTCATCGGTATGTTACTTACCCGAGATTCGATCGTCGGTATCCAATACCTAGTTCAATCTCGCTACGTAAGTCTCTTTACTCGTTCCGTAATACATCATCTCACAACTAACTCATTAGTTGTAATGCTTGCAAGGCTTAAGTGATGTGCATTACCGAGAAGGCTCGAGATACCTCTCCGACAATCGGAGTGACAAAACCTAATCTCAAATACGCCAACCCAACAAGTACCTTTGGAGACACCTGTAGTACTCCTTTATAATCACCCGATTCGCTAGTGGCGCTTTGGTAGTACCAAAGTGTTCCTCCGTAAACGGAGTTGCATAATCTCATAGTTATAGGAACATGTATGGGTCATGAAGAAAGCATTAACATACTAAACGATCAAGTGTTAAGCTAACGAAATGGGTCATGTCAATCAGATCATTCAACTAATGATGTGACCTTGTTAATCAAATAACAACTCCTTGTTCATGGTTAGGAAACATAACCATCTTTGATTAACAAGCTAGTCAAGTAGAGGCATACTAGTGACATACTGTTTGTCTATATATTCACACATGTATTATGTTTCCGGTTAATACAATTCTAGCATGAATAATAAACATTTATCATGATATAAGGAAATAAATAATAACTTTATTATTGCCTCTAGGGCATATTTCCTTCAGCCTCCCACTTGCACTAGAGTCAATAATCTAGATTACAAAGTAATGATCCTAACACCCATGGAGTCTTGGTGCTGATCATGTTTTGCTCGTGGAAGAGGCTTAGTCAACGGTCTGCAACATTCAGATCCGTATGTATTTTGCAAATCTCTATGTCTCCCACTTGGACTTGGTCCCGAATGGAATTGAAGCATCTCTTGATGTGCTTGGTCCTCTTGTGAAATCTGGATTCCTTTGCCAAGGCAATTGCACCAAGATTGTCACGAAGATCTTCATCGGTCCCGATGCACTAGGTATGACACCTAGATCGGAAATGAACTCTTTCATCCAGACTCCTTCATTTGCTGCTTCCAAGCAGCTATGTACTCCGCTTCACATGTAGATCCCGCCACGACGCTTTGTTTAGAACTGCACCAACCGACAGCTCCACCGCTTAATAAAAACACGATCCGGTTTGCGATTTAGAATCGTCCGGATCGTGTCAAAGCTTGCATCGACGTAACCATTTACGACTAGCTCTTTGTCACCTCCATATACGAGAAACATATCCTTAGTCCTTTTCGTATTTCAGATGTTCTTGACCGCTGTCCAAAGGATCCACTCTGGATTACTTTGGTACCTTCCTGCCAAGCTTACAGCTAAGCATACGCCGTCTGGTACACAGATTGCATACATGATAGAGCCTATGGCTGAAGCATAGGAACATCTTTCATTTTCTCTCTATCTTCTGCTGTGGTCGGGCATTGAGTCCGACTCAATCTTACACCTTGCAACACAGTAAAAACCTTTCTTTGCCTGATCCATTTTGAACTTTTTCAAAACTTTATCAAGGTATGTGCTTTGTGAAAGTCCAATTAAACGCCTTGATCTATCTCTATAGATCTTGATGCCCAATATGTATGCAGCTTCACCGAGGTCTTTCATTGAAAAACTTTTATTCAAGTATCCTTTATGCTATCCAGAAATTCTATATCATTTCCAATCAATAATATGTCGTCCACATATAATATCGAAATGCTACAGAGCTCCCACTCACTTTCTTGTAAATACAAAGCTTCTCCAAAAGTCCAGTACAAACCCATATGCTTTGATCACACTATCAAAGCGCTTATTCCAACTCCGAGAGGCTTGCACCGCACCATAAATTGATCGTTGGAGCTTGCACACTTTGTTAGCACCCTTTGGATCGACAAAACCTTCTGGTTGCATCATATACAACTCTTCTTCTAGAAATCCATTCAAGAATGCGGTTTTACATCCATTTGCCAAATTTCATAATCATAAAATGCGGCAATTGCTAACATGATTCGGACAGACTTAAGCATCGCTTCGGGTGAGAAAGTCTCATCGTAGTCAACCCCTTGAACTTGTCGAAAACCTTTTGCAACAAGTCGAGCTTTGTAGATAGTTACATTACCATCGGCGTCGGTCTTCTTCTTAAAGATCCATTTATTTTCAATGGCTTGTCGATCATCGGCAAGTCAACCAAAGTCCATACTTTGTTCTCATACATGGATCCCATCTCAGATTTCATGGCTTCCAGCCATTTTATGAATCTGGGCTCACCATCGCTTCTTCATAGTTTGTAGGTTCGCCATGGTCAAGTAACATGACTTCGTAATAAGATTACCGCACCACTCAGTGCGATTTTACTCTGGTTGACCTACGAGGTTCAAGAGTAACTTGATTTGAAACTTCATGATCATCATCATTAGTTTCCTCACTAATTGGTGTAGTTGTCACAGAACCATTTCTTGTGATGAACTACTTTCAAATAAGGGAGCAGATACAGATTATCTCATCAAGTTCTACTTTCCTCCCACTCACTTCTTTCGAGAGCAACTCCTTCTCTAGAAAGGACCCGAATTTAGCAACGAAAATCTTGCCTTCAGATCTGTGATAGAAGGTGTACCCAACAGTCTCCTTTGGGTATCCTATGAAGACACATTTTTCCGATTTGGGTTCGAGCTTATCCGGTTGAAGTTTCTTTACATAAGCATCGCAGCCCCAAACTTTAAGAAACGACAACTTTGGTTTCTTGCCAAACCACAGTTCATAAGGCGTCGTCTCAACGGATTTTGACGGTGTCCTATTCAACGTGAATGCGGCCGCCTCTAAAGCATAACCCCAAAACGATAGCGGTAAATCGGAAATAGACATCATAGATCGCACCATATCTAGTAAAGTACGACACGACGCTCGACACACCATTTCTCCGTGGTGTTCCGGGTGGCGGAGTTGCTAAACTATTCCACATTGTTTCAAATGTAAACCAAACTCAGAACTCAAATATTCTCCTCCACGATCAGATCGTAGAAACTTTATTTTCTTGTTACGATGATTTTCCACTTCACTCTGAAATTCTTTGAACTTTTCAAATGTTTCAGATTTGTGTTTCATTAAGTAGATATACCCATATCTGCTCAAATCATCTGTGAAGGTGAGAAAATAACGATACCCGCGCGGCCTCAACATTCATTGACCACAAACATCGGTATGTATGATTTCCAACAAATCAGTTGCACGCCCATAGTTCCGAGAACGGCGTTTTGTCATCTTGCCCATGAGGCACGGTTCGCAAGTACCAAGTGATTCATAATCAAGTGATTCCGAAGCCCATCAAGATGGAGTTTCTTCATGCGTTTTACACCGATATGACCTAAACGGCAAGTGCCACAAATAAGTTGCACTATCATTATCAACTCTGCATCTTTTGGCTTCAATATTATGAATATGTGTATCACTACCGTCGAGATTCAACAAGAATAGACCATTCTTCAAGGGTGCATGACCATAAAAGATATTACTCATATAAATAGAACAACCATTATTCTCTGATTTAAATGAATAACCGCCTCGCAATAAACAAGATCCAGATATAATGTTCATGCTCAACGCCGGCACCAAATAACAATTATTTAGGTCTAAAACTAATCCCAAGGTAGATGTAGAGGTAGCGTGTCGATCGCGATCACATCGACTTTGGAACCATTTCCAACGCCAAGATCGTCACCTCGCCCTTAGCCAATCTTCGCTAATCCGTAGTTCCTGCTTCGAGTTGCAAATATTAGCAATGTAACCAGATCAAATACCTGTGTACTCTGCGAGTATTAGTAAGGTACACATCAATAACATGTATATCACATATACCTTTGATCACCTTGCCATCCTTTTTATCCGCCAAATACTTGGGGCAGTTCCGCTTCAAAGGTCCATCTGCTTGCGGTAAAACACTCGGCCAGTGCTTAGGTCCAGACTTGGGTTTCTTCTCTTGATCAGCAACTTTCTTGCTGTTCTTTTGAAGTTTCCTTCTTCTTCCCTTTGCCCTTTTCTTGAAACTAGTGGTCTTGCTGACCATCAACACTTGATGCTCTTTCTTGATTTCTACCTCCGCTGCTTTCAGCATCGCTAAGAGCTCGAGAATTGTCTTAGTCATCCCTTGCATATTATAGTTCATCACGAAGCTCTTGTAGCTTGGTGGCGTGATTGGAGAATTACATCAATGACACTATCATCCGGAAGATTAACTCCCAGCTGAATTAAGTGATTGTTATACCCGCACATTTTGAGTATGTGCTCACCGACGTAACTATTCTCCTCCATCTTGCAGCTATAGAACTTATTGGAGACTTCATATCTCTCAATCCGGCATTTGCTTGAAATATTAACTTCAACTCCTGAACATCTCATATGCTCCATGACGCTCAAAACGCCGTTGAAGACCCGGTTCTAAGCCGTAAAGCATGGCACACTAAACTATAGAGTAGTCATCAGCTCGCTTTGCCAGACGCTCACAACTTCGCTCAAGATCTGCAGCAGCAGTTCGTCACCCAGCGGTGCTTCCAGATTTAATTTTTCGTGCAGCAATGAGGATAATCCTCGTTACGGACCCAATCCGTAATTGCTACCATCATCTTTCAACTTTGCTTTCTCAAGGAACGCACTAAAATTCAACGGAACAACAAAGACGAGCCATCTATCTACAAAGAAACATAGACAAGCAAAATACTATCGGTACTAAGTTCATGATAAATTTAAGTTTAATTAATCATATTAAAAACTCCCACTTAGACGACATCTCTCTAGTCATCTAAGTGATTACGTGATCCAAATCAACTAAACCATGTCCGATCATCACGTGAGATGGAGTAGTTTCAATGGTGAACATCACTATGTTGATCATATCTACTATATGATTCACGCCGACCTTTCGGTCTCGTGTTCCGAGGCCATATCTGTTATATGCTAGGCTCGTCAAGTTTAACTCTGAGTATTCCGCGTGCGCAACTGTTTTGCACCCATTGTATTTGAACGTAGAGCCTATCACACCCGATCATCACGTGGTGTCTCAAAGACGAAGAACTTTCGCAACGGTGCATACTCGTGGAGAACACTTCTTGATAATTTTAGTGAGAGATCATCTTATAATGCTACCGTCAATCAAAGCAAGATAAGATGCATAAAGGATAAACATCACATGCAATCAATATAAGTGATATGATATGGTCATCATCATCTTGTGCTTGTGATTCCATCGCCAAGCACCGCCATGATCACCATCGCCACCGGCGCGACACCTTGATCTCCATCGTAGCATCGTTGTCGTCTCGCCAACTATTGCTTCTACGACTATCGCTACTCCTTAGTGATAAAGTAAAGCAATTACATGGCGCTTGCATTTCATACAATAAAGCGACAACCATATGGCTCCTGCCAGATTGCCGATAACTCGTTACAAAACATGATCATCTCATACAATAAAGTATAGCATCACGCTTTTGACCACATCACATCACATCATGCCCTGCAAAAACAAGTTAGACGCCCTCTACTTTGTTGTTGCAAGTTTTACGTGGCTGCTACGGGCTGAGCAAGAACCGTTCTTACCTCGCATCAAAACCACAACGATATTTCGTCAAATAGACTCCGCTTTAACCTTCTCAAGGACCGGGCGAGCCACACTCGATTCAACTAAAGTGAGAGAGCAGACACCCGCCGGTCACCTTTAAGCAACGAGTGCTCGGAGCGGTGAAACCAGTCTCGCGTAAGCGTCGCTGTAATGTCGGTCCGGGCCGCTTCATCTCACAATACCGCTGAACCAAAGTATGACATGCTGGTAGGCAGTATGACTTGTATCGCCCACAACTCACTTGTGTTCTACTCGTGCACATGACATCAACGCATAAAACCAGGCTCGATACCATCAGTAGGGGAACGAGTAATTTCAAAAATTTCCTACGATCACGCAAGACCATGGTGATGGCATAGCAACGAGAGGGAGAGGTCCGCCCACGCACTCGTGAGACCGAAAGTGGAAGCGTTATAACAACGCTGTTGATGTAGTCGACGCCTCCACGATCCGACCGATCCAAGCACCGAACGACGGCACCTCCGAGTTCTCGCACACGCTCAGCTCGATGACGATCCCCTGACTCGATCCAGCAAAGTGTCGGGATGAGTTCCACAAGACGACGGCGTGGTGACGATGTTGATGCTCCACCGACGCAGGCTTCGCCTAAGCTCCGCGACGATATGACTTCTCCGGCGCAGGGCTTCTCCTAAGCTCCGACGATATGACCGAAGTGGAATATGGTGGAAGGGGCACCGCACACGGCTAAGGCAAGATCCGTAGATCAACTTGTGTGTCTTGGGGTGCCCCTGCCTCGTATATAAAGGAGCCAAGGGGAGGTGGCGGCCCTAGGGGAGGCGCGACAAGGAGGAGTCCTACTCCCACCGAGTAGGACTCCCCCTCTCCTAGTTGGACTAGGATTGGAGGAGGGGAAGAGGGAAGGCGCCCCCCCTTCCTTGTCCTATTCGGACTAGAGGGGGGGGCGCAGCCCACCTTGGCCTGCCCTTCCTCTTCTCCCATGGCCCATTAAGGCCCATAGACTTCCCGGGGTTCCGTAACCTCCGGTACTCGAAAATCCCGATTTCACCCGAACACTTCCGATGTCCAAATGTAGGCTTCCAATATATCAATCATTATGTCTCGACCATTTTGAGACTCCTCGTCATGTCCGTGATCACATCCGGACTCAACAACCTTCGTGCATCAATACTTATAAACTCATTATGAACTGTCATCGAAACGTTAAGCGTGCGGACCCTACGGGTTCGAGAACTATGTAGACATGACCTAGAACCATTCTCGGTCAATAACCAATAGCGGAACCTGGATGCCCATATTGGTTCCTACATATTCTACGAAGATCTTTATCGGTCAAACCGCATAACGACATACGTTGTTCCTTTGTCATCGGTATGTTACTTACCCGAGATTCGATCGTCGGTATCCAATACCTAGTTCAATCTCGCTACGGTAAGTCTCTTTACTCGTTCCGTAATACATCATCTCACAACTAACTCATTAGTTGTAATGCTTGCAAGGCTTAAGTGATGTGCATTACCGAGAAGGCCTGAGATACCTCTCCGACAATCGGAGGACAAAACCTAATCTCAAATACGCCAACCCAACAAGTACCTTTGGAGACACCTGTAGTACTCCTTTATAATCACCCAGCACGCTGTGACGCTTTGGTAGTACCAAAGTGTTCCTCCGTAAACGGAGTTGCATAATCTCATAGTTATAGGAACATGTATGGGTCATGAAGAAAGCATTAACATACTAAACGATCAAGTGTTAAGCTAACGAAATGGGTCATGTCAATCAGATCATTCAACTAATGATGTGACCTTGTTAATCAAATAACAACTCCTTGTTCATGGTTAGGAAACATAACCATCTTTGATTAACAAGCTAGTCAAGTAGAGGCATACTAGTGACATACTGTTTGTCTATATATTCACACATGTATTATGTTTCCGGTTAATACAATTCTAGCATGAATAATAAACATTTATCATGATATAAGGAAATAAATAATAACTTTTATTATTGCCTCTAGGGCATATTTCCTTCACTTATATCATATATGTGTTCACCCGAACTTTAAACGCGTCTTAACCGACCGTCGGCTTCTCCCTCTTCGGTCAAGGGCCGAAAAGTGTTATGTACTCCACCTGTCGAGAATATCGACGGTGTTTCCGATAACCAGGCAATCAGGCCATAAGGCTATAACAGACAAAGTGCGCTCAGGGAACTTATGCTATATTAGATACGAAGTGTAAGAAGCATCTTCGAAGAAAATAGTACCCCCATTGATACCTTTCTTCGGTTGCTCATTGTTACTATGAGACTGGTGGAATAGATTTTTTGTGCTCATGAGTCCCGTTGTGTGCCAACCATGATTGAAAACAATAAGAGCGCTAGCTTTCGGCTTCACCCAGTCTGAGGTCCGAGCTCGGATGACCTGGTCGTGACAATCGCAGAGGTGCTCCCTTTACTCCCTAGCCGAACAATCGAGAACGTAGGGGTAAACACAGGAGCAAGGCAACCTAGCTTGTGGAACACTCAAGTCAACATGGTGCATATTGTGGCGTAATACACGAACAAGGAACGAAGCCATACAAGTATAATCATATGCAAGAGGAAAGGTTTCATAAAGGAAGCCCCCAAGTAAATGGGGTATTTGAATTTGTGTGTCACAAACAAAGTTTTGACAAGGAAGTTTTTCACAAACTACTTTTTGCCAAAAAGTATAATGCTTGGTCGAACCGAACAAAATTTAAAACTGAAAGTTTTTTAGCATGAAAGCGACTTAGCTGGCCAGTGTGCTCGGTGTTGATTATGAGGTCCGGACTTATGGAGGGACGAAGACATAGTCCTCGGCCTGGCCGAGGTCCCAGCCCCCAAGCCGGTTCCGAAGTGTCCGAGAAAAGAGCTCGGCTTGACGAAGTGGCGACATAGCGCAGTTGACATGTTGAGGAGCAGCCCTCGGTCCATCCGAACTGACGAAGCTAGTCGGCTGATGATGCCGGAGTCCACCGAGTAGGTTTGATGAAGAGATGGCAAAGCCCTCGGTCCAGCTGAGGTGACGGAGCAGGCCGACAGTATGACACCGAAGTCCCCGGCGTGGGTTAATGAAGTGATGACGAAGCCCCTGGTCCAGCCAAGGTGACGCGGTACGTCGGTACGCCGAGGTGATAGCGCTGCCCAACCCGGATCATTTAGCTATGCACAGAGAATAGTGCAAGCCGGAGATAATAGTAATAATAATAAATTTTAAAAAAAATCATAGCATCATAAATAATTTATGCAAGGTGGGTAATAAAAGAAATATGGCCCGTGTGTCGAACACTCGATGAGAAAGAGCTCTCTCAGCGATGCCGAAGTCCACGAGGCAACCGAACATGTCGGTATGGCAATTCGACTAACAAGGTGATCACGCAAGCCGATTTATGCCGATTGGGACGACGACGTCGCCTTGCCGAAATGACCGCGTGACGCAGTCGAAGTTGATTACCTACACATGTAAAATAATGCAGGCCAAAAGTAATAATAACAATAATAATTTAAAAGAAATCTTCGCATAACTATTTGTGCAAATATATTGTTTTAAAGAAATAATGGCCTGGGGCGGTGACACGGCGTGGTTGACATTGCCTCGGTGGAGTGACGCAGAGAAAACATCACGCTGGTTGAAAACCACAGATACGTCGATGCAACATAGTGGCGAAACAAGAACTCGCAAAAAGACATCATCGTTGCCACACATTAACTGCCAGTACACAAAAAATGATGCTGGCCGAAGTAATAATTCCCAGAAGAAAAGGTATTGTGCACTAAAAATAATTTGGAAAGGTAGCACCTGGCAGTAATATAAGTGGCTGGCCAAACTGAAGACTGACGAAGCAAAGTCTGATAAAAAGTTGTCCGGCCGAGCTAAATCACAGATACTTACTGGGCGACGGATGTGATGTTTGTCTCTGAAAATTTTCTTCAAAGCCGTGCGAGTGCTACATAGCGCTTTGAGCTTCACGTGAGGCAAACCCAATTGAAGTAGTGCTAAAACACTAGTGTTTGTCTTATGCATGTTCTATAAGAAGTAGCAGACCACGAGGAGCAGCGTAGATACTGGTAGATTAAAAAAAGGAAAAAAAAGAAAAAGGAAGAGGACCTCCCTGTTGCTGCCAATCTAATGCTTCAGTCTGCAGGCCCACCTGTGTTGCACTGCGTGGGTAGTACGGGCTGCACGATCGCCTTGGCTGAGTCGCCGCCGCCCTGTAGCGAGTCCGGTAACTATGCCATCGCTTACAAACGCGTTTCACCAGGGTCTTTACAGTACACAAGGTAGTTCGGGTGCGACGTTCTGTCAGGCGGCAGATATGATCGCTGCCGCTATAAAACATTTCGATCCAATCTGACTGTGAACAAATTGCACAGCACGGTAGCAAAGATTTGGCAGGAGATAAAATTTGCATGGAAAAGATTTGACTGGAAAAATATCACCTAATCGTCCCACCATTCCGCGGCAATGACCTAGCAAGCTTTTAATGAAAGCCTGGGCGTGCTACCTCTTGAGCACTGCGTTGGTTTTCCCTTGAAGAGGAAAGGGTGATGCAGTAAAGTAGTGTAAGTATTTCCCTCAGTTTTTGAGAACCAAGGTATCAATCCAGTAGGAGGCTACGCTCGAGTCCCACGCACCTACACAAACAAATAAGAACCTCGCAACAAACGCGATAAAAGGGGTTGTCGATCCCTTCATGGTCACTTACGAGAGTAAGATCTGATAGAGATGATAAGATAATATTTTTGGTATTTTTATGATAAAGAGAAAACAAAGAAAGCAAAGTAAACTAAACGGTGCTAGAAATAGATTGTTGACGGGAGATTAATATGATGGAAAATAGACCCGGGGGCCATAGGTTTCACTAGTGGCTTCTCTCAAGATAGCATAAGTATTACGGTGGGTAAACGAATTACTGTCTAGGTATAACATACATGACAAGTAGACCGACTCCTGCCTGCATCTACTACTATTACTCCACACATCGACCGCTATCCAGCATGCATCTAGAGTATTAAGTTCATAAGAACGGAGTAATGCTTTAAGCAAGATGACATGATGTAGAGGGATAAACTCATGCAATATGATATAAACACCATCTTTTTATCCTTATCTAGGTATGATCATGTATATAGGCATAACATACATGACAAGTAGACCGACTCCTGCCTGCATCTACTACTATTACTCCACACATCGACCGCTATCCAGCATGCATCTAGAGTATTAAGTTCATAAGAACGGAGTAATGCTTTAAGCAAGATGACATGATGTAGAGGGATAAACTCATGCAATATGATATAAACACCATCTTTTTATCCTCGATGGCAACAATACAATACGTGTCGTTTCCCCTACTGTCACTGGGATCGAGCACCGCAAGATTGAACCGAAAGCTAAGCACTTCTCCCATTGCAAGAAAGATCAATCTAGTAGGCCAAACCAAACCGGTCATTCGAAGAGACTTGCAAAGATAACCAATCATACATAAAAGAATTCAGAGGATATTCAAATATTGTTCATAGATAATCTTGATCATAAACCCCAATTCATCGGATCTCGACAAACACACCGCAAAAAGAGTTACATCGAATAGATCTCCAAGAAGATCGAGGAGAACTTTGTATTGAGATCCAAAGAGAGAGAAGAAGCCATCTAGCTAATAACTATGGACCCGAAGGTCTGAGGTAAACTACTCACACATCATCGGAGAGGCTATGGTGTTGATGTAGAAGCCCTCCGTGATCGATGCCCCTCCGGCGGACGCCAAAAGGCCCCAAGATGGGATCTCACGGCATGCAGAGAGTTGCCGCGACGGAATTAGGTTTTCGTGGTGCTCTTCGATGGTTTGGGGGTACGTAGGTATATATAGGAGGAAGAAGTAGGTCGGTGGAGCCACGAGGGGGCCACGAGGGTGGAGGGCGCCCAGGGGGTGGCCGCCTCGTTGGTTGCTTTGCGTCCACTCCAAGTCCTCTGGATCACATTTGTTCCAAAAATAACTCTCCCGAAGGTTTCATTCCGTTTGGACTCCGTTTGATATCTTTTTTCTGCAAAACACTGAAATAGGCAAAAAAAATAGCAATTTGGGCTGGGCCTCCGGTTAATAGGTTAGTCCCAAAAATAATATAAAACTGTATAATAAAGCCCGTTAAACATCCAAAACAGAATATAATATAGCATAGAACAATCAAAAATTATAGATACATTGAAGACGTATCAGGGCACCAAGGTCGAATTGCCGAGCAGGCGGCATAGCGCGGACACTGTTTACTTTCAGTGTCATGCACGAGGTGTCCATCAATAGCGATACAAGAAACTGGTTGACAAATAGCCGGTCGAGTCAGGGCAGCGCGGAGCTTCTTGTAATAGCCCCAAAATTGGGTTATCAATTTTTGTGCTGTTATTCCTTCCTGGCACTCATTTTTCAAAATCTTTCTCCTGAGTTTGTTGGATGACTCTGACTATTCTTGTCATTTTCAACCTTTTCAAAACCTTGCTCATGTCTTTGTCAGTGGGCAAGACCTCATTTGCATCATCTCAAACCCTCTCAAACCCCAATTCCAAATTTTTGGAATTTGGATATGCCCTTTGTGCTTACAAAGGAGCCATCCTTTTTCCTTGATCTATTGATCTTCCCAATTGTTCCCAGAGATCATCCTATCTTTCTGAACCTTGGATATGCAAAAATATTGCTATGTCCCATGCAATATTTTTGAATTGTGATTTATTCCTTTTCTTGCCTTTCTGAGGAATAAAATCCAAAGGCATAGCTAGCCATCTCCTAAATTCATGAGAATTGGTGGGGTTTATACTTATGCCTAATCCAAGCTCTGGCAAGTATATTGGCCATAATTAAATAAGGAAAATTGCAGTTTCCTGTTTTAAGCCAATATTGCATTTCTGCCATTTTCCAAAGGAACTACTATTTTTATAGCAGAGAAAATTCCCACATAAATTTTGGAGCTTGTCCTTGCTATATAATCACTAGTTCCATCCTAATCTCATGTTCCTCAGTTCAAAATTTTGGCACATGATCCAATGCAAGTTTCTGCCTTCTCTGAAATTTTGCAAAGGAAGTGCTTTATTCCTAATTCCAATGGAGCTGAAATTTGTCAGGGTGATTAACATGGATAAATAACACATGGATGACAAATATTATCCCAATCCATTCATCCTAGCTCCCTGTGCAATTTTTCAAAGTTTCTGACCAGAATACAACTTTGTGAAGGAAGTACCTTCATAGGGCTTCCAAATGGGATGAAACTTTTCCATACTCTCAAGTATCTCAAATAATTAGCCTCCACCCAAATACAGTTCATTTCATTGAACTATGTGAGCACAGGAGCAATTCTTGGTTTCTGTCCAATTTTTCAGTTTGTGAAGCAAGTGCATTTTATCTTGCTCCATTATGGTTGAAAATATTCCCAGGCTTTCTCCTATCCATATTATCTATCTCCACAAGATTTTGGCTCATTTCAATTAGTCATTTGCCCTGAGGATTTTTCTCAAGTTTCTGGGAAAAACTGATAGTTGTGAAGAAAGTGCCATTTTGGCAAGTCCATTTGGTATGATATTTTTGCAGCATCTACCTATGATCAAATCGTCAAGATTGGCCAAGTTTTAGCTCCATCCCTCACTCCTACTAAGTGCTTGTTCATCATCTAATTTCTGGACCAGATTTACTGGTTGCACTGCAACTATATTTAATCTTTGTCCTAATGACCTCATAACTCCCAGGACCGTACTCCTTGTTACCCTAAGCTTCTCAGACATCAAATTTACCTTTTACCCTCTCTGATTTACTCTCTAGGATGTAGTCAAGTTTGCAATAGCAAACTTGTGCAGCTTGGTTTACTCAGCTCCATTTGTCCCTCCCGTTTGTTTACCGTCGTAACACTCTATCTACTAAGTACTACGCGGTAGACATGAGCTGGCATCAGTAAAATCTCAAGAGCGCACCATGTCTGTGGTGATCACGAGTGTAACCAGCCCAAAACGGTGGTCTAGCCACTGTTCGCGTCGGCATCGCTGCTCCGACCATCTCTGACCTCGCCATTAATGTCCTACAACTCCCCCTCGACGTCTTCTTCCCCCTGGACCTCTGGCCCCCTTCGTTTTCTTCTCCGGCGAGTCATGCCAACGGCCAAACAGTGAGCTACTGTAGCCATCGAATTCTTCCTCGCTTCTGTCTTCTTCTCCCTCTCGTCCGCGAGTGTTGCTCGTCTCCATGAGCCTCTGCGCCGCGTCTGCTTCCTCCACGTCACCGTCCCGCCGCTTCCAGTGAGCCTTGGCCGCGCTTGCCGATGCTGCGCCCCTCGCCGGTGCACGGACACGTCGCCTGCCGCATGCCACCTCCTCCCCTCACCCTCGAGCCCTCCCGCGGCTATTTAAGCACGCCCCGAGCATCCCCGCAGTCCACAACCCCCTCCCCGAGCCTCTCCCCGAGTTCAGAGCCCCTCTCTGACCCCATCACCACCGTGGCCGCCGCCTTGGGCCTCCATCGATTCCGGCACTCCCGAGCCCTCCTCGCCGTTCCTCCACCACCACTTCAACCTATAGAGCCCAGCAAGTCTCCCCGTAGCCCCGGCCCTTTCTCTCCCCTACTAGAGCACCTTGCTCCACCGGTGGCCGAAACTCCTCTCCGCCGCGGGCCTTGCTGCTCTCTCTGCAGCGCCTCTCACCGTCAACGGAGACCACCAGCCGGTGTGCCTCTCCGCCTGAGCTTACAGGTAGGTCGCGCCCAGAGTGGTGGCCGGGCGCCGACGATCATTGCCGGGCGATCTTCCCCCTCGGCCACGCTCGCTCCCGAGCGGGAGGTGGAAGACGCAGGCAGGCAGGCCCCGCTCCGTGTTGACCCTGCCTGTCGGCCTCTGCTACCGATCAAGGCAGCTCGCTAACTCGGGCGTAAGTGGAGACGCCCGCGAGAATGCGCTTCGTCGCGAAGCGCATTTCGTCAAGCTTCAGAGAGGAATGCGCTGTTTTAAAGCGCATTTTCTGCGCGCTGTCACTAATGCGCTTTCCCTTCTCTGAAAGCGTATTTTCGTTAGTGCGCTTTTTGTTTTAACCGACAAGGGCTTGTCTGTGAATATTTATTTTACAGATTAGTCCCTGTCATTCCAACGGCCGCATCTTTGCAACCGTAACTCCGATTGAGGTGATTTCAACGCTCACGTTCTCTGTTCGTCGAGCTCTTTCCGTTGGTATCATTTTCATAATGTTTTCACCCAGTGAAAATGACCATTTTGCCCTTGCTCGTAAACAGCCCCCTCCGAGAGAGAACTGTTTCTGGCAAATCTTGTTGCGATCGTTTCACACTTCTTCCCGGAGTATTTGTCGACCCCTAGGCAAGCCAGCCTCTTATCATGAGCCCCGGACTTGCATGTTGACTTTGCTTGCCCCTTGTGTGTGTGTAGTTGCAGTTGTTTCATATCGTTTTCGTCTGCAGTTATTCCATTATGTCTGTCATGCATGCTTGCGTTTTAATGATATCGTTTGCCATACTAATTAGAATGTTGTTATTAATAATGCCATGTCACTACTCTAATTTATTTGCATGTCATCGTTATAAAATGTTATGAGGATTGTAATGCACCTTGATATGCTATTACTTGGTATTGTCATGTTCTTTATGCTATAGTTGGGCACTTGAGAAGTTCAATATTTTGTTCATCCATTTGTATGCTGCATGCTCATTGTTGCATTCATGTTCATGATGATGGAGAAGGAATTAAAATTACTTAATAATAACAAACCTCCTCCGTCATCGATGGGATCGAGTCATAGTGCCACCAAATCGAACTTTTTCAGTGCAGCCACATTTGCCTTTATCGAAAGGCCTTAATGCGATCTATTGTCGGGCCTCTCGCCGGTGCCTCCAACTATGGAAGGTTATGGGCATGCTTACCCTGATCAGGTAGGCAGACATAACCTTGTGTGCCCATTGTTAAAAATTTTGGTACCGGTCCCCGTGAGGGACGTTTTGGCCACGACGGTGGTCGTTGTGTCTTTGGTAGACACGGGCCACCCAGACTAGCCCAGCTTGGGAGTGGGTCGAGTGGCTGGAGAGTGTCATGGCAAGAGGGTCGGTTTCATCGAATGCCGTTGGTCCACCCGAATGGGATGACGAGGCCATGGGTTCCGTGGTGTGGGTACAGTGCGCTACCTCTGCAAAGTGTATTCAATCTATCGATAGCCGCGTCCTCGGTCATGGGCACAAGTTCGTAGTAGGTCACACTATCGGGTCTTGGTCAAAAGGGAGGATAAACCTGAAATAATTAAGTTGGTAAATAAATATGTGATAATGAGAATAGAGTGACTTGGACTATGAGATAGTCGTGATAAGTCACGAGGATGTTTTGATATGATCACGAGACGAGGTCTCGGTAAGTGTTGGAGACCAAGTGTTGGTCATGGTTGTGATCGCCGGAAAGATCACCGTTCGGTTGCGAGGCAACCCGTTGGTAAGAGAGTCCGAGGGAATCGGTGCACAAGTTTGGTTGCATTGCATGAGTAATATGTTGCATTTAAAGAACCGTGACAGAACAGAAGATGGTTGCATAAAGTTAACCTACTATGTATGCATTGGATACCATTGGTAGTTTATTTTCAGCATAGTTTCATGATGCCATGCCATTTTTATTTATATGTTAAATTATGCCATGATTGAGATGATATGCCATGTTTTGCTATTTCCATGTTAGAAGCATGTTTTGCTATTGCCATGTTAGTAGATGCTATGATTTTGTTCATGCTTAGTTGATCTTTATCATGCCATGTTTAGTAATTGATATGAGATAGGTGGTTGCATGCGCTTGATTCTTGCCTTGTCTTCTGCTTGTTTGGATGCTATGTATTTGGTTGTCTTGCAAGTACATTCAATGTACTGACCTGGCGTGTCATGCCAGTTTTGTTGGTCGTACCCATATTGTTCGCTTGATCCGTCGTGCTAGGCCGTAACCTTGTCAGTCTTGTGAGTTGTGGAGCCCAGCCAGAGTTGTTATGCTGCTAAACCAAGACTTCCGTCACCATTTAAATAGACTTCTGCTGCCATTTAAATAGCCATAGGGCTATGCTAGATGGTTGTATTCATCAAGGATGTAAGCTTATTGTAACATCCCAAATTTTCAATTTGGAATGTTATACATAGAGAATCATTGCATAGCATATTTTTTTGTTGCATTTTGCTCGATCCTAGAAATTCTACACAACTCAAGGACCCACGGAGAGAGTTGGGGATTTCGTTATTTTCATATTTGAGTTTTTCTCAAATTTTGAAAATAGGATCATTTGATTTTAATTATTTTATTTTCAATTATTTCTACTATCAAAATATGAGAGAGGAATAAAATGACTTTCCCAAAATAAAGAAATAATGAAGATTTAATAATAAAATCAAATAAGATTTTATTTTGGAGTTTTTCGCTTTTTATTTGAATTTAGGAAAATGTGCGTTTTTCAAAATTGATTTAGGCCCCAAATAAATGTTCATTAAATCCGCTTGATTTTAGAAGCCGGGGAAAATTTATTTCGGAATTTTTTGAGTCCGTTTAGTATTTCTTTTTTTTTCTGCGCGTAATTATTTAAAAAACGCGACCGACCCTCGAGCCGTGGTCCGCTTAGGACACCTCGCCCACGGGCTTTATAAGTTTACCCACCCGGGCAAACCCTAGCCGCCCGACCTCGCACCCGTCGCGCCGCCTATTACATGTTTAATGGGATGATTAAATTGTGGGATGGGAAGTAAAAACAGGTAGTACCTATTACCTGTTATATTATCAAACCCTTGGGAGTTACTTCTACGTTTGCTTATTATGCCATGCTATGCTAGTAGACGTGGATTGGGTGAGTGAATCCATGACAGATGTGAGATTATTTAATGGTTTATTTAAGGTGGCAACTTAAACACACATCTGGGTGGATTGAGGCACCTGGTTTCTATCAGGACTTGCCTGTATTTCTTCGGACCGCCACCCAGGCTCAAAGGGATCATGAGATTATTCAAACTAGAAACTTACGTGTGCAGCCACAAGCCATTATGGGCTCTGGCGTAGTTGATTAAGTTGTGCGAACTCTTACGGGTAGGCTAGCAGATGTAGGGGATGTAGGTTGGTACGGTCTACCCACATGTAAGGTGCTAGCGCTTCTGAAAGACTATGTCTCGGTCATCCGTTTCTCAAACATCATGTAGTGCGAGAAATCAAACGGAGGCGATCGAGTCTTGTGGGGAAAAGTGCGCAAACCTCTGCAGAGTGTATAAACTAATCATGGTTAGCCGTGTCCCCGGTTATGGACATCTTGAGTATCTAGTTCTTGGATATCATGTGAATCTCATCATGTTACTTCTAATTAATATTGTTGGGTTTTATTGAGTACTTTTAATTGGGATTGAGAATGCTGTCAACCATTCTCAATGTTTAACAACCACCATGATAGTTAAGTAAATTTATTCCTTTGCAGTAGGGAAAAATTGGCTTTACGCAAAAATTGTAACCATAGAGCTTTTCCACCAGCCATATATGCATGTAGTATAGGCTTATCATTCCATTATTCTCTATGTGTTACATTGCCAGCATATTCCATGTGCTGACCCGTTTTCGGGCTGCAACGTTTCATGTTGCAGACTTTTCAGACGACGAGTAAGGTGCTTAGTGAAGGAAATATGCCCTAGAGGCAATAATAAAAGTTATTATTTATTTCCTTATATCATGATAAATGTTTATTATTCATGCTAGAATTGTATTAACCGGAAACATAATACATGTGTGAATATATAGACAAACAGTATGTCACTAGTATGCCTCTACTTGACTAGCTTGTTAATCAAAGATGGTTATGTTTCCTAACCATGAACAAGGAGTTGTTATTTGATTAACAAGGTCACATCATTAGTTGAATGATCTGATTGACATGACCCATTCCGTTAGCTTAACAGTTGATCGCTTAGTATGTTAATGCTTTCTTCATGACCCATACATGTTCCTATAACTATGAGATTATGCAACTCCGTTTACGGAGGAACACTTTGGTACTACCAAACGTCACAACGAATCGGGTGATTATAAAGGAGTACTACAGTGTCTCCAAAGGTACTTGTTGGGTTGGCGATTTCGAGATTAGGTTTTGTCACTCCGATTGTCGGAGAGGTATCTCCGTGCCTTCTCGGTAATGCACATCACTTAAGCCTTGCAAGCATTACAACTAATGAGTTAGTTGTGAGATGATGTATTATGGAACGAGTAAAGAGACTTACCGTAACGAGATTGAACTAGGTATTGATACCGACGATCGAATCTCGGGTAAGTAACATACCGATGACAAAGGAACAACGATGTCGTTATGCGGTTTGACCGATAAAGATCTTCGAGAATATGTAGGAACCAATATGGGCATCCAGGTTCTGCTATTGGTTATTGACCGAGAATGGTTCTAGGTCATGTCTACATAGTTCTCGAACCCGTAGGGTCCGCACGCTTAACGCTTCGATGACAGCTCATAATGAGTTTATAAGTATTGATGCACCAAGGTTGTTCGAGTCCCGGATGTGATCACGGACATGACGAGGAGTCTCAAATGGTCGAGACATAAAGATTGATATATTGAAGCCTACATTTGGACATCGGAAGTGTTCCGGGTGAAATCGGGATTTTACCGGAGTACCGGGAGGTTACCGGAACCCCCCGGGAAGTCTATGGGCCTTAATGGGCCATGGGAGAAGAGGAAGGGCAGGCCAAGGTGGGCTGCGCCCCCCCCTCTAGTCCGAATAGGACAAGGAAGGGGGGGGCGCCCTTCCCTCTTCCCTCCTCCAATCCTAGTCCAACTAGGAGAGGGGGGAGTCCTACTCCGGTGGGAGTAGGACTCCTCCTTGCGCGCCTCCCCTAGGGCCGCCACCTCCCCTTGGCTCCTTTATATACGGGCAGGGGGCACCCCAAGACACACAAGTTGATCTACGGATCTTGCCTTAGCTGTGTGCGGTGCCCCTTCCACCATATTCCACTTCGTCATATCGTCATGAGCTTAGGAGAAGCCCCGCGCCGAGAAGTCATATCGTCATGAGCTTAGGCGAAGCCCTGCGCCGGTGGAGCATCAACATCGCCACCACGCCGTCAGGTTGACGGAACTCATCCCCGACACTTTGCTGGATCGAGTCCGGGATCGCCATCGAGCTGAACGTGTGCGTAACTCGGAGGTGCCGTGACGCTCGGTGCTTGGATCGGTCGGATCGTGGAGACGTCGACTACATCAACCGCGTTGTTATAACGCTTCGCTTTCGGTTCACGAGGGTACGTGAACGGACACTCTCCTCTCGTTGCTATGCCATCACCATGGTCTTGCGTGATCGTGGGAAATTTTTGAAATTACTACGCTCCCCAACAAAGGCATCCGAGCCAGGTTTTATGCGTTGATGTCATGTGCACGAGTAGAACACAAGTGAGTTGTGGGCGATACAAGTCATACTGCCTACCAGCATGCCATACTTTGGTTCAGCGGTATTGTGAGATGAAGCGCCCGGACCGACATTACGCCAGACGCTTACGCGAGACTGGTTTCACCGCCCGAGCACTCGTTGCTTAAAGGTGACCGGCGGTGTCTGCTCTCTCACTTTAGTTGAATCGAGTGTGGCTACGCCCGTCCTTGAGAAGGTTAAACGGAGTCTATTTGACGAAGTATCGCTGTGGTTTTGATGCGAGGTAAGAACGGTTCTTGCTCAGCCCGTAGCAGCCACGTAAAACTTGCAACAACAAAGTAGAGGACGCCTAACTTGTTTTTGCAGGGCATGATGTGATGTGATGTGGTCAAAACGTGATGCTATACTTTATTGTATGAGATGATCATGTTTTGTAACCGAAGTTATCGGCAATCGGCAGGAGCCATATGGTTGTCGCTTATTGTATGAAATGCAACGCCATGTAATTGCTTTACTTTATCACTAAGGAGTAGCGATAGTCGAGAAGCAATAGTTGGCGAGACGACAACGATGCTACGATGGAGATCAAGGTGTCGCGCCGGTGACGATGGTGATCATGACGGTGCTTGGCGATGGAGATCACAAGCACAAGATGATGATGACCATATCATATCACTTATATTGATTGCATGTGATGTTTATCCTTTATGCATCTTATCTTGCTTTGATTGACGGTAGCATTATAAGATGATCTCTCACTAAAATTATCAAGAAGTGTTCTCCCGAGTATGCACCGCTATGCGAAGTTCTTCGTCTTTGAGACACCACGTGATGATCGGGTGTGA
Organism: Aegilops longissima; assembly: GCA_021605205.1. Taxonomy (NCBI): domain Eukaryota; kingdom Viridiplantae; phylum Streptophyta; class Magnoliopsida; order Poales; family Poaceae; genus Aegilops; species Aegilops longissima. Next base: position 639,532,717 of record CM038680.1, read on the forward strand.
TAGGCTCTACGCTCAAATACAACGGGTGCAAAACAGTTGCGCACGCGAATACTCAGGTTAAACTTGACGAGCCTAGCATATAACAGATATGGCCTCGAACACGAGACCGAAGGTCGAGCGTGAATCATATAGTAGATATGATCAACATAGTGATGTTCACCATTGAAACTACTCCATCTCACGTGATGATCGGACATGGTTTAGTTGATTTGGATCACGTAATCACTTAGATGACTAGAGAGATGTCTGCCTAAGTGGGAGTTTTTAATATGATTAATTAAACTTAAATTTATCATGAACTTAGTACCGATAGTATTTTGCTTGTCTATGTTTATTGTAGATAGATGGCTCGTCTGTTGTTCCGTTGAATTTTAATGCGCTCCTTGAGAAAGCAAAGTTGAAAGATGATGGTAGCAATTACACGGACTGGGTCCGTAATTTGAGGATTATCCTCATTGCTGCACGTAAAAATTACGCCCCGAAGCACCGCTGGGTGACAGGCTCTCTGCGAGATGCCGAGCCGAAGTTGTGAACGTCGCAAAGCAGAGCTGATGACTACTCTATAGTTCAAGTGTGCCATGCTTTACGGCTTAGAACCGGTCTTCAACGACGTTTTGAACGTCATGGAGCATATGAGATGTTCCAGAGTTGAAGTTAATATTTCAAGCAAATGCCCGGATTGAGAGATATGAAGTCTCCAATAAGTTCTATAGCTGCAAGATGGAGGAGAATAGTTCACAAGGAGCACATACTCAAAATGTCCGGGTATAACAATCACTTAATTCAGCTGGGAGTTAATCTTCCGGATGATAGTGTCATTGATGAATTCTCCAATCACGCCACCAAGCTACAAGAGCTTCGTGATGAACTATAATATGCAAGGGATGACTAAGACAATTCTGAGCTCTTCGCGATGCTAAAAGCATGGAGGTAGAAATCAAGAAAGAGCATCAAGTGTTGATGGTCAGCAAGACCACTAGTTTCAAGAAAAGGGCAAAGGGAAGAAGAAGGAAACTTCAAAAGAACAGCAAGAAAGTTGCTGATCAAGAGAAGAAACCCAAGTCTGGACCTAAGCCTGAAATCGAGTGTTTTTACCGCAAGCGATCGACATCGAAGCGGAACTGCCCCAAGTATTTGGCGGATAAAAAGGATGGCAAGGTGATCAAAGGTATATGTGATATACATGTTATTGATGTGTACCTTACTAATACTCGCAGAGTACCGGTATTTGATACTGGTTCTGCTGCTAATATTTGCAACTCAAACAGGAACTACGGATTGCGAAGATTGGCTAAGGACGAGGTGACGATCGCGTTGAAATGGTTCCAAAGTCGATGTGATCGCAGTCGGCACGCTACCTCTACATCTACCTTCGGGATTAGTTTTAGACCTAAATAATTGTTATTTGGTGCCGCGTTGAGCATGAACATTATATCTGGATCTTGTTTATTGCGAGACGGTTATTCATTTAAATCGAGAATAATGGTTGTTCTATTTATATGAGTAATATCTTTTATGGTCATGCACCCTTGAAGAATGGTCTATTCTTGTTGAATCTCGACAAGAGTGATACACATATTCATAATATTGAAGCCAAAAGATGCAGAGTTGATAATGATAGTGCAACTTATTTGTGGCAATGCCGCTTAGGTCATATCGGTGTAAAACGCATGAAGAAACTCCATACCGATGGGCTTCGAATCACTTGATTATGAATCACTTGGTACTTGCGAACCGTGCCTCATGGGCAAGATGACAAAACGCCGTTCTCCGAACTATGGAGCGTGCAACAGATTTGTTGGAAATCATACATACCGATGTTTGTGGTCCAATGAATGTTGAGGCACGCAAGGGTATCATTATTTTCTCACCTTCACAGATGATTTGAGCAGATATGGGTATATCTACTTAATGAAACACAAATCTGAAACATTTGAAAAGTTCAAAGAATTTCAGAGTGAAGTGGAAAATCATCGTAACAAGAAAATAAAGTTTCTACGATCTGATCGTGGAGGAGAATATTTGAGTTACGAGTTTGGTTTACATTTGAAACAATGTGGAATAGTTTCGCAACTCACGCCACCCGAACACCACAGAGAAATGGTGTGTCCGAACGTCGAATCGTACTTTACTAGATATGGTGCGATCTATGATGTCTATTTCCGATTTACCGCTATCGCTTTGGGGTTATGCTTTAGAGACGGCCGCATTCACGTTGAATAGGACACCGTCAAAATCCGCTGAGACGACGCCTTATGAACTGTGGTTTGGCAAGAAACCAAAGTTGTCGCTTTCTTAAAGTTTGGGGCTGCGATGCTTATGTAAAGAAACTTCAACCAGATAAGCTCGAACCCAAATCGGAAAAATGTGTCTTCATAGGATACCCAAAGGAGATGTTGGGTACACCTTCTATCACAGATCTGAAGGCAAGATTTTCGTTGCTAAATTCGGGTCCTTTCTAGAGAAGGAGTTTCTCTCGAAAGAAGTGAGTGGGAGGAAAGTAGAACTTGATGAGATAATCAGATCTGCTCCCTTATTTGAAAGTAGTTCATCACAAGAAATGGTTCCTGTGACAACTACACCAATTAGTGAGGAAACTAATGATGATGATCATGAAGTTTCAAATCAAGTTGCTATCAACCTCGAGGGTCAACCAGAGTAAAATACGCACTGTGAGTGGTACGGTAATCTTATTCGGAAGTCATGTTACTTGACCATGGCGAACCTACAAACTATGAAGAAGCGATGGTGAGTCCAGATTCGCAAAATGGCTGGAAGCCATGAAATCTGAGATGGGATCCATGTATGAGAACAAAGTATGGACTTTGGTTGACTTGCCCGATGATCGGCAAGCCATTGAAAATAAATGGATCTTTAAGAAGAAGACCGACGCCGATGGTAATGTAATCGTTTACAAAGCTCGACTTGTTGCAAAAGGTTTTGACAAGTTCAAGGGGTTGACTACGATGAGACTTTCTCACCAGTGGCGATGCTTAAGTCTGTCCGAATCATGTTAGCAATTGCCGATTTTATGATTATGAAATATGGCAAATGGATGTAAAACCGCATTCTTGAATGGATTTCTAGAAGAAGAGTTGTATATGATGCAACCAGAAGGTTTTGTCGATCCAAAGGGTGCTAACAAAGTGTGCAAGCTCCAACGATCAATTTATGGTCCGGTGCAAGCCTCTCGAGTTGGAATAAACGCTTTGATAGTGTGATCAAAGCATATGGGTTTGTACAGCACTTTTGGAGAAGCCTGTATTTACAAGAAAGTGAGTGGGAGCTCAGAGCATTTCTAATATTATATGTGGACGATATATTATTGATTGGAAATGATATAGAATTTCTGGATAGCATAAAAGGATACTTGAATAAAAGTTTTTCAATGAAAGACCTCGTGAAGCTGCATACATATTGGGCATCAAGATCTATAGAGATAGATCAAGACGCTTAATTGACTTTCACAAAGCACATACCTTGATAAAGTTTTGAAAAAGTTCAAAATGGATCGAGCAAAGAAAGGTTTTTACCTGTGTTGCAAGGTGTAAGATTGAGTCGACTCAATGCCCGACCACAATGAGAAGATAGAGAGAAAATGAAAGATGTTCCTATGCTTCGCCATAGGCTCTATCATGTATGCAATGCTGTGTACCAGACCTGACGATGCTTAGCTGTAAGCTTGGCAGGAAGGTACCAAAGTAATCCAGAGTGGATCATCGACAACGGTCAAGAACATCCTGAAATACCGAAAAGGACTAAGGATATGTTTCTCGATATGGAGGTGACAAAGAGCTAGTCGTAAATGGTTACGCCGATGTAAGCTTTGACACTGATCCGACGATTCTAAATCGCAAACCGGATACGTGTTTTTATTAAACGGTGGAGCTGTCGGTTGGTGCAGTTCTAAACAAAGCGTCGTGGCGGGATCTACATGTGAAGCGGAGTACATAGCTGCTTCGAAGCAGCAAATGAAGGAGTCTGGATGAAAGAGTTCATTTCCGATCTAGGTGTCATACCTAGTGCATCGGGACCGATGAAGATCTTCCGTGACAATATCGTGCAATTGCCTTGGCAAAGGAATCCAGATTTCACAAGAGGACCAAGCACATCAAGAGACGCTTCAATTCCATTCGGGACCAAGTCCAAGTGGGAGACATAGAGATTTGCAAAATACATACGGATCTGAATGTTGCAGACCGCTGACTAAGCCTCTTCCACGAGCAAAACATGATCAGCACCAAGACTCCATGGGTGTTAGGATCATTACTTTGTAATCTAGATTATTGACTCTAGTGCAAGTGGGAGATCAAGGAAATATGCCCTAGAGGCAATAATAAAAGTTATTATTTATTTCCTTATATCATGATAAATGTTTATTATTCATGCTAGAATTGTATTAACCGGAAACATAATACATGTGTGAATATATAGACAAACAAGATGTCACTAGTATGCCTCTATTTGACTAGCTTGTTAATCAAAGATGGTTATGTTTCCTAACCATGAACAAGGAGTTGTTATTTGATTAACAAGGTCACATCATTAGTTGAATGATCTGATTGACATGACCCATTCCGTTAGCTTAACACTTGATCGCTTAGTATGTTAATGCTTTCTTCATGACCCATACATGTTCCTATAACTATGAGATTATGCAACTCCGTGCCACCGGAGGAACACTTTGGTACTACCAAACGTCCACAACGTGAATCGGGTGATTATAAAGGAGTACTACAGGTGTCTCCAAAGGTACTTGTTGGGTTGGCGATTTCGAGATTAGGTTTTGTCACTCCGATTGTCGGAGAGGTATCTCCAGCCTTCTCGGTAATGCACATCACTTAAGCCTTGCAAGCATTACAACTAATGAGTTAGTTGTGAGATGATGTATTACGGAACGAGTAAAGAGACTTACCGTAACGAGATTGAACTAGGTATTGGATACCGACGATCGAATCTCGGGTAAGTAACATACCGATGACAAAGGGAACAACGATGTCGTTATGCGGTTTGACCAATAAAGATCTTCGAGAATATGTAGGAACCAATATGGGCATCCAGGTTCCGCTATTGGTTATTGACCGAGAATGGTTCTAGGTCATGTCTACATAGTTCTCGAACCCGTAGGGTCCGCACGCTTAACGTTTCGATGACAGTTCATAATGAGTTTATAAGTATTGATGCACCGAAGGTTGTTCGAGTCCCGGATGTGATCACGGACATGACGAGGAGTCTCGAAATGGTCGAGACATAAAGATTGATATATTGAAGCCTACATTTGACATCGGAAGTGTTCCGGTGAAATCGGATTTTATCGAGTACCGGAGGTTACCGAACCCCGGGAAGTCTATGGGCCTTAATGGGCCATGGGAGAAGAGGAAGGGCAGGCCAAGGTGGGCTGCGCGCCCCCCTCCCCCCTCTAGTCCGAATAGGACAAGGAAGGGGGGGGCGGCGCCCCTTCCCTCTTCCCCCTCCTCCAATCCTAGTCCAACTAGGAGAGGGGGAGTCCTACTCCTGGGAGTAGGACTCCTCCTTAGTGCGCCTCCTAGGGCCGCCACCTCCCCTTGGCTCCTTTATATACGGGGCAGGGGCACCCTAAGACACACAAGTTGATCTACGGATCTTGCCTTAGCCGTGTGCGGGTGCCCCTTCCACCATATTCCACTTCGTCATATCGTCATGAGCTTAGGAGAAGCCTGCGCCGGAGAAGTCATATCGTCATGCGGAGCTTAGGCGAAGCCCTGCGCCGGTGGAGCATCAACATCGCCACCACGCCGTCGTCTTGACGGAACTCATCCCGACACTTTGCTGGATCGGAGTCCGGGATCGCCATCGAGCTGAACGTGTGCGTAACTCGGAGGTGCCGTGACGCTCGGTGCTTGGATCGGTCGGATTGTGGAGACGTACGACTACATCAACCGCGTTGTTATAACGCTTCCGCTTTCGGTCTACGAGGGTACGTGAACGGACACTCTCCCCTCTCGTTGCTATGCCATCACCATGGTCTTGCGTGATCGTAGGAAAATTTTTGAAATTACTACGTTCCCCAACACTTAGGTCGTGGTTCTATACTCGGTGATGCCGTTGGAGTTGATGGACTCGCTTTTCTTCCAAGCCTTCCGCTATTATCGTATTTAGATGGCCTTAAGCCATTTTTGTTTTATTAAGTTCTCTCTTGAGACATTCGATTGTAATAAGTGTGTGATTGCTACTCTGTTATAAATCCTTCGAGTACTGTGTGGTGTCAGCATTACTGATCCAGGGATGACACTGAGCACAGAGATCAAACTGTTTGAGGTTTGGTTGCTACAAAGATGGTTTCAGAGCACACGCTGACTGTAGGACACGACCATTAAGCTAAAGCCCTATATCACTACTCTCTCTACTCATTTCTGACTCCTCGTCTTTTCTACTCTTTTAGGATGACGGAAGCGAGGATCAAGTTGACCCAGCCGGATGAAGATACACCCTTTGGACGACACCTGAAGGAAGTCACTAATTACCTAAACATCGGATTACCAAGCTTCACCGGGACCTACAATTCCACTTTACCCGAAGAAGAGCGCTGGAAGATTCAAGCTCAAGTTCCCGGAAGGACGTTTGCGCCAATCACGGAGCCCATAGAGTGTGTTTTCAATGCACCAACCTAGAGTCTGGGAAAGAGTATGGCAGCTCACATAACCATGGGACGCATTGGAGAAGTTTACAAAGAAGACCTCAAGGATACTATCTACCAGATTTGCGGGCGCCGAGATGAACAATGGAAGATAGTTGGCACTAAGAAGGATCGATCCATTGCAGCTTTCATCCAGGAGTTAAACCAGCACATTCGACGCCAGGAGAACCAGATGTGCGCAGACATGATGGAGTTGAAGACAGCAAAAGCCAAGATTATCGAACTAGAAGGAGAACTGAAGGCCACTCGCAAGGACTACATGGAGGAGATTGTAGCTCTAGTGGGACAAAACGGCGATCTCAAGGAGAAGATTGAAGAACTCATGGGAAATTCAGCACCCGGAGGAGAAGATGAAGATAGCACCTGTCCAGAGAACTACATCATCATCGACGACACCGATTCCGATCCTAGTGATGATGATTTCGAAGATGAAGTTGGAGCAGATATCACGGAGTCTTCATCGGAGCAGTTTTTCTAGTGGACCACCATACCAGTAGTAGATTCCCCCATTACAGATTAGTTTTAGTTTCAGCACTTTTGTAACGATAGATAGACCGTTGTATGCCCTTGTTTGAATTGATTGGAGTGATATTGTGTGATTTTGCTTCATGTGCATATGGGTAGTGTTTTCTCTCTAGACCTCATTCTATTCTTAACTCTCGTCTTTTCTTAAAACCCTCAGATGCCTCCGAGACGCGACCCCGGATTTGTTTTCCCGCCAGAGATCACTCAGTTGATTCAGCAGCAGAATGCCTTGATTCAAACATTGGTACAGAACCAAGGCAACAACAACAACAACAACAACCCACCGCCACCACCACCAGTTGACCATTTGAACCGTTTCTTATGGCTGAATCCGCCGGTGTTTTCCAGTAGCACCGAGCCGATTGTTGCAGATGATTGGCTCCGTAAGATAGGGAGGGAGTTGACCACTGCAAGATGTACAGATGGAGAAAGGGTTAAATTTGCCGCACATCAGCTCGAAGGACCCGCAGCAGCATGGTGGGAGAATTTTACAGCCACTTACCCTGTAGACACTGTCACATGGGATCAGTTTCAACAAGCTTTCCTACTGCCCATGTTTCAGCAGGAGCTATGGCCATGAAGAAGCGTGAGTTTCGCAACTTGCACCAAGGAGGACGGACAGTTGGCCAGTATGTGGATGATTTTAGTAAATTAGCATGTTATGCCCCAGATGACGTTGCTACGGATGCAGCTAAGTAGGAGAAGTTTCTAGAAGGACTGAATGATGAGCTGAGCATGCAGTTGATGGTAGCCACCTTCAATAACTACCAGGAGTTGGTAGATCGTGCTCTTATGATTGAAGGGAAGCAGCAGCAGATTGACTATCGCAAGAGGAAGTATGGACAGGGGAAGAATAACTCTAGAGCTCAGCAGAAACTTCGCTTTACCCCGAAGACAGGAGGACAATTTCAGCATACCCATGGAGGAGGTAGCTCGCACAACCATAATGGCACCAAGAATGGAAACGGAATGGAGGAAGCAATGGACAGAACCGCACCAACCCGTCAACACCATCCAAGGTAGACTGAGCCACATCACTTGCTTTAAGTGCCGCAAGACCGGCATTATGCAAATGATTGTCCGAAGGCCAAAATGGAAATGGCAATGGAAGCTCAGAAAGAAGCCAACCCTTTCAACAAAGGATAAGTGAACCACGCTACCGTGGAGGAGGTTGAAGCTCAGCCAGACGCAGTAATAGGTAAGTTTTTGGTTAAGTCATTTACTGCAGTTGTTCTTTTTGATACTGGTGCATCGCATTCATACATATCAAGGGGATTTGTGGATAAGTATAAACTACCAACCCAAGCCCTTAGGTCACCCATGCTAGTAACCTCACTCGGAGAAGAATACATGGGTAGTATATGGTGCGACCGACTGCCATTAAGGATTGGACACTATGTATTTCCCTCGGACCTAATAGTTCTGGAATCGCAAGGATTGGATGTGATATTAGGCATGGATTGGTTATCGAAGTATGGAGGGAACATAGATTGCGCCAAGAAGTCGATTTTGCTTACCACCCCGTAGGAGGAGAATCAAGTATGTATCACGGCATGAGCCGAGGAGAGCACATGTAAATTCCTTAACAGGAGTTGTGCAGGAGGAAGTACCAGTGGTAAGGGATTACTCGGACGTGTTTCCAGAAGAGTTGCCAGGCATGCCACCGGATAGAGACATTGAATTTCTGATAGAACTACTGCCAGGCACCGGGCCGATATCTAAGAGACCGTATAGGATGCCAGCCCAAGATTTGGAGGAAATTAAGAAGCAGATTACGGAGTTACTGGATAAAGGTTTTATTCCCAAGTTCTTCGCCTTGGGGATCACCAAGATTCTAGTGGAGAAGAAGGATGGATCATTAAGAATGGTTGTTGATTATCGAGGATTGAATGAAGTGACCATTAAGAACAAGTACCCACTGCCGATGATCAATGACTTGTTTGACCAATTGCAAGGAGCTAAGGTATTTTCCAAGATCTATTTACGATCAGGGTACCATCAGTTGAAGATTCGAGAGCAGGATATACCTAAGACGGCTTTTACCACCAGGTACGGGCTGTATGAGTATACCGTTATGTCATTTGGTCTGACTAACGCACCTGCCTATTTTATGAACATGATGAACAAAGTGTTTATGGAATTTTTGGATAAGTTCGTCGTGGTGTTCATTGATGATATTTTGGTTTACTCGAAGAATGAAGAGGAACATAAGGAGCATTTGCATTTGGTACTCGAGAAGCTCAGAGAACATCAGTTGTATGCCAAGTTCAGCAAGTGTGAGTTTTGGTTGAAGGAAGTGGGATTTCTTGGACATGTTATATCCGGAGAAGGTATAGCAGTAGACCCCACTAAATTTGTCATCAGAATAAATCGGGAAGCGCCAACAACAGTTGGAGAGATCCGGAGTTTCCTTGGACTCGCAGGATACTATCGGAGGTTGATTGAGAATTTCTCAAGAATTGCGAAGCCTATGACAGAATTGTTGAAGAAGGACACCAAGTTCATTTGGACTGAGGAGTGTGAAGCTAGTTTCCAAGAGTTGAAGAAACGTTTGGTTACCTCACCAGTGTTAATTCTGCCAGATCAGACCAAGGATTATGAGGTGTATTGCGGCGCTTCACGTCGAGGACTTGGAGCAGTGCTTATGCAGGAGGGAAGAGTTGTTTTCGTATGCTTCACGACAGCTTAAGCCTCATGAGCTAAATTATGCTATGCATGGTTTGGAGTTAGCAGCCGTAGTGCATGCGTTGAAGACCTGGAGACATTTCCTCATTGGAAATCATTGTGAGGTGTATACGGATCACAAGAGTTTAAAGTACATCTTCACGCAGAAGGAGCTAAATCTCAGGCAGAGGAGATGGTTGGAGCTCATTAAGGACTATGATATGAGATTACATTATCACCCCGGAAAGGCTAACGTTGTAGCAGACGTGTTGAGCCGTAAGAGTCACGTCAACACACTAATGACGGGAGAAATACCAAAGGAATTAGCCGAGGATCTTCGAGAGCTATGTTTGGAAATAGTTCCGAGAGGCTTTGTAGCAGCATTGGAGATTCAGTCAACTTTGATGGACAAGATCAGGGAAGCTCAGAAGACTGACAAAGAGATTGCCTCTATAAAGGAGAGAATGAGCGAAGGAAAAGCTAAGGGATTTCGTGAGGATGAGCACGATACCCTATGGTTTGAAGACCGTGTTTATGTGCCCAATGACCCGGAGATCAGGAAGTTGATTCTACAAGAGGCACATGATTCACCATATTCGATTGCATGACTAGGATCTAATTAAATTGTGGGATGGGAAGTAGATTGAGGTAGTACCTATTACCTGTTTTATTATCAAACCCTTGGGAGTTACTTCTACGTTTGCTTATTATGCCATGCTATGCTAGTAGACGTGGATTGGGTGAGTGAATCCATGACAGATGTGAGATTATTATTTAATGGTTTATTTAAGGTGGCAACTTAAACACACATCTGGGTGGATTGAGGCACCTGGTTTCTATCAGGACTTGCCTTTATTTCTTCGGACCGCCACCCAGGCTCAAAGGGATCATGAGATTATTCAAACTAGAAACTTACGTGTGCAGCCACAAGCCATTATGGGCTCTGGCGTAGTTGATTAAGTTGTGCGAACTCTTACGGGTAGGCTAGCAGATGTAGGGGATGTAGGTTGGTACGGTCTACCCACATGTAAGGTGCTAGCGCTTCTGAAAGACTATGTCTCGGTCATCCATTTCTCAAACATCAGACGACGAGTAAGGTGCTTAGTTCGTGGTTCTATACTCGGTGATGCCGTTGGAGTTGATGGACTCGCTTTTCTTCCAAGCCTTCCGCTGTTATCGTATTTAGATGGCCTTAAGCCATTTTTTTATTAAGTTCTCTCTTGAGACATTCGATTGTAATAAGTGTGTGATTGCTACTCTGTTATAAATCCTTCGAGTAATGTGTGGTGTCAAGATTATCGATCCGTGGATGACATCGAGCACGTAGATCGATCGTTTGAGGTCTGGTCGCTACACTTATGCACATGTGTTTGATGAATATTATCGTACCTGGAATGCTGTATTATGGACCTGTCGTGCGTCAGGTGTTATCCTGGGCTGACGTGCGAAGGCCCCCTGCTCCATGCGGATCGGGGTGCCACACTTCCTTAATGATAAGTGGCGCTTGAAAGCAAATTTGCACCGTGACCAATCCTCAAAAATTGCAAAACAATTAGTACCATGCATGCTTTGCGTACATGTAATAGAAACTAGGTATTAAAGTAGTCTATTTCATCATGGCCTAATTAACTAAGGAAGAGATAGAATGGAATTGAATCTCCCTGATGATCTCCTAGTGCACATAGCTGTTTTGGGGGAGAAAAGAAAGCTTTGAGTAATCTGCCCACGTGAGGCTACAGCCATGCTCCAGATTTGATTTCCTTTGTCGGCCGCCGAATAGAAACTCGGCTCGGTGTGCATCACACAGATTGCGAAGTGGAGACCGGGGTGTGCGGCGTTTGCGCGGCTATCGTTTGATCCTGACTTCCAGACGAGGGCAAAAACCTATCTATAAAAGAATTGCCCGTAGCGACGTAGATAATTTGCACACGAACCGATCTATATAGAACGAAATAAACTGAAAATATAACACCTGATTTGGCGTCGATAGAAGACCCATCGAATCGTGACGATCGCCTAGCAGGCTCTCAATGAAAGCACCAATGTCGGTTCAATATCCGGCATATCTCGTAGTAGGGGTCCTAAGCTAGGCGTCTTGGAGTGATGGTAACATGGACACGGGATTTTACACAGGTTCGGGCCCTCTTGATGGAGGTAAAACCCTACATCCTGCTTTTGATTATATTCATATGGGTGCTACGTCTCCAACATATCTATAATTTTTGATTGTTCCATGCTATTATATTATCCATCTTGGATGTTTTATGGGCTTTACTATGCACTTTTATATTATTTTTGGGACTAACCTATTGACCCGAGCCCAAAGCCGCCTCTGTTTTTCCCTTGTTTCATGTTTGAAGAAAAGGAATATCAAACAGAGTCGAAACCGAATGAAACCTTCCGGAGAAGTTATTTTTGGAAGGAAAGCTACCCGATGGACTTAGAGTGCACGTCAGGAAAGAAACGAGGGAGCCACGAGGTAGGGGGCACGCCCACCCCCGTAGGGCGCGCCCTCCACCCTCGTGGGCCCCTCATGGCTCCCCTGACGTATTTCTTTCACCTATTTATATTCATATACCCTAAAACGATCGGGGAACAGAATAGATCGGGTGTTCCGCCGCCGCAAACCTCTCAGAGCCACCAAAACCAATCAGACCTGTTCCGCACCTATGAGGGGGGGACCTCACCGTGGCCATCTTCATCATCTCGGCGCTCTCCATGACGAGGAGGAGTAGTTCACCCTCGGGCTGAGGGTATGTACCAAGAGCTATGTGTTTGCTCTCTCTCTCTCTCTCGTGTTCTTGATTTGGCACGATCTTGATGTATCGCGAGCTTTGCTATTATAGTTGGATCTTATGTTTCTTCTTCCCCTCTACTCTCTTGTGATGGATTGAGTTTTCCCTTTGAAGTTATCTTATCGGATTGAGTCTTTAATGATTTGAGAACACTTGATGTATGTCTTGCCGTGCGTATCTGTGGTGACAATGGGGTATCACGTGATTCACTTGATGTATGTTTTGGTGATCAACTTGCGGGTTCCGCCCATGAACCTATGCATAGGGTTTGGCACACGTTCGTGATTCTCCGGTAGAAACTTTGGGGCACTCTTTGAGGTTCTATGTGTTGGTTGAATAGATGAATCTGAGATTGTGTGATGCATATCGTATAATCATACCCACGGATACTTGAGGTGACATTGGAGTATCTAGGTGACATTAGGGTTTTGGTTGATTTGTGTCTTAAGGTGTTATTCTAGTACGAACTCTAGGGCTGTTTGTGGCACTTATAGGAATAGCCCAACGGATTGATTGAAAAGAATAACTTTGAGGTGGTTTCGTACCCTACCATAATCTCTTCGTTTGTTCTCCTCTATTAGTGACTTTGGAGTGACTCTTTGTTGCATGTTGAGAGATAGTTATGTGATCCAATTATGTTATTATTGTTGAGAGAACTTGCACTAGTGAAAGTATGAACCCTAGGCCTTGTTTCCTAGCATTGCAATACCGTTTACGCTCACTTTTATCGCTTTCTACCTTGTTGTTTTTATATTTTCAGATTACAAAATCCTATATCTACCATCCCTATTGCACTTGTATCACCATCTCTTCGCCGAACTAGTGCACCTATACAATTTACCATTGTATTGGGTGTGTTGGGGACACAAGAGACTCTTTGTTATTTGGTTGCAGGGTTGTTTGAGAGAGACCATCTTCATCCTACGCCTCCCATGGATTGATAAACCTTAGGTCATCCACTTGAGGGAAATTTGCTACTGTCCTACAAAACTCTGCACTTGGAGGCCCAACAACGTCTACAAGAAGAAGGTTGCATAGTAGACATCAAGCTCTTTTCTGGCGCCGTTGCCGGGGAGGCTAGGTAAGCGGCACTCACACCCCGCCAACTAAGCTCTTTTCTGGCGCCGTTGCCGGGAGGTAAGTGCTTGAAGGTATATCTTTAGGTCTTGCAATCGAATCTTTTTGTTTCTTGTTTTAGCAGTAGTTTAGTTTATAAAAGAAAACTACAAAAAATGGAATTGAGTTTGCCTCATATGCTTCATCTTTTTAATATCTTTCGTGAGTATGATGGAAAAGAAAAATGTGCCAAAGTTGTCGTGGAATTGTCACGGCAGATGTCCTTAGTGTTAGGATTTAGTTGCGAGGCCAACGCATCTATGTGGTAGCTTGAGAGGGTTGAGCGGAATCGAGAGACGCAACACAAGACAGGGATTTAGACAGCTTCGGGCCCCGGGAAACATCATCCGGTAAAAACCCTACATGCTGTTTGAGGCTAGGTCTCATTATCATCACGAGGGAGTCGCCGTAAACCGGCTCTCCTCTTTGTGTCTAGCCCTAAGTTGTATTCTTCTTGCTTGTAGCTTGTCCCTCTTTGGGGAGCCCTACCCCTTCTTATATATGTTGAAGAGGCGGGTTACGTATAGAGTCCAACTCGGACTTAAGACTTAACTATTCTAACTTATCTTCATGGGCTTCTTAACATCTTGGGCTTCATAACATCTCGGGCTTCATAACCCCTGACAACCCAGTTATCACTGTTTGCCTGTTTAATATTGTCTGTCGGTTTAACATTGTCTGCCGGTTTAACATTGTCTGCCGGTTTAACATTGTCTGCCGGTTTAATATTGTCTGTCGGTTTACCACCAGTCGGTTTACCGTCTGTCTTAGTCATCTGTCTTGACTCTCTGTCTTAACTCTTTGCCGGTTTACCATCCGCCGGTTTACCAAGTCCTAGCCGGTTTAGGACTCCAGTCGGTCATACCGCGGGGTATATCCCCGACATTAGCCCCCAGTTTAATTTGGATTTATCCATGTTAAACTGATCCTGAGCATCTTTAAATCCTTGTCATTTCCTTCTAGAAAATCCGGGTCAATAGGCCAGCTTCATAATCAATTTGCTGACATTGGTTTGTCACAGAGAAATATTGTGCCCTGTTCAAGAATTCATCCGATTAACCAGTTAACTTGCCGATTAATCCCTACTCGTAGGGTCACCGAGTAGCCGATAAACTCAAAAATCATCCGATTAACTTGCCGATTAGCCGATTAATCCCCTACTGTTCAGCTAACCGAGCAGCTACGAGTTAACGATTTCCTCAACAATGATATTGTGAAGAATAACTTCTTTGACCCAGCTCCCAATGCTTAACAAAAATATTGGTCTTTGAAATACTCATCTGATCTTCAGCCGGTTTAAGAATGTAGAACTTTGCCGGTTTACAAATATTGATGGTACCGGATCATAACTGTTTGTTAACATCAGCTTTTGAAAATATACCTCTTATATGCCTATCACTTTTAGCCCTCAAATCTTAAGAAGGTAACATAGTAACAGCTTCAGATTTGCTTCAATATGAATGTCACAAGCTTGAAGAAATCCAGGTTGTTCATCTCAATCAATAGTCAGAACTGAGTATTCCACATATGTAGCCCCCAAGTGCCGGGTTGTCATGCTTGCAAAGAACTCGGGACTTGTAATTTCCTGATGCTCATAAAAACTTCAACCAGTGTAGCCCCCAAGGGCCGGGTCATTATGCAAATAATGAGCAGGGACTTTTGAAAATATGATCATGTAGAATGTAACAGCAACGTGTAGCCCCCAAGGGCCGGCTCAGTAAGATAATATTGAGCTGGGACTTTATATATACTTCATTGAGAATAACATTATATTATGTAACTCCCATCATGGGGCGTGAACCCACGTCCACAAGGTTGAGTGCTTTGTGCTTTACCAACTGAGCAGTGGATCCTTCAATAATAGATGAAAATTTGTGTACCTTGAATTGTTGACAGGAGCAGTTGGTAGCCCCCAAGGGCCGGCACATTATGATGTGATGAGTCGGGTCTTCAATAAGACTAATAAAAATAACTTTGCATTAGCCCCCAAGTGTCATGGTGTGCATGCTTGCAGCGACATGAGACTTGCATATTTGATATAATCTTAAGTTGAATAATGTAGCCCCCAAATACCGGATCGTAAGCTTGCAGCGACTTGGGATTATTCCTTCAATTATAAAATAAATTATATCCATTGATAATATAATAGCCATTGCGCTAAAGCGACTTTGAAAACCTTAATCATAGTACTGGTTACTGATAACCATAATAAAATCCAGCCATGTTGGCTATTTGAAGATTTTAATAATATAATCCAATGATTTATGAGCGCATGATTCCAATGGCAAAATCCAAATATATATTGGCGACTTATAGTCGAAACCAAACCGGGCTGATAGTCTCCAGATTATGATTTAATCGTGTTCCGTCAATCTGTAACTGACAGTTGAACCGGATTTAATAATGTTGGGTGAAAACGCAACAGAAAAAATATTTTATCAAAAGAAAACAGAAGCAAAGGCAAAGATAAAACCATTGCAAATGAGGCTTTGAGCCGATCAAGTGGCATTACCATGGTCGGACAAGACCATGCCCCCAAAATGCGAGCTATGGTTCAAGTCAGCCAGTCCCCAAATGATGCGCTGGCATTACGCCGATCAAGAGGTGTAGCGATGGTTCGGTTCGACCAAAGCCCCAAGTGATGCTTTGGGCACTAGGCGATCAAGAGGCGTGGCTATGGTTCGAGACATGACCAAGTCCCCAAGTGATGCTGTGGCTTTTCGCCTACCAAATGGCGTTGCTATGGTTCGGACACGACCAAAGCCTCCAAGTGATATTGTGGCATTGCGCCGATCAAGAGGTGTGACTATGGTTCAGACATGACCAAGCCCCCAAGTGATCAATAATATGATAAGCCAATAAGGCATGATACCCATGTTTGAACCGCGCATCATGGCAGCAGGTCCTCTTTAGCACCCTTTAACTTTTTGCAAGAGATAAACCCTTCTTGAACCGGACATTAAACCGGATATTGAGAGCTTCAAAGCTTTGTGGGAAATAACTTTCCTTGAACCGGATTTTAAACCAGAATCCTTCTTTTTAAGCCAGAAATTTCTGATGGCCTTTAAATTTGCACCAATATAACCGTAGTCTCCGGGATCGGGTTATCTTTCCCTTCAACATCCTGGGGCACTTGAATTTGCTGGAACTGGCAAGACTTGCTGAATCATATCATCGTAGCTCCCGAGTCTTAAGATGACTCAGGGAGTTGTCTTGAGATTCTCTGTACTTGACCATAGCAAAAACATATATGTCATTGGTGTTGACAACGCGATATAAATCCACAGAAGGTTGAGGTAATGGCGGCAGGTTATAGATGATCCTATTGGAATTGTGTCAGTAACCCGGCCATTGGGTCATCCACGCTGATTGTTTGAAATTATCCAAACTGCAGTGGCAACAATTTGTACTCCAATTCACTGAGCCATCCGGTTTGTTGATAACTTGTGCGACCGGGTATAACCTTGATGTATTGATGGAAATCAGTCTGCAAGGGTAGCGACTTTAAGCGCTTCTGTTTAGCGAAACAGCACGGATAACCGTTAGTGCAAAACAACAATGTCATGCACTCCGTATCTGTGGTATAACTCCATTGTTAGCGATGAATAACTGTCCTGGTATATTTGAATGACAGATGAACTTGTTGTCTCCACCGCAAACATGGAACCGTTGTCCTGTGTATAAAAAGATTAAAAGGAGAATAATTGTTCTCGAAGAAATTTAACATGCATTGATAATATAAATAAAATGGATAGCACCTGGCATTTCCCTGGGACGTCGAACCAGTCATATATACTGGTGGTGACACGCAGAGGCTGCAGCAGCTCAGAACAGACCCACCGAGTCTTTTTTTTCGACAGCCCTTGACTTTTCCTTTGCTTTCTTCTTTTCAGCCAAAGCGAACGCAGGGGAGGCTGGACTCTTTTGGCGGAGCGAGCGGCGAGAGCTTGTAGAACCAGAGTTGTTCGCAGCAGAGGCGGCCCCGGAGCAGAAACGGCGCGGGTGATCGACACACTGCAGGCAGAGGAGGCGTTCGAGGCGGAGCCAGTTTGGCGGTGTAACCCGGGGTTTGATCCGGTCTTGAGCTAAGCTGTGGCGAACCATAGGTGGGTCGGAGGCGCGTCTCGGGCACGGAGGTGCACCAGCCACATCGAGGGAACTCCGGCGGGTCGACGAGATACGTCCGCTGCCGCGGCGAATTGGAGTAGCATGGTGGAGACAAGACCTAGCCAATGCATGCGCAAAGCCGCTGGGTTTGAACGCGGACGCGGCGGATTAACGCAGCGGGGCGAACGGCGGGTCAGCACTCGGCGGTTTAGAATGGGGCGGTTCACGACCGAAGACAAGACGAGCCCACGGCTGTGGTTGAAGCAGACTGCTGCATTAGTCTTGTCCCGGCAAGGCGATTTGGGGACGAGCGGATGAAGCGAGGCCGTGACCCGGAGCGACGCGGAGGCCAAACCGGCCAGTGGTGGAGACGGTTCAGCGGCGCAGCCGGATGACAGCGGAGGCGGCGGGTGCTCGAGATAAGGTCCGGCGACCCTCTGCTGCAAACGAGGCCGTCCCGATGATTTCTGGTGGCGGTTTGACGCGGGGCACCCAGCCGCGGGCGGAGGTGAACCCAGCAGGGACCCGGAGCCGGCAGTTGTAGGGACGACGAACAGGCGGCCGAGTCGCGCGGGAAGCGGCGGTCGGGTCGCGCGGACGGCAAAGCGGGGGAGACGGCGGCAACCTGGCTGGGCTTGGCCGGGGCCGGTCAAAGCGGAGCCACGCGGGGCACGCACTTGGACGTGGAGAAGCCGATGTGGGCGAGGTGAAACCGGCGCGCACGTGGCCAGTGGAGCTGAAGAAGCACGCAACCCGCAACGGGCACAGAGGGCGAGGCTGATCCGGCGGGCGCGGCCACAGAGAGGCGCGAGGGGGAGACTCCGCTCAGGTTGATAATGGGATTGCAACGCCGGCGTGGGAGGCCAGCGTGGAGGCGAAGCTGGTGATGTGGAGAGGCGGCTCGCAGCTCGGTGGCCCGCATCGGATCAGCAGCAAGAAGCAACGGCGGCGCAGGTCCGGTTCAGGTGGAGCGAGGCCGAGGCGGGCTGCAGTAGCGGCTCGGCGCGCCGGCGAGGCTGGTTCAGGTGCAGGGAGGCATGGCGAGGTCGAGACAAGGCCGAAACGTCAAGCGCTCCGGGGCCGGCGATTCAACGGCAGCTGGCCGTGCGATGAACCGGCGGCGGGCGCGGGGTGTCTCGAGGGCGTCTCGGAGCAAAGTTGACCTGGCGAAACAGCTTCAGGGGTGGCTCAGGCAACGGCGGTTTACCCGTGGCGAGCTTTGGCGTTTTAACGGAGCAGGGGGCGGATCTCCCAGAGCGGCTCGACGCAGCCATGGCACAGGAGCCGTGAGGCGAAACGACAAAGGCAACTCGTAGCAGAGGTGTAACGCGGGGCCGGCCATGAAAGCGGCAATTTTTGACGAGCCCGTGGCCGCGAAGCCAGGGGCGCAGCCAGCGGAGGTTGGCACGGCGCGGGGGCGCGGCAGTAGCCGTCTAGCCGGTGTGCGGCTCAGGAGATCGGGGCGGCTTGTTGCTGGGCCAAACAACAGCGGCGGCACCATGGCCAAGGAGTATTGAAGCAGCCGGCGGCAAGGCGAGTTGTGGAGGCGGGACTGACGAAGTGGTGGCTCGACCACGACGGAGGCGGAAAGCAGCCGCGGACACTCGGATGGTGCCGCAGTTCTGCCGGGGTTGACCCGGGGCGGAGCCGACTTAACAGGCTTCGGCGGCGGGCCAAGGCCTACTGCCGTGTGGCAGTTAAAGGCAGTCCTCGGAGGGTGGCGTATAGTTGTTCCTCTCCAAGTATCCCACAGTGGCCAGTCCGACCTTCTCAAAGGCAAGCCGACTAGGGTTATATTCATCTTCGGCGTCATCCGGATTGTTTTCGTCTTCTGGGGTTGTATTCATGTGGCGGGGCTTGGAGCGGCGCCGACGATGCCCATGCTTTGCTTTTCTCCCTGAGGGATTATCCTCCGCTGCCTCATCACCATTGGTTTCCTTCGGAGTGTCCGCCATATATATATCATAGGGATAGGCGGCTGTCCACCGTCCGGTGAGTGGTGCTTCATGTTCTTCTCCTGCATCGTCGTCTATTCCGTCAATGTCTTCGGAGTTGAAGTCCAGTACGCCGGTTAAATCATCGACTATGGCAATGAATTGGGTGGTGGGTGGGTAACAAATTCCTTCGTCGCCTGCTTCCCACTCGAGCCGGACATAGTTCGGCCAAGAGCCTCCTGACAAAGAGAGAGACTTTAATGAGTCCAGCATGTCACCGAAGGGCGAGTGCTAGAAGATATCCGCAGCGGTGAACTCCATTACCGGAGCCCAACCTGGCGCGACTAGATCGGGAGTGCGCGGATCGGAACCAACATCCGGATACGAATCCAGGGGTCCGGATTCACAGGCCACCACAGAGGTAAGGCCCGTGTTCGGCTCCACCGCCGATAAGTTCGCGACGTGCGGGGCGGGGTCTAGCCCCCTATCCTTGGGCCACGCAGCCTGCTCTGGATTTAGGTCCGAGGCTACTACGGGGGTGATACCTCGAACTTTTTCCGACAGCAGGTCTAAGTCGTGCTCGTCGTGACTGTCCGGTGCTCCTTGCATAGGCCCGAGTACATCGAAGATCCAGTCTCCGCGAATATCTGCCGTGCAGTTCAGGTTTCCGACCCTGATCTGGCGGCTAGGGGCGTGGCTATCGATATGCTCCAGATGGCCAAGCGAATTGGCCCGCAGGGCGAAGCTGCCGGACACGAAGATCTGTCCGGGGAGAAAGGTCTCACCTAGGACCGTGTTGTTGACGATGGTTGAAAGAGCCATCGAGCCCTGCAGCGACGACACAGAGGAACTCTCAATGAAAGCACCAATGTCGGTGTCAAAACCGGCGGATCTCGGGTAGGGGGTCCCGATCTGTGCGTCTAGGCTGATGGTAATAGGAAGCAAGGGACACATACGTCTACCCAGGTTCGGGCCCTCTCGATGGAGGTAAAACCCTACTTCTTGCTTGATTAATATTGAAGATATGGGTAGTACAAGAGTAGATCTACCACGAGATCGTAGAGGCTAAATCCTAGAAGCTAGCCTATGATGGTATGATTGTAATTGTGATCGGCCTTCTAAGGACCAACCTCTCCGGTTTATATAGACACCGAAGAGGGCTAGGGTTTACATGGAGTCGGTTACAAGAAAGGAAATATAATATCCGGATCGCCAAGCTTGCCTTGCACGCCAAGGGAAGTCCCATCCGGACACGGGTCGAAGTCTTGAGTCTTGCATCTTCACGCTTCAATAGTTCGGACGATGTATACAGTCCGGTTGTCCGGATACCCCCTAATCCAGGACTCCCTCACCGGCCGCCTTCCCCCTTGCTCCTTTATATATGAGGGCAGGGGGCACCCAAGAGACACAACATTGATCTGTTTGATCTTTTAGCCCTGTGTGGTGCCCCCCTCCACCATAGTCCACCTCGATAATACTGTAGCGGTGCTTAGGTGAAGCCCTCCGTCGGTAGAACATCAACATCGTCACCACACCGTCGGTCTTGTGAAACTCTCCTCAACACTCAGCTAGATCGGAGTTCGAGGGATGTCATCGGGCTGAACGTGTGCTGAACTCGGAGGTGCCGTATGCTCGTACTTGATCGGTCGGATCGTGAAGACGTCGACTACATCAACCGCTATGTTAACGCTTCGCTTTCGGTCTACGAGGGTACGTGGACTGCACTCTCCCCTCTCATTGCTATGCATCACCATGATCTTGCGTGTGCGTAGGAAATTTTTGAAATTACTACATTCCCCAACAGCCATCTTGCTGGATCAAGAAGGCGGAGGACGTCATCGAGCTGAACGTGTGCTGAACACGGAGGTGTCGTACGTTCGGTGCTCGATCGGTTGGAACGTGAAGAAGTTTGAGTACATCAACCGCGTTGTCAAACGCTTCCGCTTACGGTCTACGAGGGTACGTAGACACACTCTCCCCCTCATTGCTACGCATCTCCATGGATAGATCATTGCGTGTGCGTAGAATTCTTTTTTGTTTTCCATGCAACGTTTCCCAACACGCATCCAATCCCTAATTACTACAATGCAGATCTCTCCAATGCACAAGGGCTGCCAATGAAGAGTTGGCGAACAAGTTTTAGGGTCCATATGCTCAAGTGGTGAATACAAACCAAAGTGACGTTGGAGTCGGAAGCCATGTAGTTTTATTTTATCCATATCAGTCATCATCCTTCTTGTTTGCTTCATTTCTTCCAATATGTTGACATGTAGTTTTTTCATAGATGGGGTTGGTCGACACACTGTACCATCAAAACAAGAAGAAGCCATTCACTATGTCTCGTTGTTGGTTGGAGTTGCAAGGGAAAACCAAGTGGGCAACTCTATTTGATGAAATCAAGAACCCCAATGAGAAGAGGAAAAACAATGATGGCTCAAGCTCCCACCAATATATTGGATTGGATGAAGAGGACGAGAAAAATGGAGCGGCAATCGGACTTAGGACTGAGCTGAACAGGAGTAGGAGTATGATAGGCAAGAAATGGGATAAAGATAGGGCCACACATGACTAAGCGGCAAGCAAAATGCCAGCCACATGGACGGAGCTCGTTTCCAATGAAGGGGAACTGAAAAAAGGGGAGAACATCAAGAAGGAGGAGAAGCAGGAGGTATACAAGCACTACTTGGATGTCGAAAGTGAGAGGATGTCGTTCGATAGGGAGAGGGTAAGGTTGCTCCTTGAGAGGGAGAGGATGGAGATGTACAAGATGAAGGCATGGGAGCATATGTAGCTTGAGAAGGTGTAGATGAAGGTGAGAGAGAGCATTGAGATTGAGAGAGAGAAGGTGAGGTTCGCTAGTATCACCGAGGAATCGAGGGTCATGTTGACAGACACTAGCCCTATGGATAACTAGGCCAATGTGCGGTTGACTAACATGCACAAAGACATCAACTAGCGCAAGTTTGATTCATTCGTTTTATAAGTATGTATGAATTATTGAATTTTATTTGTCGTGGTCATGCTGGCTTGTTTGAACAGTTGAATTGTTGGATGCTATATTTATTTTCAAACGATCTATGTACATGGTTTGCATTGGTTTAGGGAGGAGGTTAGGGAGTCCCGGATTAAGGGGTCCTCGAACGTCCGGCCTGTTATCCATGGGCCGGACTGATGGGCTGTGAAGACATGAAGACCGAAGACCGTACCTGTGTCCGGATTGGACTCTCCTTGGCATGGAAGGCAAGCTTGGCGATCGACTATGAAGATTCCCTTTGATGTAACCGACTCTATGTAACCCTAGATCCCTCCTGCATCTATATAAACCGGAGGGCGTAGTTCGGAACAGATATACTCATTACCATAGTCATACAGGCTAGACTTCTAGGGTTTAGCCATTACGATCTCGTGGTAGATCACCTCTTGTAATACTCATACTCATCAAGATCAATCAAGCAGGAAGTAGGGTATTACCTCCATAGAGAGGGCCCGAACCTGGGTAAACATCGTGTCCCCCGTCTCCTGTTACCATCGATCCTAGACGCACAGTTCGGGACCCCCTACCCGAGATCCTCCGGTTTTGACACCGACATTGGTGCTTTCTTTGATGGTTCCACTGTGAAGTCGACGAAAGGTTAGATGGCTCTCCTTGTCCTTACAGTCAACATCACCTCCGGAGGAGTCCTAACCCCAGGCCAAACCCTCCGGCTGGGCGGATTTACTATGATCGCCTGTTCGGCCGTTGAGCCGATGATGACCTCTCGGGCCATCAAAAAACCCCTTCGCATCGACTCCGAACACTCCAGGCAGATGGATCTGGCAAAGTTTTCATCCTTAAACGAACTCCTAGATCACATCGCCGCTTTGGGAATCGCTGCAGATTACGATCGGATCGGGCTTAAAACCGATCAAGGAGAAATCAAAACTCCACCGGTCACCCATCAGATAGCGGTAGTCGAGGAGCAGGACGGCGAGTATTCTTCTATATCGAAGACGGACTATGTCCGGATCATCGATCTGGAAGAACCGGATACCCACCAGCGAAAGGAGGCGGCCAGCCCTCCGAACATAGAATCGGACGACAGTCCTAAACAATCAGAAGATACTCTGGAACCCGGACTGTTGAGTCTGGAAGTCCATCAGACTCCGGGTAATCGGTCGGCTCACGGTTCGGATTTAATTCCACCCACCCACCCGGACATAGACGCTCTCATGAGCATCAAACAGCAGTCTCAGGAAACGGTCCACCACTTCTGGGCCAGATTCCTCCTTGTCAAAGATAAGGTAAAAGATTGCCGCGATGAGGACACGATAGCAGCGTTCTGCATCAACTGCGCGGATGAAGGTATTCTTAACACCATCAATCGCCGCCGCATACTAAAGTTCGCCGACTTAGCAATTATCATACAAAAGTACAGTGCAATGGAAAGCGCCTGGAAAACTCAGGCAGCTTGCTGGGAACCGTCGGCCCCAACTCAACTCCTCCTACAGGCGAAGAGGGCGCACCCCCGTGGCACGCCCAGCCCGACAGTCAAGAAACATAAACCCATTATGCGGCACGACACCGTTCTGGAAGGATGGCTCGATGGCCCATGCAAAATACACACGACGCCAGATGCCGTGGCAACCCACAGCCTTAGAGCACGTTGGATACTCCGGCAGGTAGCCAAGAGCGATGAGGACATCCTTTGTTGGAAATATGCCCTAGAGGCAATAATAAAAGTATTATTATTATATTTCCTTGTTCATGATAATTGTCTTTTATTCATGCTATAATTGTATTATCCGGAAATCGTAATACACGTGTGAATACATAGACCACAATATGTCCCTAGTGAGCCTCTAGTTGACTAGCTCGTTGATCAACTGATAGTCATGGTTTCCTGACTATGGACATTGGATATCGTTGATAACGGGATCACATCATTAGGAGAATGATGTGATGGACAAGACCCAATCCTAAGCATAGCACAAGATCGTGTAGTTCGTTTTGCTAGAGCTTTTCCAATGTCAAGTATCTTTTCCTTTGACCATGAGATCGTGTAACTCCCTGATACCATAAGAGTGCTTTGGGTGTACCAAACGTCACAACGTAACTGGGTGACTATAAAGGTGCACTACAGGTATCTCCGAAAGTATCTGTTGGGTTGACACGGATCGAGACTGGGATTTGTCACTCCGTATGACGGAGAGGTATCTCTGGGCCCACTCTGTAATGCATCATCATAATGAGCTCAAAGTGACAAAGTGTCTGGTCACGGGATCATGCATTACGGTACGAGTAAAGTGACTTGCCGCTAACGAGATTGAACGAGGTATTGGGATACCGATGATCGAATCTCGGGCAAGTAAAATACCGATTGACAAAGGGAATAGTATACGGGGTTGATTGAATCCTCGACATCGTGGTTCATCCGATGATATCATGGAGGAGCATGTGGGAGCCAACATGGGTATCCAGATCCCACTGTTGGTTATTGCCCGAGAGCCGTCTCGGTCATGTCGCATGTCTCCCGAACCCGTAGGGTCTACACACTAAGGTTCGGTGACGCTTAGGGTTGTATGAATATGAGTATGCAGCAAAACGAATGTTGTTCGAGTCCGGATGAGATCCCGGACGTCACGAGGAGTTCGGAATGGTCCGGAGGTAAAGATTTATATATGGGAAGTCTTATTTTGGTCGCGGAAAAGTTTCGCACTTTATCGGTATTGTACCGGAGTGCCGAAGGGGTCCGGGGTCCACTGGGGTCCACCTGCCCGGGGCCACATGGGCTGTGGGGGTGCGCCTTGGCCTATATGGGCCAAGGGCACCAGCCCCAAGAGGCCCATGCGCCAAGGAGACTTAGGGAGGAGAGTCCTAAAGGGGAAGGCACCTCAGAGGTGCCTTGGGAGGATGGACTCCTCCCCTTGGCCGCACTCCTTCCTTGGAGGAAGGGGCAGGCTGCCCCCCCCCTCTCTTGCACCTATATAAAGGGAGGGAGGGAGGAGTGGCCGCACCTGAAAGCCCCGCGCCTCCTCCTCCCTGCAACACCTCCTCCTCCTCCCGTAGTTGCTTAGCGAAGCCTGCCGAGTTCTGCTGCATCCACCACCACGCCGTCGTGCTGCTGGATCATCATCAACCTCTCCTTCCCCTTGCTGGATCAAGAAGGAGGAGACGCCATCCGCTCCGCACGTGTGTTGAACGCGGAGGTGATGTCCATTCAGCACTAGGTCATCGGTGATCTGAATCACGGCGAGTACGACTCCATCATCCCCGTTCCATTGAACGCTTCCGCACGCGATCTACAAGTGGTATGTAGATGCAATCACTCTCCCATGACTCGTTGCTTAGATGAACTCATAGATGGATCTTGGTGAAACCGTAGGAAAAATTTTAATTTTCTGCAACGTTCCCCAACATCCTTATCAAGGACACCCCAGAACAGCACCCTCCAGAAAAGGACGACGCAAGAGTATTGCCGGTCTTCGAGACATTCGCTTCAAACAACAAGCGCAAAAGGGCACTTCGCGACCTCACCGAAGTCTGCCAAATAGCCGCAATAAACCCTTGGAACGACACGGCTATAACATTCAACGCCTGTGACGAACCAAGGTACAGGACAGTCCGAGTGCCAGCCACATTAGTCCTCAGTCCTATCGTGGACGGGTTTCGACTTACTAAGGTCCTCATGGACGGCGGCAGAGGACTAAATCTCATTTATGAGGACACACTATGCAAAATGGACATAGACAGGAGCCGCATCAAGCAATGTAGCACAACCTTCCGTGGAATCATTCCTAGTCGGGAGGCCCGGTGTGCGGGCAAAATCACACTTGACGTGGTGTTCGGCACAGCGGAGAATTACCGGTCCGATGAAATCACTTTCCAAGTGGCCCCTTTCAGCAGCGGATACCACGCCCTGTTGGGGTGGGATGCTTTTACACGCTTCCAAGCTATACCTCATTACGGGTATATGAAGCTCAAAATGCCTGGACCAAATGGTATAATCACTCTCGTCAGTGATCCGGACATAGCACTCCGCGCTGAAAACAAAACCGCATCCTTGGCCCTTGTGGCACTATCCGAAGCTCTCGCGGCCGAAGAATTAACGGCACTACGCTCTACGGTGGACAGGGACGATGTAATCCTCGACAAACGACCCAAATCCACCTCCTTCAAACCAGCAGAAGAAATAGTCAAATTCTAGGTCCACCCAACGGACCCCAAGAAGACAGCATCTATCGGAGCGTAACTGAACCCAAAAGTTGACGCCGCACTACGAGAATTCTTGCGCGAAAACTGGGACATATTCGCCCGGCACCCTTCAGATATGCCAGGGATCCCACGCAAGATGGCCGGACATAGCCTCAATATATTAAAGGGATTTAACCCGGTCAAGCAGACACTGCGGCGCTTTTCCGAACCCAAGCGACAAGCCATGGGGGAGGAACTGGCCAAGCTTATCGAAGCCGGATTCATTAGAGAAATCAAACACCCTGATTGGCTGGCAAACCTGGTGATGGTACCAAAGAAGGACAAATCCTGGCACCTGTGTGTCGATTTCAAAGACCTCAACAAGGCTTGCCCTAAGGATCCCTTCCCCCTCCCCCGCATTGATCAAATCATTGATGCCACCGCAGGACATGATTCACTGTGTTTCCTCGATGCATATTCGGGATACCATCAAATCAAAATGAAGGAGTCCGATCAAGCTGCAACAGCATTTATTACCCCATATGGGCCATTCTGCTTCAAGACCATGCCCTTCGGGCTCAAGAACGTCGGCGCCACATACCAACACATGATTCAAACATGCCTCGAGAAACAAATCGGCAAGAAAGTCGAAGCTTACATGGACGACGTTGTCATCAAAACTAGGCACGTCAAAACACTAATAGACGATTTACGTCTCACATTCGACAACCTCCGCGCGTACGACATTAAGCTCAATCCGGAAAAGTGTGTGTTCGGCGTCCCCGCCGGAAAACTGTTGGGCTTCATTGTTTCCAATAGAGGAATTGAAGCAAATCCAGCCAAAATCCGAGCTCTGTCACAATTGGCTACGCAAACTGACCTTAAACAAGTCCAAAAGCTCGCTGGTTGCGCGGCAGCTTTAAGCCGCTTTATGTCCAGATTGGGAGAAAAGGCACTACCAGTTTATCGCCTTCTCCGGCGCACCGATAACTTCGAGTGGACAGACGCGGCGACGGCCGGATTGGAAGAAATAAAAGCCCTCCTGGCAAGCAACCCAGTCCTGGCCGCGCCAAACACCGGCGAACCAATGCTCCTATATATATCGGCAACACACCAGGTGGTGAGCGCCGTACTCGTAGTTGAGCGAGAGCAGGACGGACACAAATTTCCACTCCAAAAGCCTGTATACTACGTATCCACCATCCTCACACCATGCAAATCCCGGTACCCCCACTATCAAAAGATAGCATACGCGGTCTTCATGGCATCCTGAAAGCTAAGACACTACTTCCAGGAGTGTTTAATCACGGTGGCTTCTGAAGTGCCCCTCAATGATATAATAAACAACCGGGGCGCCACGGGCCGGATTGCCAAATGGGCCATTGAGCTCCTTCCATTCGACATCACGTACAAACCACATCGAGCCATTAAATCCTAAGTACTGGCCGACTTCGTCGCCGAATGGACAGAGGCCGAACTCCCTAAAGAGTACGGCGGTATTCCAACTGGGTCATGCATTTTGATGGATCCAAAATGTTGGCGGGGCTAGGAGGGTGTCGTATTAATGTCCCCCATGGGAGATATCGTCCAGTACGTACTCCAAATATTATACACAGACTCCAACAACGCAGCCGAATACGAGGCCTTGTTATATGGCCTTCGGATGGCCGTATCAATGGGAATACAATGCCTGGAGGTGCGCAGGGACTCAAACCTCGCAATATCCCAAATTAATGGAGACTTTGATGCCAAAGATCCAAATATGGCAGCTTATCGCAACGCCATCTTAAAAATGTCGGCTCGGTTCGAGGGGCTCGAATTTCATCACGTCGCCCACGAAAGTAATCAGGCGGGAGACGTCCTTGCTCGCATCGGCGGTAAGCACGACCCTGTCCCACCTCACATTTTCCTGGAAAGGCTCTTCAAGCCATCCGTGGTGTGGCAAGGGGGAGACAACAACGACAGTCCCGTCCCGAACACAAACATAAATGGTGAACATGCCGATATCATCGGAGGCTCAGTCACCGAAATGACACCATCGGCCCACCTCATCATGGTAGTCATTGCCCCGTGGACCGAACCACTCTTGGCCTACCTTAATTGGAGGGAGCTCCCAGAAGATCAGAACGAGGCTCGCCGCATTGTCCGGCGTTCGAAAGCCTATAAAGTTCACGAAGGAGAGCTCTACAAGAAAAGTACTACCGGAGTCCTTCAAAGGTGTATCTCCGAGGAGGAGGGGCGGCAACTTTTGGCAGAAATTCATGCCGGTCTTGGCGGGCACCACGCCGCAGCCCGGGCACTTGTCAGCAAGGCCTTCCGTACAAGATTTTATTGGCCTACGGCCCGAGAAGACGCACAGGACCTCGTACAGCGTTGCGTTGGATGCCAACTCTTCGCCAACCAAAGCCATATGCCCCCAACTGCCCTACAAAAAATCCCCATTACATGGCCCTTTGCGGTCTGGGGCTTGGACATGGTTGGACCCCTTAAAGGGGGAAGCCATAAAAAAATATCTGCTGGTCATGGTGGATAAATTCACCAAGTGGATAGAGGCTAGACCAGTTAAAACGGCCGAGTCCGGACCGGTGATTGCATTTATATCCGATGTGGTGCACCGTTATGGTGTCCCGCACAGCATCATTACAGACAACGGTTCCAATTTCACAGCTGATGAGGTGAAAACTTGGTGTGCTAATCTGGGCATTAAGCTCGATTGCACCTCTGTCTACCACCCGCAAACAAACAGTCAAGTTGAACGAGCCAATGGTCTTATTATGAGTGGCATTAAACCCAGACTAGTGCGGTCTTTGAAAGAGTCGGACAAGCACTTGGTTGAGGAGCTCGACTCCGTACTCTGAGGGCTGCGGACCACGCCTAACCACACAACCGGATACACACCCTTTTTATGGTGTACGGTGCAGAGGCTGTGTTACCTTGCGATATTATTCATGACTCACCCGGAGTCGGTATGTACGAAGAGAGATAAGCCGAGCTAGATCGACAGGACAGCCTAGATGCCCTGGAGGAGGATGCAACGTTGCAAAAGCCCGTTCCGCATTTTATCAACAGCAGGCGTGAAGATATCAAAGCAGAGAAGTACGGGCCAAGACCTATAATGTTGGTGAACTAGTTCTACGCTTGCCGGAGAAGAAAAAGGACAAACTCAAGCCCAAGTGGGATGGTCCCTTCATCATCGATGAAGTTCTCACTGGAGGATCATACCGCCTGCGTGATGCCTCAGATAATCGCTTAGAGCCGAACCCATGGAACGCGGCCAGACTCCGAAGATTCTACGCCTAGCGCCGAAATCTTTGTTCGTCCCCTTCTCCCTACTATATACCCTATTTTTCTCTCTTTTTTTCCCTTTTCGCTTTCCTTTGCTCTCTAGCCTTAAAGCTTTCGCGCGGCTCAACCACGCAATTGTGATGTACACCACTTTAAATATGTACGTCCATCATACCCGGGGGCTTCTTCGACAGAAGCTTTTTATTATTCTCTCTTGAGCATCAAGCTCTTCGTATATGAGCTTTTCCGTATGTACCTTTTCTTCGCCACTATATGCATTGATATGACTTAAGTTTTGGCCAAGCTGGGTTGCCTGGATCCTGTGCTTATGCCCTACATTCCCGTTAGTTCGGCTAGGGCATAAAGGGAGCACATCTGAGATTGTTACTGCCGGGTCATCTGGACGTGTACCTCAGACTGGGTGAAGCCGAAAGCTAGCATTCTTAAGGGAATATTCGGTCGGTGAATTAAAGATGTTTATTGCACTCACTTGATTGTGAACCCCCAGAAGCTATACATACTGTGATTTTCACATCACAATTCGGACATGTACATTAATACATGCACACCCAGGGAAAGGAACCCTTAACGGAACTATTCTCTCTAGCAGATGTTTCTTACGATTTCAATGTAATATAACATAACTAGCAGGATACAACTTGTCTGTTCAAGCAACTATGACCCCTACGCCTAGATTTCCAGGCATACCCCGGTCTATTCGGCCGTGAGGGTATTCGGAAACACTCTGCACCCTCGGGTCCGGAGGTTGAAGCGAAAAGGTCTACCATGACAAATGTTATACAATCCAGCTAGAATTACATAGGGTAAGGAAAGTACATAGTCACTTGGAGTCAAACACTTCCTCCTCTACACCATCCAACAGGCAGTCTAACTTACAATCCTGTTGGGAATATTTGGTGGCCACCTCTACTTAGTCATATACTAAACTAACGGGAACTTCTTCCCCATTTGACCCTAGCGGTCCTACTCGGGCCATGTGATTAGGATCTAGCTTGGTATATCGTGTTTTCACCATGTCCCAGGCCTCTCGCGAACCCTTTCGGCAGGCTGATATCTTCCATTGTCGGATATGCCGCTGCGCTCCCTTGAACAGCTCTACAAGCTCCTCCATACTTCCTGGAGGTGAGGCAGATGGCCATAAAGCCTTGGCAACACTCCGCATGGCCAGCCGAGCATGCTCGTGCACTTGTGACAGCCCTTGCAGCAGATCACTTGATGATCCACGCACCTCCTCTTCAGGACGGCCCGTCAACATACCTGCAATCATAACTATATCAGTTTCATCTATTTTTCGAACAACTTTAAAAGTAGTTCAGACACATACTGAATATGCCGCCCCGCAGCTTCTTGTTCTCCTTCACGGAATCGGCTAGCTGGGCCCGCACATCCTTCAGCTCTTCGCCCAGCTGGGTCTTGCAATCCTGGAGTTTATTTTCTCCACAATAGCCTGCTTCAGCACACGGTCGCCCGCAGCATGTAGCCTTTTGGCTTCTTGTTCATTCGCTTGCGCGACTTCCAGCCCCTCCTTAAGTTCCTCTGACAATTATTTCATGGTATAGGCAACACCGTTAGCATTAATGGCATATAATAATGTTTCCTTGATAGAGGGGAATATTACCGGGTGACGCCTTCTTGGACTTTTTTAGTTCGGCGGTAGCAGCATTTAGCTGCGTCCGACACTGCTCCAGCTCTTGGGTTAGCAGGTTGTTCTTCTCTGTAAGAACCTAGTCATACAACGATCCTTAAATCAGTTGTACCAACTGCTTTCAATCCCGGGGGCTACTGGTATACGGCTATCCTATTCAGACAAAGAAAACTTACCTGCACATCTGTTAAATGCTGCTTTATGGCTCTACTAAGCCTGTTTCGAGCAGCTCGGATGTATGCATCAGCCGAGCTGAAGGCATTGAATGCCTCTTCCGAGAATTCAGGGTCTCGTAAAATAGCCCTGCAACGCCGATGATTCATGGCGCTCTCTACTTCTGAGTTGGTAACGGACATATCTTCCGAACCCTCGGTCGAAGGACAGTCCGGCGTTGCTCTCATGTCGGCTCCCGTTTCCTCGGCGGGATCTAAATCTCGGTTGTTGGGAGTACGGCTGGCCGGACCCCCGGACATGGTCCGGCAAACCTTTTTCCTGGTACAAGACAAATGAACACGTTACAGTTCGATGTGACTACTAAGGCATACCTTCAAATCCTTACCTCTTCGACGAGGGATCGGTCGTGTCTTCACCGACCTTCCTTTTAGAGGCCTTGCTCGGCGCTTGTCGGGGATATACCCCGCGGCATGACCCGGCCGGAGTCGTAAACCTGCCGGGACTTGATAAACCGGCGGATGTTAAACCGGCGGACAGTCAAGACAGATGGCTCAGACAGACGGTAAACCGGCTGGTGGTAAACCGGCAGACAATGTTAAACCGGCGGACAATGTTAAACCGGCAGACAATGTTAAACCGGCAGACAATGTTAAACCGGCGGACAATGTTAAACCGGCAGACAATGTTAAACCGGCAAACAGTGATAACTGGGTTGTCCGGGGTTATGAAGCCCAAGACGTTATGAAGCCCAAGATGTTAAGAAGCCCATGGCGATAACTTAGAATAGTTTAAGTTAAAGTCCGAGTTGGACTCTACATGTAACCCGCCTCTTCAGCATATATAAGGAGAGGTAGGGCTCCCCAAAGGGGAAGCTACAAGCAAGAAGAAACAATCTTAGGGCTAGACACAAAGAGGAGAGCGGTTTGGCGACTCCTCGCGATGATAATGAGACCTAGCCTCAAACAGCATGTAGGGTTTTACCGTTGATGTTTCCGGGGCCCGCTGTCTAAATCCCTGTCTTGTGTTGCGTCTCTCGATTCCGTTCAACTCCTCTCAAGCTACCACATAGATGCGTTGGCCTCGCGACTAAGTCCTGACACTAAGGACATCTGCCGTGACAATTCCACGACAGTTGGCGCCCACCGTGGGGCTAACGCACGGTGGTGATGAGTTCTTGAAGGGATCTCTCCTATGGTTTTGAGAAGATCGTGACCCGTCAGATCAGCAAGTGCCAGTGTGAAAGGATTCATATCAACTGCAAGTTCATCTGTCAAAGTCAAAGAAGTTTTTAGCGGCAGCATATACAAATTCCGGTACAAGAGAAACTAGGGTTCCATCTATGTGCGCCGCTGTCGCGACGTCTTAATCCGCCGAGTCTAAATATGAACCGGTGTGGTTTGAAGTCTGCAGATGATCCGATCGGCGTGTTTGCATTGCCGCTAACGGCGTATCGTTTTCAGGCCCGAGGGTATCAACGGCAGCTGCTACTTTTGGCTGTAAAGCGTCAGCCGCGAACAGCGATCCGTCGCTATTATTTTCTATCATGAAGACCAGGGCGAGCACGGGGCGGAGAATCGACTCGGACTCGGCGGCCTCGCTGTCCTGCCTCCGTCGATGGGCTTTGCCTACGCTGGTGTGCCACGTCTCCGCCTGCCCTCACCTTCGAGCCGTGCCGGTGCGCCAAGTCGCCTCCGCACGGCCTTCTCCAAACCGCCAGTGCGCCAAGCTGGCCCTGCCTGCGCCGCTCGTCTTCACCCCCGCTTCGAGTCGCCAGGGCTCTGCTACTGCCGTATCCAAACCGGCGTTCTGTCTCTGTAAAGTCCTACCTGCGAGCCACCACTTGAGGTTTGATAAAAGCAAGCGTGTTAAATCAATCGCTATTCAATAGTACTACCACTAGTCAAGGTCAAAGCGAGCCTCCTGGAGTAGTAATCGCCGGGTTGATTTCAAGTGTGCTGTCCAATGAAGAATCCGAGTCGATGCCAGATCTCCCTTGTACCGCCGTCAGAATCGCCTAGCCAGAACCGCCGTGGCCCGGTCGGGTCAACGCGCCCGCCCCCTCGCTTCAAGCCGGCCTTCGCCACCGGTCCGACCCCAAACCGGCGACCGGCGAGCCGCCATCTCCGGGGCTGGCCCCGCCCTACGCCTCCTCCACGGGCGCCGGACGCCTCCTTGGCGCCTCCTCGCCTGCCGCTCCCGGGCGCGCGTCCTGGCGGCGGACCGCCGCCCGTCGCCTACTCCTCCATGACCGCCGCCGCGCTCTCGTCGGCTCAGCATCCAGCCGCGCCCCTCCGCATCCGCCGCCCCCACGCTTCGGCTGCGTCGGCTCCCGTGCTCGAGCCGCCTCCGGCTCCCCTCGAGGCCGCCTCGCGCCGCCGGTTGCACCGCCACTCGGCTCTGCCTCCCGCTGGTCTCTGCCTGCCCGGTGGCGCCTGCTCAGCCGCGTCCGCACCCTCGCTGCCGCGCCCGCATCACTACTCCCGTTCTCACTGGCTAGGCTCCGTCTCCGCCCTGCTCACAGACGGGTGTTGCACCGGGACGCCTTGTCAAGATAGACGCGCATGAGTCACTGCACCCCTTCTGTGCCAAACCGCCGGCCGTGCTAAAGCCACCATCCAGTCGTCAGAGTTTCGCGGCACCGTCTTCAACCGCGGCAAGTTGAAACAGGGGCGAGACACTCTGCATCGCTTCCACCTTGTAACAGCCTCCGCCCACACCTCTCGCGATGGCCTCACTTTGAGCCGCCGCCACGAGGCCGCCCGCGCCTGGCCGAGCTCGTCTCCGCATTTGCTGTGTATCGCCGCAGCCTCAAGTCAACCCCGTCGCTGTTGCTGACTTCCACCATCGCATCGCCGGCTGTCACTGTGATCCGCCTTGCCGATTAGGAGCGGATATGACAACAATCCGGAAGATCAACAACGCGGACTCATCAACTACAGGCGCACTTGGATTCTCCTTCACCTCATCGCAAAGCCACCCCTGCCGGTGCGCTGTTGGGCTGCCACGCCAAGAGCCGCCGCACCACCTCCGCCGGTTTGTCTCCACCATGGCCCGCCTCGCCGGTCACCCGCTTCATTGCTGGTTCTGCGGCAAACCGGCCGCGAGCCGCCTGCAGCGTGCCTGGCCTCGCCCCTAAACCACCGTCGACGTCATGGCCCTGACCAAGCGCTGTCCTGCGCGGTTCTACTCCACCGGGTCACAACATCAACCCGTACCTCCGCTCGCAAAACCGGCCATGGATGTTCCCTCTGAGCCGCGCCACGCTCCCTCAGGTTCAGCCTTTGTACCAAGCTAGTTCCACTTCGCGCTAAACCGCCATCGCTCTTGGCCGGGTCGTCCATGGGACGCTTTGCTACTGCCGCGTCTCCTGCCGTTGCCGGCCTCGAGTTGCCGAGTCTTCTATACACGAGTCACCAAGTCCGCTTGTTCGTATGAACCAGTGATGTTGTGGTTCGCGGGCGTTTCTGCTGTTGTGGTCGCGGGCACGACTGTTGTGGTTCGAGCACTCCTTCTAGCACCATCCCGGGTCGGCCCGCTTCATTGCTATGGTCGCGGGCGCGCGCGCTCGCCGCCGCCGCTTCGGTTCGTTCGCTTCCATACACCGCAGGCCATCTTCCTACCGTCACCGCCCTCCGCTACGGACTACAGCTCCACTTCCCACTCGATCCGGCCTTGCGGAATCGCCACCGAATTACCATGGAGCGGCTGGCTGAATCGCCGTCGGGTCACCGCCGAGTGGCCTCGCCAAATCGCCCAGCGTCAAGGCTGCCGTGTACGACCCGCCCGCTTATTCTTGCAAGAGGATGCCGGCTTGCTGCTGCCTTCCCAGCTCGGCTGCGCCTCTGCCGATGCACTGCGAGCTGCTGCGCCTCTGTTGCTGTGATACGGCCGCCCCCTTTTTAAAATTCCTGCTCTGTATATGACCCGGCCATACCTTATACATCCTTGTGCCTGCTGATAAAGCTTTCCACGTGAAGAACTGCGGCTACAGTCATTATGAAAAGGACAAAGGAAGATTGTCAAATATCTGCGTTCATCCAGCGAAAAAATATCGGATGATATACACTGATCATTCATCGTCTGAATAAATCAGGTGAAATCCATCCATTCAATTTTTAATTGATATATTTTGTTTTCTTTTGAAAACAATTACTCGGTCTTGCAATATTTGTTGTTTTCAGGACGATTATGCACGACAAACATGGTTTATACCACGGGACAATTGTTCATTGAAAGAGCAAGGGTTGTGTTATGGATATATCCGCGCCTGCGATTGCTTCGCCCGTCCACGCCGGTCTACAATGCCACGGCCGGTTCATCTGCCTTGCTGCCGCGGCCGACTTGGCCATGATCGATTTCAGCTTCATCATGGTGATCATCAGCCCCGCGGTGGATATTAACTGGCCTAACATATCAGGTGAAATCCATCCAATATATTTAATATTGCCTTCTTTAAAAGAGCAATTACTCTGGCTTTGCATAGTTGTCTAATGCAGGACTCTAAACTGCCATATTGGTGCAAATTTAAAGGCCGTCAGAAAAAATGGCCGGCTTAAAAAGAAGGATTCCGGTTAAAATCCGATTCAAGAAGGATTTATCTCTTGCAAAAAGTAAAGGGTGCTAAAGAGGACCTGCTGCCATGATGCGCGGTTCAAACATGGGTATCATGCCTTATTGGCTTATCATATTATTGATCACTTGGGGGCTTGGTCATGTCTGAACCATAGTCACACCTCTTGATCGGCGCAATGCCACAAGATCACTTGGGGCTTGGTCGGTGTCCGAACCAATGCAACACCTTTTGATAGGCGAAAGCCACCAGATCACTTGGGGACATGGTCAAGTCTGAACCATCACGCCTCTTGATCGGCCTAAGGCCATAGAGTCACTTGGGGCTTGGTCGAACCCAACCATTGCCACGCCACTTGATCGGCATAATGCCACGGTTTCAGTTGGGGACCTGGCTGACTTGAACCATAGCTACACCTTATTGGGAGCTTGGTCGTGTCCGGCCATGGTAACACCATCTGATCAGCTCAGTAAAGCCTCTTTTTGCAAATGGTTTTATCTTTGTCTTTGCTTCTGTTTTTCTTTTGATAAAATATTTTTTATGTTGTGTTTTCACCCAACATTATTAAATCCGGTCCAACTGTAAGTTACAGATTGACGGAACACGATTAAATCATAATCCGGAGACTATCAGCCCGGTTTGGTTTCGACTATAAGTCGCTAGTATATATTTGGATTGCGCCATTGGAATCATGCGCTCATAAATCATAGGACTATATTATTCAAATCTTCAAATAGCCAACATGGCTGGATTTTATTATGGTTATCAGTAACCAGTATTATGATTAAGGTTTTTAAAGTCGCTTTAGCGCAATGGCTATCATATTATCAATGGATATGATTTATTTTACAATTGTAGGAATAGTCCCAAGTCGCTGCAGGCTTACAACCCGGCACTTGGGGGCTACATTATTCAAGTTGAGATTACATCAAATATGCAAGTCTCATGTCGCTGCAAGCATGCACCATGACACTTGGGGGCTAATGCAAAGTCATTGTTTGCTCACCTTATTGAAGACCCGATTCATCACATCATAATGAGCCGGCCCAAGCGGCCCTTGGGGGCTACCAATTGCTCCTGTCAACAATTCAAGTTTTTATGAGCATCAGGAAATTACAAGTCCCAGGTTGCTGCAAGCAGCTCCAACCCGGCACTTGGGGGCTACATATGTGGAATACTCAATTCTGACTAGTGATTGAGATGAACAAACTGGATTTCTTCAAGCTTGTGACATTCATATTGAAGCAAATCTTAAGCTGGTACTACGTTACCTTCTTAAGAGTTGAGGGCTACAAGTGATAGGCATATAAGAGGTATATTTTCAAAAGTTGATGTTAACAAACAGTTATGATCCGGTGCCATCAATATTTGTAAACCGGCAAAGTTCTACATTCTTAAACCGGCTGAAGATCAGATGAGTATTTCAAAGACCAATATTTTTATTAAGCATTGGGAGCTGAGTCAAGGAAGTTATTCTTCACAATATTTCTCTGTGACAAACCAATGTCAGCAAATTGATTATGAAGCTGGCCTATTAAACCGGATTTTCTAGAAGAAGGAAGCGACAAGGACTTAAGGATGATCAGGATCAGTTTAACATGGATAAATCCAAATTAAACTGGGGCTAATGTCGAGGATATACCCATGGCATGACCCGCCGAGTCGTAAACCGGCGGGACTTGATAAACCGCGGATGTTAAACCGCGACAGTCAAGACAGATGGCTCAGACAGACGGTAAACCGGCTGGTGGTAAACCGGCAGACAATGTTAAACCGGCGGACAATGTTAAACCGGCAGACAATGTTAAACCGGCGGACAATGTTAAACCGGCAGACAATGTTAAACCGGCGGACAATGTTAAACCGGCAGACAATGTTAAACCGGCAGACAATGTTAAACCGGCAAACAGTGATAACTGGGTTATCCGGGGTTATGAAGCCCAAGACGTTATGAAGCCCAAGATGTTAAGAAGCCCATGGCGATAACTTAGAATAGTTTAAGTTAAAGTCCGAGTTGGACTCTACATGTAACCCGCCTCTTCAGCATATATAAGGAGAGGTAGGGCTCCCCAAAGGGGGGAAGCTACAAGCAAGAAGAAACAATCTTAGGGCTAGACACAAAGAGGAGAGCCGGTTTACGGCGACTCCCTCGCGATGATAATGAGACCTAGCCTCAAACAGCATGTAGGGTTTTTACCGGTTGATGTTTCCCGGGGCCCGAAGCTGTCTAAATCCCTGTCTTGTGTTGCGTCTCTCGATTCCGCTCAACCCCTCTCAAGCTACCACATAGATGCGTTGGCCTCGCGACTAAGTCCTGACACTAAGGACATCTGCCGTGACAATTCCACGACAGCGCTGGAGCCGCTCTCTTTGGAGTCGCCCCCGGAGTAGCATGACGAGCCGAACGCCTCCCCTTTGGAGCACGAGGTAGTGTGGTGGGTAAGGCGGTGCGAGGAAACTCTTTCGAGAAGGATTTTTCTTGATGACTTATGTGGGAAGCAAGAAGAAGACTAGGATAATCGGCGATAATGGCCACTTCCGTGCCATCATAGCTCGCCTGGTAAAACACCCTTTGTTGGGGAACGTAGCAGAAATTCAAAATTTTCTACGCATCACCAAGATCAATCTATGGAGATTCTAGCAACAAGAGAGGGAGAGGATGAGCATCTTCATACCCTTGAAGATCGCTAAGCAGAAGCGTTGCAAGAACGCGGTTGATGGAGTCGTACTCGCGGCGATTCAAATCGCGGAAGATCCGATCTAGCGCCGAACGGACGGCGCCTCCGTGTTCAACACACGTACAGCCCAGGGACGTCTCCTCCTTCTTGATCCAGCAAGGGGAGAGGAGAAGTTGATGGAGAACTCCGACAGCACGACGGCGTGGTGGTGGTGGAGCACGTGGTTCTCCAGCAGGGCTTCGCCAAGCACTATGGAGGAGGAGGAGGTGTTGGAGGAGGGAGAGGGCTGCGCCAGGGGAGAGGTGCGGCTGCCCTCTCTCTCCCTCACTACATATAGGGGGAAGGGAGGAGGGGGAGGCGCCCTAGGGTTCTCTAGGGGAGGGGCGGCGGCCACAGGGGAAACCCTAGATGGGTTTGGGCGCCCCCACCCACTAGGAAACTTGCACCCCAAGCCGGGAGGGGCGGCTGCCCTAGGGGTGGCGTCCCCACCTCTCCTGGTTACGTGAGATGGGGTGGGAGGGGCGCTCAGCCGCTTAGTAGGCTGATGTGCCCTCTCCCCTTGGCCCATAAGGCCCCCCAACGCTTGCCGGGGCCTCCGAACCCCCTTTCGGACACGCTGGTCATCGCCTGGTACCCCCGAAACAATTTCGGACTCCAATACCCTTCGTCCAATATACCGATCTTCACCTCCGGACCATTTCGGAGCTCCTCATCATGTCCGGAATCTCATCCGGGACTCCGAACAACCTTCGGTAACCACATACTATTTCCCATAACAACTCTAGCGTCACCGAACCTTAAGTGTGTAGACCCTACGGGTTCGGGAACCATGCAGACATGACCGAGACATTCTCCGGTCAATAACCAACAGCGGGATCTGGATACCCATGTTGGCTACCACATGTTCCACGATGATCTCATCGGATGAACCATGATGTCAAGGATTCAAGCAATCCCGTATACAATTCCCTTTGTCAATCGGTACGTTACTTGCCCGAGATTCGATCGTCGGTATCCCAATACCTCATTCAATCTTGTTACCGGCAAGTCACTTTACTCGTTCCGTAATGCATGATCCCGTGACTAACTACTTAGTCACATTGAGCTCATTATGATGATGCATTACCGAGTGGGCCCAGAGATACCTCTCCGTCATACGGAGTGATAAATCCCAGTCTCGATTCGTGCCAACCCAACAGACACTTTCGGAGATACATGTAGTGCACCTTTATAGCCACCCAGTTACGTTGTGACGTTTGGTACACCCAAAGCATTCCTACGGTATCCGGGAGTTGCACAATCTCATGGTCTAAGGAAATGATACTTGACATTAGAAAAGCTTTTAGCAAACGAACTACACGATCTTGTGCTATGCTTAGGATTGGGTCTTGTCCATCACATCATTCTCCTAATGATGTGATCCCGTTATCAATGACATCCAATGTCCATGGTCAGGAAACCACAACCATCTATTGATCAACGAGCTAGTCAACTAGAGGCTCACTAGGGACATGTGGTCTATGTATTCACACATGTATTAAGGTTTCCGGTTAATACAATTATAGCATGAACAATAGCCAATTACCATGAACAAGGAAATATAATAATAACCATTTTATTATTGCCTCTAGGGCATATTTCCAACAGTCTCCCACTTGCACTAGAGTCAATAATCTAGTTCACGTCACTATGTGATTGTAATGAATCCAACACCCATGGGGTTTGATCATATCTCACTTGTGAGAGAGGTTATTAGTCAACGGGTCTGAACCTTTCAGATCCATGTGTGCTTTACAAATCTCTATGTCATCTTGCAGATGCATCTACCACGCGCTATTTGGAACTATTCCAAATAACTGCTCTACTATACGAATCCGGTCTACTACTCAGAGTCATCCAGATTAGTGTCAAAGTTTGCATCGGCATAACCCTTTACGACGAACTCTTTTACCACCTCAATAATCAAGAAAATTCCTTAGTCCACTAGTTACTAAGGATAACCTTGACCGCTGTCCTGTGATCCATTCCTGGATCACACTTGTACTGCTTGACTGACTCATGGCAAGGTACACTTTAGGTGCGGTACACAACATAGCATACTGTGGAGCCTACGTGTAAAGCATAGGGGACGACCTTCGTCCTTTCTCTCTCTTCTGCCGTGGTCATGTCTTGAGTCTTACTCAATACTCACACCTTATAACACAGCCAAGAACTCCTTCTTCGTCGATCTATTTTGAACTCCTTCAAAATCTTGTCACGGTGTGTATTCATTTGAAAGTACTATCAAGCGATTTTGATCTATCCTTATAGATCTTGATGCTCAATGTTCAAGTAGCTTAATCCAGGTTTTCCATTGAAAAACACTTTTCAAATAACCCTATATGCTTTCCAGAAATTCTACATCATTCCCAATCAACAATATGTCAACAACATATACTCATCAGAAATTCTATAGTGCTTCCACTCACTTCTTTGGAAATACAAGTTTCTCATAAACTTTGTATAAACCCAAAATCTTTGATCATCTCATAAAAGTGTATATTCGAACTCCGAGATGCTTACTCCAGTCCTTAGATGGATTGCTGGAGCTTTGCATACTTGTTAGCATCTTTTAGGATTGACAAAAACCTTCTGGTTGTATCACATACAACCTTTCCTCAAGAAAATTGTCGAGGAAACAATGTTTTGACATCCTATCTGCAAGATTTCATAAATAATGCAGTAACTGCTAATAAAATTCCAACAGACTCTTAGCATCGCTACGAGTGAGAAAGTCTCACCATAGTCAACTCCTTGAACTTGTCGGAAAACATCTTAACAACAAGTCGAGCTTTCTTAATGGTGATATTTACCATCATTGTCCGTCTTCCTTTTAAAATCCATCTGTACCCAACAGCCTTACGACCATCAAGTAATTCTTCCAAAGTCTATACTTTGTTTTCATACATGGATCCTCTCGGATTTCATGGCCTCGAGCCATTCATCGGAATCCGGGCCCACCATCGCTTCTCCATAGCTCGTAGGTTCATTGTTATCTAGTAACATGACCTCCAAGACAGGATTACGTACCACTCTGGAGTAGTACGTATCCTTGTCGACCTACAAGTTTTGGTAGTGACTTGATCCGAAGTTAAATGATCAATATCATTAGTTTCCACTTCAATTGGTGTAGGCGCAACAGGAACAACTTCCTGTGCCCTGCTACACACTAGTTGAAGTGACGGTTCAATAACCTTATCAAGTCTCCACCATCCTCCCACTCAATTCTTTTGAGAGAAACTTTTCCTCGAGAAAGGACCAGATTCTAGAAACAATCCCTTTTGCTTCCGGATCTGAGACAGGAGGTATACCCAACTGTTTTTGGGTGTCCTATGAAGATGCATTTATCCGCTTTGGGTTCGAGCTTATCAACCTAAAACTTTTTCGCATAAGCGTCGCAGCCCCGAACTTTTAAGAAACGACAGCTTAGGTTTCTCCAAACCATAGTTCATACGGTGTCGTCTCAACGGAATTGCGTTGTGCCCTATTTAAAGTGAATGTGGTTGTCTCTAATGCCTAACCCATGAACGATAGTGGTAATTCGATAAGAGACATCATGGTATGCCCCATATCCAATGGGGTGCATCTATGATGTTCGGACACACCATCACACTATGGTGTTCTAGGCGGTGTTAGTTGTGAAACAATTTCCACAATGTCTCAATTGACTACCAAACTCGCAACTCAGGTATTCATCTCTATGATCATATCATAGACATTTTATCCTCTTGTCACGACGATCTTCAACTTCACTCTGAAATTACTTGAACCATTCAATAATTCAGACTTGTGTTTCATCAAGTAAATATACTCAGTATCTACTCAAATCATCTATGAAGTAAGAACATAACGATATCCACTGTGTGCCTCAGCACTCATTGGACTGCACACAACAAAATGTATTACTTCCAACAAGTTGCTTTCTTGTTCCATTTTACTGAAAACGAGGCTTTCAGTCATCTTGCCCATGTGGTATGATTTGCATGTCTCAAGTGATTCAAAATCAAGTGAGTCCAAACGGTCCATCTGCATGGAGTTTCTTCATGCGTATATACCAATAGACATGGTTCACATGTCTCAATCTTTTCAAAAACGAGTGAGTCCAAAGATCCATCAACATGGAGCTTCTTCATGCGTTTTATACCAATATGCCTCAAATGGCAGTGCCACAAGTAGGTGGCACTATATCATTACTATCTTATATATTTTGGCATGAGCATGTGTATCACTACGATCGAGATTCAATAAACCATTCATTTTAGGTGCAAGACCATTGAAGGTATTATTCAAATAAACAGAGTAACCATTATTCTCCTTAAATGAATAACCGTATTGCGATAAACATAATCCAATCATGTATATGCTCAACGCAAACACCAAATAACAATTATTTAGGTTTAACACCAATCTCGATGGTAGAGGGAGTATGCGATGCTTATCACATCAACCTTGGAAACACTTCCAAACCATATCATCATCTCACCCTTAGCTAGTCTCCGTTTATTCCGTAGCCTTTTATTTCGAGTTACTAACACTTAGCAACTGAACCGGTATCTATTACCATGGTGCTACTAGGAGTACTAGTAAAGTACACATCAATATAATGTATATCCAATATACTACATCGACCTTGCCACCTTCTCATCTACCAAGTATCTAGGGTAGTTCTGCTTGATGGATGCTCCCCTCATTACGTATGGACTTAGTCTCGGTTTGGGTTCAACTTTGGGTTTCTTCACTAGAGCAGCAACTGATTTGCCATTTCATGAAGTATCCTTCTTGCCCTTGCCCTTCTTGAAACTAGTGGTTTCACTAACCATCAACAATTGATGATCCTTCTTGATTTCTACTTTCGCGGTGTCAAACATTGCGAATATTTCAAGGATCATCATATCTATCCCTGATAGGTTATAGTTCATCACGAAGCTCTAGTAGCTTGGTGGCAATGACTTTGGAGAAACATCACTATCTCATCTGGAAGATTAACTCCCACTCGATTCAAGTGATTTTTGTACCCAGACAATCTGAGTACAAGCTCAACGATTGAGCTTTTCTCAATTAGTTTGT
The DNA here is from genome assembly GCA_021605205.1 of Aegilops longissima. Lineage (NCBI taxonomy): Eukaryota > Viridiplantae > Streptophyta > Magnoliopsida > Poales > Poaceae > Aegilops > Aegilops longissima. The sequence continues at coordinate 639,577,184 of CM038680.1, forward strand.
AGGCTAAGAAACTTGTCGGAGGTCTCATACCTCTTGACGTGGGCACGAGCCTGAAATCCCAATTTCAGCCCTTGGAACATCTCATATGTTCCGCGATGTTTCAAAAACGTCTTCGGCGCCACAATTCTAAACCGTTTAACATTACTGAACTATCATGTAGTCATCAAAACGTGTATGTCAGATGTTCACGACATCCACAGACGACGTTCGAGGTTCAGCACACCGAGCGGTGCATTAAGGACATAAGCCTTCTCCGCATAATTGCTACTATCAACTTTCAACTAAATTTTCTCTAGGAACATATCTAAAACAGCAGAACTAAAGCGCAAGTTACGACATAATTTGCAAAGACCTTTTGACTATGTTCATGATAATTAAGTTCATCTAATTTAATGAACTCCCACTTAGATAGACATCCCTCTAGTCATCTAAGTGATACATGATCCGAGTCAACTAGGCTGTGTCCGATCATCACATGAGACAGACTAGTCATCATCGGTGAACATCTTCATGTTGATCGCATCTGCTATACGACTCATGTTCGACCTTTCGGTCTCTTGTGTTCCGAGGCCATGTCTGTACATTCTAGGCTCGTCAAGTCAACCTAAGTGTTTTGCATGTGTAAATCTGGCTTACACCCGTTGTATGCGAACGATAGAATCTATCACACCCGATCATCACGTGGTGCTTCGAAATAACGAACCTTCGCAATGGTGCACAGTTAGGGGGAACACTTTCTTGAAATTTTATGAGGGATCATCTTATTTATGCTACCGTCGTTCTAAGAAAATAAGATGTAAACATGACAAACATCAAATGCAAATCATAAAGTGACATGATATGGCCAATATCATCTTGCGCCTTTGATCTCCACCTTTGAGGCACGGCATGATCACCTTCGTCACCGGCATGACACCATGATCTCCATCATCATGATCTCCATCATCGTGTCTTCATGAAGTTGTCTCGCCGACTATTACTTCTACTACTATGGCTAACGGTTTAGCAATAAAGTAAAGTAATTACATGGCGTTATTTAATGACACGCAGGTCATACAATAAATTAAGACAACTCCTATGGCTCCTGCCGGTTGTCATACTCATCGACATGCAAGTCGTGATTCCTATTACAAGAACATGATCAATCTCATACATCACATATCATTCATCACATTCTTTTTGGCCATATCACATCACATAACATACCCTGCAAAAACAAGTTAGACGTCCTCTAATTGTTGTTGCATGTTTTACGTGGCTGCTATGGGTTTCTAGCAAGAAAGTTTCTTACCTACGCAAAAGCCACAACGGTGATATGCCAATTGCTATTTACCCTTCATAAGGACCCTTTTCATCGCATCCGATCCGACTAAAGTGGGAGAGACTGGCACCTGCTAGCCACCTTTATGCAACAAGTGCATGTCAGTCGGTGGAACCTGTCTCACGTAAGCGTACGTGTAAGGTCGGTCCGGGCCGCTTCATCCCACAATACCGTCGAAAAAAGATAGGACTAGTAACGGTAAACATATTGAACAAAACCAACGCCCACAACTACTTGTGTTCTACTCGTGCATAGAATCTACACAATAGACCTAGCTCATGATGCCACTGTTGGGGAACGTAGCAGAAATTCAAAATTTTCTACGCATCACCAAGATCAATCTATGGAGATTCTAGCAACAAGAGAGGGAGAGGTTGAGCATCTTCATACCCTTGAAGATCTCTAAGCGGAAGCGTTGCAAGAACGCGGTTGATGGAGTCGTACTCGCGGCAATTCAAATCGCGGAAGATCCGATCTAGCGCCGAACAGACGGCGCATCCGTGTTCGACACACGTACAGCCCGGGGACGTCTCCTCCTTCTTGATCCAGCAAGGGAAGAGGAGAAGTTGAGGGAGAACTCCGACAGCACGACGGCGTGGTGGTGGTGGAGCTCGTGGTTCTCCAGCAGGGCTTCACCAAGCTCTATGGAGGAGGAGGAGGTGTTGGAGGAGGGAGAGGGCTGCGCCAGGGGAGAGGTGCGGCTACCCTCTCTCTCCCTCACTATATATAGGGGGAAGGGAGGAGGGGGAGGCTCCCTAGGGTTCCCTAGGGGAGGGGCGGCGGCCACAGGGGAAACCCTAGAGGGGTTTGGGCGCCCCCACCCCCTAGGAAACTTGCCCTCCAAGCCGGGAGTGGCGGCTGCCCTAGTGGTGGCGCTCCCACCTCTCCTGGTTACGTGAGATGGGGTGGGAGGGGCGCTCAGCCCCTTAGTGGGCTGATGTGCCCTCTCCCCTTGGCCCATAAGGCCCCCCAACGCTTGCCGGGGCCTCCGAACCCCCTTTCGGACACGCTGGTCATCGCCTGGTACCCCCGGAACAATTCCAAACTCCAATACCCTTCGTCCAATATACCGATCTTCACCTCCGGACCATTCTGGAGCTGCTCGTCATGTCCGGGATCTCATCCGGGACTCCGAACAACCTTCGGTAACCACATATTATTTCCCATAACAACTCTAGCGTCACTGAACCTTAAGTGTCTAGACCCTACGGGTTCGGGAACCATGCAGACATGACCGAGACGTTCTCCGGTCAATAACCAACAGCGGGATCTGGATACCCATGTTGGCTCCCACATGTTCCACGATGATCTCATCGGATGAACCACGATGTCAAGTATTCAAGCAATCCCGTATACAATTCCCTTTGTCAATCGGTACGTTACTTGCCCGAGATTCGATCGTCGGTATCCCAATACCTCGTTCAATCTCGGTACCGGCAAGTCACTTTACTCGTTCCGTAATGCATGATCCCGTGACTAACTACTTAGTCACATTGAGCTCATTATGATGATGCATTACCGAGTGGGCCCAGAGATACCTCTCCGTCATACGGAGTGACAAATCCCATCTCGATTCGTGCAACCCAATGAGACACTTTCGGAGAAACCTGTAGTGCACCTTTATAGCCACCCAGTTACGTTGTGACGTTTGGTACACCCAAAGCATTCCTACGGTATCCGGGAGTTGCACAATCTCATGGTCTAAGGAAATGATACTTGACATTAGAAAAGCTTTTAGCAAACGAACTACACAATCTTGTGCTATGCTTAGGATTGGGTCTTGTCCATCACATCATTCTCCTAATGATGTGATCCCGTTATCAATGACATCCAATGTCCATGGTCAGGAAACCACAACCATCTATTGATCAACGAGCTAGTCAACTAGAGGCTCACTAGGGACATGTGGTCTATGTATTCACACATGTATTACGGTTTCCAGTTAATACAATTATAGCATGAATAATAGACAATTACCATGAAGAAGGAAATATAATAATAACCATTTTATTATTGCCTCTAGGGCATATTTCCAACACCCTTCCGCAAGTACCACGAATATATCCGGGTCCTCTTCGAACCCTGGATCCAGCTCCCGGTTGTGGTTCTCTGGCTGTGGGGCGAGGCTGTGAAGCCCCTCGGTGATTTTTCGCCAATGCTATTATAAGCTGATTAGAAATTTATCAAAAGTGATCCGGGAAAAGGAATGAGTAAAGCAGATGGATAGGGGCTTACCCAACTAGGAGGATCATACATAGAATACCCATCTCTGTGATTGATTCGAAGAAATTCCTCTTCCTGCCCTTTGAACAGCTCGGCCAGTATCTTGGCTAAAGTGGCGGGGGAGTCCGGACCTTTCCGACCACAGCGAGAGGCGTAGTCCTCCCCGTTGTAGTGCCACATTGGGAGCCCTCTATATTGAAGCGTATGAACCCCTCGCGCTATGGAGACCGCCATTACCTCAACTATTATTAATCCGGACTGGGCAAGCATCTTTATCTTACCCATGAGCTGACCAACTTCCGCAATGTCATCCTCTTCAAGACTCCGAGGACGCCAACTGTGGCGTTTCTCCAGCGGAACGCTTGCGAACTCAGGAAGACCCTTTCGAACTAGGTGGGGAAGTGCGACGTCTTCAATATAGAACCATTCGGAAGGCCATTCTTCAGATGCCCTCCTCGGTGTGCCGGACAGGTATCCGGAATCGGCGATGCGCCATACTTCGGCTCCGCCCACTTCAAATATTGACCCCTCGTGGTTATGCGAGACAAGATAGAACAGTTTTATCCATAGTTCAAAGTGGGCCTCAACACCCAGAAATAATTCGCATAAAGCGACATAACCTGCGATGTGCAGGATAGAGGCGGGAGTGAAGTTGTGCAGATGGAGACCATAGTATTCCAGAAGCCCTCGAAGGAATGGATGGATTGGAAATCCGACACCTCTTAGAAGAAAAGGGACGAAACACACTCGCTCCCCCCGGATGGGTTGGGGAAGTCCTCGGCCTGAGTCTCGCCATTAAAGGAGGCCAACCCTGCTCGAACAGGGACCATATCCGCGGGAGGAAGAAATCCCTGCGTTTGCAACTTCACCAATTGACTGTGGGACACGGAACACTTCTCCCACTCACCTTTCTCTAGGCCGGAACGGGAGGAGGAGCTGGGAATGCTAGCCATGTTGGAATGGTTTCTCCTGGCGATCTCCGGGGACTTTCTCTGTGTGGCGTCGAATGGATCTAAGATCCAATATCTTTAAATAGACGCTCTTCCTTGCCTGGATGGGGTGTTATTTGCAAAAATACCCTGACCTTCCGCATTCGCTCGGCACGTGGAAGCCGAAGTTATTAGCGCACAGAATCCGAGGGGAGCGATATTGAATCAACGGCCGAATACGTAACTTGGAGGAGGAATCCGCCTTGCAATGTCGAAGACAATCTGCGCGCCAAACACCTTGTCATTGAAGCCTGGTTCGGGGGCTACTCAGGGAGTCCTGGACTAAGGGGTCCGCGGGCGTCCGGCCTGTTATCCATGGGCCGGACTGATGGGCTGTGAAGAGATGAAGACCGAAGACCGTACCTGTGTCCGGATTGGACTCTCCTTGGCGTGGAAGGCAAGCTTGGCGATCGACTATGAAGATTCCCTTTGATGTAACCGACTCTATGTAACCCTAGATCCCTCCGGTATCTATATAAACCGGAGGGCGTAGTCCGGAACAGATATACTCATTACCATAGTCATACAGGCTATACTTCTAGGGTTTAGCCATTACGATCTCGTGGTAGATCAACTCTTGTAATACCCATATTCATCAAGATCAATCAATCAGGAAGTAGGGTATTACCTCCATAGAGAGGGCCCGAACCTGGGTAAACATCGTGTCCCCCGTCTCCTGTTACCATCGATCCTAGACGCACAGTTCGGGACCCCCTACCCGAGATCCGCCGGTATTGACACTGACAGGAGGAAATGAGGTGCACGGATGCCCGACCGAACAAATGAGACTCGAATGAGTACTGTGCGGACACCTCCATGGACAAATGAAGGCTAACTTTAATGTTTATGGTTGGAGATGCTCTTATATTATTTTATTTTTGACAACAGGATATACTCTAAACACATAGTCGATACTGCCACACAAGCGGCCCACTTGAGCAAGTTGGGGTGACGGCCGGCTAAACGCATCAAGTCGTGGTCCGCAAACCCTATTTGGCGCTTCAGGCGCAAGTTCCTTCGTTAACGGTAACTGGCGCACACCCTCTATCCTTTCTGTCTAGCGAATTAGGTTGGCCCATATAGAGTTCATTTTTTCAGAAGCCCCCTCCGGTTTTAAATGCATGATTTTATTTTCAAATTTGAAAACTTCTTTTTGCAAATTTGTGAACGTTTTCCAAAGTTCATTGCCTTTTTTAAAGAGTATGATTTGTTTTAAAAAGTTGTCTACTATTTTTTTAAGTTCGCGAACTTTTTCTCATTTCTGCAAACAATTTTATATTTTGAATTGTTCCAAGTCTTGAACTTTTCTCAATTCATGATTTTTTAGATTTTGAACTTTTCCTAGTCTTGAACTTTCTTTAAAATTCGTGATTTTTTTCCATTTTTCAAACTTTTTTCAAAATGCTATAACTTTTTTTTAAATCTGAATCTTTTTGAGTTATCGATTTTTTTAAACTGCTAACGTTTTAAATTTGTGGACTTTTTTTCCATTTTTGCGAACTGTTTAATATTTTGAACTGTTCTAAGTCTTGAACTTTTTTTAAATTCATGATTTTTTTTCATTTGTGTGATTTTTTAGATTATGAACTTTTCCCAGTCTTGATTTTTTAAAAAATTCATGAACTTTGTCCAATTTTACAAACTTTTCCAAAACATTTGCTTTTGTAGAAAAAAAACTGAACTTTTTCGAGTTCTTGGTTTTTTTGAAACCATGAACTTTATTTAAAACTGCAAACTTTCAAATTTGTGAACTTTTTGAAATTTATGAGCTTATTCAAATTCAATGTGAAGTGAACAGGACAAATGGTCGATTGTCAATTGGTCCTACAGTCAGTGGTTAAAATGCCAAAATGTCATCTGGCGCGAGCTACGATCGAGCGAGCCAGTGAGCTGTTGTAGAAGCTTTCAATGGGTCGGCGCAACCGGGGCAATCGCATGAGCGCCGCTTCTCCTAACTGGTGCAGAAGGCGCTGGTTAGGAGGTCTCGTCGTGGTCTAGTCAGGAGAAACGCCACTTCGGGCGGCCCAGCTTGCGCCACAGCCCCCTGTGCGGTTCAACTCCAGCAGGACAACCAAATAATGGAGTTGCCTCACAACAGAAAAAAAAAACAGGAGCTGCGTATAAAAAAAAAATGTCGCCGCCGCCGCCGCCGCGCACGGCACGGCACTGATGCTGCCACACCGCATCACCCCCCGCGGCGTCGATGGCGCGTTGGCCGCGGCGCACTCATCCTCAGGTGCACCTGTCGTCAGTAGGCCGGGTTGCGTACCCGCGTCGCGATCCAGGCAGGCAGAGGCAGGTGAGGGGAGCACGCACGTTCGGCTCCTCAAGCCCACGCCATTTCCACCAACAACACACAGCCCGGGGTTCGCCCCTCGGTTCACCTTCCACCGACGAACCCATTCCTGCTTGCCGCTGCGTGCGTTGCTTGCTACACGTACCACGGTACCAGCTACTTCCAGGTGCCCAGCCCACGCGTTGCGCCTGTCACGGGCGACTGGCGCAAGCTAGCTGGGCGACAAACAAGCCACGGTAACAAATAAAATAAAATTACGGGGGCGATCGCCGTCGCCGCCAGCAGCCGCTGCTCGATCAGCAGCGCAGGAGGAGGAGGAGGGGCCTGAGCCAGGACAACCCAACGGCGGTGAGCCGCAGAAACCAGACAGCGGGCACGTGAAGGGGAGATCCGTCGCGTCCGTCCGTGCCTAGACCCCACTCACGAGCACCAGCACGGCCCAGGCGCAGCGCGCGTTGGGCTCAGGCACCCAAATGCACGTTGGACTCACTAGGGCACCTGTCGCTTTGGTCGAGATATGTTGCGTTCCCTGCCATCTTTGTCCCGGACACAAACCGGTGGTCCATCCACTGATCACAGATCACAGCCATAGACAGATGCTTGTGCCAAAACACACACGGCCAGATCGATCGATGCTCATGCAGTGGAATTGCTACCGCCACCCTTGTTTGGGGCCTACCTGTACTATTGTAACCACCACTCCAACTCCATTCGTTTACCGAGTATGAGAGAGATCAAACCTCGATTCACATATTATTATGGCCCTGCGCGTGATAAAGCAAAGCATAAGCTAAGCTACGCCTTGCTGTTGGTACCAACCGACTAATTAGCAACCTCATCTGAGGTGTCGGACACCGAGACATTGACCATAAGATTAGAGCGGCATCAAGCAAAGTCAAATCACATTCACATCCCTTGAGTCGATATACTATACTAATAGGATCTCTCGCTGCTTAATTGCTACAGTACTTAGTTGGAGCAAGCATCTATCTGTAGTTAGTTACTCCACATATACACCTGCCTTTTGTCCGTTCTTGGGTGAGTTGATTCGCACAGCTGTCCTCCTACATGAACAACGCAAGCACATGGCGCGCACCAGGAGAAAGACGGAACGGAAGAGACAAAACACAGTTCGCAACCTTATATTTTATTATCATAAGCACAAGGAAGAATGTACCAGGATCTTGAGAAAAACAGGAACAATCAAGCTATGCTTGTATATGTATAGTTGTACCAAAACCCTTTTTTCCTACAACACTTAACTTTTAACCCATCCAGATGCAACCTTCTCCACTCCAGAACCCCCGTTAGACATAACGAAAAAAACAGACGCAAAGAATGACGAACAAAACAAAAACGTTCCTATACATACACACACAGAAGATCATAGCCTTCGAGTATAAACAATTCTTTTTTCTTCTTCCTTCGGCACACCAACAACCACCGGTTTTACATTCCCCACCAATTATTCCATAGTAGTATAATAGTAATAAACAAAAAAAAAAAGAACAGCAAACAATATCGTGGACGGCTGGCAGGCTCCAAGCAAGCAAGCAAGCAAAGCCCAGCCCGGCCCCGCCGTCACCTCCTCGTTTCGGGCCGTGTTTCGGTGTCAACCAATCATGAGATCAATCTTCCGAATCCTTCCTCCAACCTTCTACTGGCAGCTCGCTAATCGCGATCGCTGACCGAAGACGCCAGCCATTCTGCACGTTGCCTCCAACAACTTGCCTGCACCAATTTTTTAATGGAACGAGTTAAGCATAATATGATTGTTGAACTAACAGCATGGAATGAGTGGTTCACACGTAGCGACAGCAGTGCTGGTGCTGCACCGACGGTGGCATGGGCACGGGAGTTGGGGAATCGATGTCTGATTACGCCAATTCGCAAAAGTGATTATGTTTATTTATATATAACAGAAGACGCGCTATCAAATCAGCGTCGGATGCCTGTTGCCTATGTGGGTTTTTCACGCGAAAGGAGCTTGCGTATTTTGACATCTTGTCTATATGCTATGCTAGGGACATTGCAACGGCTGCAGGTGACCTAGCTTCAAAGCCTAGTACTAGAAAGAAAGAGGAGGAATAATTTTTGTGTGCAAGGTGGAATGGCCTCTCATGTCGAAATCGCGGGAAAATCACTGGAGGTCGTGATTCACAGGCTATTGGGAGGCGGACCATATCTTCTAAATCAAGAGCCACGGCTGGCTATGAAAAGGAGTGGGTGCAAGGAATGGCATATTCGTGCTCACTTCACCATATCTCATCATCGTGGGACTAAAACTCAACACCAAGTTTTGTCCAAGCCAATGTATCCAAATGTCCAAAATAGCCAGTCATCTGATTTCACAATGGATGCTGTTTGTAGGCAATACGATACACATAAACCAAGCCAGGGTGGCCCAAATCATTGGTACCTAAGGGCCTTCTCATCAATGCCACACAAGAACTACTTATACTAAGTTTTGATCCCTATTCCCTAACATACATGCTTAAAATTATTGGTTCCATGCACAGGATTTTAATCATGCGTCAATAAACTCAGAAAGGCGCACGGGTTCGGCCCTTGCCAGTCACTCATTCCATGACCATTTGGACCTACCATTACACCAAACTAGTGCTAAGACAGCAAGGATGTGAGTGACCAAGGCTTGAGCATCAGGCTTCGGTCTGCTGCTTTTGGGAAAGCTATGAATTGTTGCTCATGCTCAGGGCGTGAAGAAGACACAGGCCAGAGATCTGAGCTGAGCTTGCTTGCAGCCCCAGTAACAGCATCAATCAGGAGACGGTGAACAAGACAGTGACCCACCAACACACCACACCACAGGCGTGGTGAGGTTCAGCTCAGTTATTCTACCCCAATGGTTTCTAATACTACCCTCCAAGTTTCCAGAGTTGATGCCAATGGATTTCTCAACAAAAATTCCAATGGGTTGGCCAATTGGGCATCACAAGTGTGATAAAATCGCCGGAGTATTTAATTTGTGGCTGCATAAAACTCCAAGGGAAAACCAATCCTCTGCAGTTTTGGGCGGTACGTACATGACATGGCACATGATGATGGGCAGGGCACCGACAGGGCCATGAGCAGAGGACGGCAGGACGGAACCCTAATTGCTCACCACCAACCAATCGATAGATTAACCCCCGCCGCACTCACCGGTACCCTCACCGGCAATATTCTAGCCGTCAACGGCTCAACCAGCATTGAGGTTAATCAATGGGGGCAGGTTCATCTACTACTAACCGCTAGAATCTATCTAGGTTGTGGACTGTAAATTTTCGGTGGCAATGATGCGGTGGTACAGTACTAAGCAGGCTAGTTATGATGCTAATTTAATAATGGGGAAGGGAGGTGCGGAGTGGGGTTCAGATCTGGGGGGTACTGACCTCGCCGGAGCTTGCTCTTCCTGGAGCCGGTGACGGCGGGCGCCTTCCTGTCCGGGGCGGACACCGGCGTGGCCGGCTTCTTGTCGTCCTCCGGGAGCAGCACGGCGTCGATGCCCTGCACCGAGATCCTGCCGTCCGTGTAGATGTCCGGGTCGAAGAGGTAGGCGGAGCCCTCGCCCTGCCCGAACTTGACGGAGCCGTCCGCCTCCCGCGCCACCACCTTGTGCGGCAGCCGCAGCGTGTCGTACCGCACCTTGCCGAACCGGCGGACGGCGTTGTACATGCTCTCCTCCGTCTGGTACTCCGGGATCATGTGGTAGTACAGGATGTTCTCCGGCGACCCGGGCTCGCTGAGCTGGTCCGTGGTCAGCCGCGCCATGGCCTCGTCGTTGGGCGCCAGCACGGTGAGCACGTACCCCTCGGACACCAGCCGGCCCATCTCGGTGGCCAGCGAGGTGAGGTTGACGAGGATGTCGGCCAGCTCGTTGTACCCGCCGTAGAGGACCAGGGTCTGGATGAAGTCCTTGACCTGGCTGTGGCCGTCGAAGTGGTGCTTCCCGTTGCCCGGGCCGGGCGCGGGCGCGGGGGCGATGGAGGGGCCGGGGGCCATGGCGTCCCAGACGGGGAGCACGGGGGGCGCGCCGGGGAGGACCGGCGGCGCGGGCTTCTTGAGGCGGTGCGTCCTGGGGTCCACCTCGGGCGCGCCGGTGGGGAGCACGGCCGAGATTGCGGCGAGGCTGCGGCGGCGGTTGAAGTCCTCCTGCACGGAGCGGGGGACGAGGAGGCGCTCGATGCCGTGGATGACCCCGTCGGGGCGGAGCACGGCGTCGGGGCGCGTGACGGCGGCGTGGGCGACGCGCATGGATCCGTTGGCGCCGGCGGCGAGCTCGACGTCCTCGCCGGAGAGCGTGGGGTGGGATGCCGCGGGCCAGGAGCCCGCCGGGTGGCGCGCCGGGAGGACGTGGAAGAGGAGCAGCGTCTGGAGCGACTTGAGGTTGCGGGGCTCGAGCAGGAAGCGCTTGAACTCCGGGTCGAGGTCCCGCTCCAGCGCCTCGTTCCGGGGCGCGAAGATGGTGACGTTGTGGCGGCCCACGGCGTCCTCCAGCGTCTGCAGCAGCAGCGCCTTCTCCACCAGCTCCGCCAGCTCCGTGTAGTGCGAGTCCAGCAGCGCCACCAGCACCGAGTTGGAGTTGACCCCCGCCCCGGACGCGTTCACGGCCGCCACCGCCACCCCGGCGTCGCCACCGCCAGCGGCGGCCACGGCGGGCAATGTGGGTTCCTCCGGCCGCGCCGTCTCAGCAGCTCCCGCGGCCACGGCCAGGGCGAGGGTGAAGAGGAGCACGGCGCCGTACGCCGGCGCACCCATGGCGGAGCGCCCCCTCTGCTCTAGCTGCTCTATCTGCCGCTGCTGGTGCGTCGGCGGCGGAGGACGGGGATGCGTCGGCGGCGGTGGATTTGCGGTGGTGGCTGGCTGCTGCTCCAGCTAGCAAGCTCCTGGGGGGAGGGGGGGGAGGGAGTAACTATATGGTGTTGGGTGGTGTGAGCTTTTCTTCCCCCTCTTTTGTTTAGTGTCTAGAGAGAGAGAGGGAGAGCGAGAGACGGCCGGCCAGACAGCGAAAGAGAGAGTGAGCTTTGCTTATAACCGAAGAGAGAGAGAGAGAGAGAGAGAGCATAGGAGGAAGACGCGGCGTAGTTGGTGGTGGGCGGGCACAGGCTGGCCGGCGGGCCCGGCCCGAGCAAGTGTCGGTCGGTCGGTCGGTCAGTCGGTGTGCGCTGCTGCCTGGCCGCACCGCACCGCACCGCACACAACTCAAGGTTCGGTTGGCAGCGAGTAGAGTAGTACTACTACGTCGTCAGCGGCCCGTGCCGTGCCGAGCGGCGGCGACGTACGCAACTTTTTTGTTTTGGCCGTGAGGTGAGGTCTGCCGCCTTTCGCGCGCCTCCGCTCACGGCTCGCCCCCACCTTTCCGCCTCCCGCGGCCACGCGGGCGAGCCCAGCGACCGGGTTTCTATTCCCGGGGACCTAGACGTGAAAAAAACTCCAGCCACCCGCCGCCCCCATCCTCCGCAAGAGAGAGAGAGAAAAGAAAGCTCCGGCCATCCGCATCGATGCGATTCGGCTGGGGCGGCCTCGCGTCCGGTGCAGGGGAGGTGGTGGTTCCGCGGCCGGGCTCGGTGGGGCGCCGCCGTCCTGCGTGGGAGTCTCCCGGGTCCTGAAGATCCGTCCTCGAGGGTACCGTAGCTCCTTCCTCCTGCTTCTTTCTTCCCATGTTTCTTTCCTTCCTCGTAATAATGCATTGTGGATGATGCTCGGCCTTAGCAATGGCGATGATGTTTTAGGGGCGCGGCGGGCATCTGATTCTGTGGTTTCTGCGGATTTCAGGGGGCGATTTCGGGGTTACTGTTTGATCATGCTGGGTGGCTCTTTGTGGCGGAGGGGATGGAATGCTGATTCTTTGGGGAGGAATTGATTGAGGCAGTAGGCGGCTGATTTGATAACAACAGTAGTTCAGTGTGGTGGTTGTATCTGAAGAAGAGGAGCATTTTTTCCCCTTCGATTTGGTGCTTTTTCCTGCGGCCGCCGGCGGCGAGCAAGCAGAGAGTGGCCATGGAGCATATTATTGCGGGCAAGTTTAAGCTTGGGAGGAAGATTGGGAGTGGCTCGTTTGGGGAGCTATACCTTGGTATGTTCCATTCATGTAGCTTATGTGCAAAATGGTTGTCATTGCGTTAACCTGCAAATATCAATGTTTATGTTCTTTGTATGTGTCTTTTCTTTGATTCAGGTATTAATATACAGAATGGAGAGGAAGTGGGTATAAAATTGGTAAGTGCTGATAAACTTTCTTGTAATTTTCAATTGGAGGATCTATAATTTGTAATGTGCATATATCAACGGCTTTTTCACTTTGACACTTGTCTCACCTTCAATGGTTAAAATGCCCGGCTCAACGTCTCACCTTTCCCTCAATCTGATTTGTATTAGGAACCCGTGAAATCGAAGCATCCGCAGCTGCACTATGAGTCCAAAGTTTACATGCTGATGCAGGGTGGAAGTAAGTGGGTTATCTATATATTTCATTTACCAATCATGTGTTGAATTACTCCTTTGCTCTATTTTTTTCTCATTATAGGCGGTATCCCACATCTGAAGTGGTATGGTGTCGAGGGAGAGTACAATGTTATGGTGATTGATCTTCTTGGCCCAAGCCTGGAGGACTTATTTAACTCCTGCAACAGGAAATTTACTATGAAAACAACCCTTATGCTTGCTGATCAACTAGTAAGTTTGTTCCTCTACATCCGTTACCCGGTGCTGATCCATGAAGTTATGAAACAAGTGCATGTGATCGAGTCTGATCACAGTCATTTTTCTATAATCTGGTTTATCAAAGTTTTGTAAGGATTTGGAAAAAAATGGTTATCTTACTTGGTGAAGAAAAATCCAAATTGTTAAACCATAATTCATGAATTTGGGGTAGTGGACATGTGAAATCCACAAACTCCACCGGAGACTAACTTTTACTAGGTCTCAACCCAACTACTATGAGGCTATGCATCAACCGATTTACATCACTAGGGCACTTATTTAAGTTTAGATTTCATTGAGAAAATAAGAGTTGGTGCTTAGTTGAGATTATTGCCTGATCTTTGCATGAGGTTTTATACTTCTGTTTGGATTATCTTTGATGACTTTTTTTTTTTAGATAACACGGGTGGAATACATGCATTCCAAAGGATTTCTTCACCGTGACATCAAGCCAGACAACTTCCTTATGGGCTTAGGCCGGAAAGCTAATCAGGTTAGCATTGTCAAAAATGGTTCTTGCTTGACTTGTTTTACAAATAAATTTAATAGGAGTAGCGAGTTCTTTTATATTGTAAACTTTATCAACTACCCAAGTTCATTATTCATAAATCAACAACACATCAAAACATATGTTATTAAATCTGTAGGTCTATATAATTGACTATGGGCTTGCTAAGAAATACAAGGACCTCCAGACTCATAAACACATCCCCTACAGGTGAGTACTCATTTATGAAGTTTCTTCTTGAGATAAATTTGGAAGTTAGATTTGATATAGGTTTTGTTATCTCAAGTATTTCTGATGGTAAATTCAAATATGTCCCCAGAATATATCTGAATATTTCCCCATGTTTTTCTTTTATGTACTAGCATATTGGCATATATTTTTATGTGATACTTCCTAGTGGTATACCATTGTAACAAATTTACAGAGGGTTTGTCTTTTCCTAGACACAACTGATTATATATATTATATTATGGTATATATAGGATCATGAGTCTATGCTTCTTATTTTGTTATTATTCAAATGTAAAAGACCTGAATATGATTAATTTAGCCTCTAAATATTAGTCTCTCAAATGTTTCTAGTGCTACACTACATCCAAATATTTGCAATGCCTTTTCTTGGACAGTGTATATGTTAGGCTCAAACTTGAATGCCTCTTTGTGCTAATGTATTCAAACTGTACTTCTTATATATTTATAGCTATTTTTTTGTCTGTACAGGGAGAATAAAAATCTGACAGGAACAGCACGCTATGCTAGTGTGAATACTCATCTTGGAATAGGTGAGCACAATAAGCAAATCAAACCTTGCTATCTTTTCCCAGATTATCCTAGAATCAAGGCACTGGATTATTTAGCTATAAAATGAATATCATATGGTGTATTGGTAGCTATGTGGTATACATATTTTAAAAATAAAACAATAAAAACATGGTATCTTACATATGCATGTGCTTGTTTCTTGCAGAACAAAGCAGGAGAGATGATCTAGAGTCTGTTGGTTATCTTCTACTGTATTTTTTGAGAGGAAGGTTAGGACTGGTGATTTAGTACTTTGTTATCTTGCCTGTTTTCTGTTCAACAATGTGAGCACTGACTTGGCATGCTTTGGTGTTATTCTTAGTCTCCCATGGCAGGGTCTTAAAGCTGGCACTAAGAAACAAAAGTATGATAGAATTAGTGAAAAGAAAATGCTTACCCCGGCAGAGGTACTGATGTTGCAATCATGAAGTTTGTCATTCTGTGATGATAACGCCTAGATGTATTGATTCCCCTAAATATAAATTTGTCCAGGTTCTGTGCAAATCTTATCCATCGGAGTTCATCTCATATTTCCACTATTGTCGTTCCCTGAGATTCGAAGACAGACCAGATTACTCTTACTTGAAGAAACTATTTCGGGATGTATTTGTTCGTGAAGGTATACATTTTTCTTCTTTGGAGGTTATTTGTACACTTGTCCATTAATTTATCCACTGGAAGCTTTCTATAAGCTGATGTTGAGAAAAGTGGTCTAATTATGGGCTACCTTTGTAGGATATCAATTTGATTATGTGTTTGACTGGACCGCACTCAAGTATCCTCATATGAGTTCCAGTAACAAGCTTGTTCGAGTATGTATTATCTTACCTTATCGATTGGTATTATTTTCTTTACATTCTTGTTGAACTATTTATCTTGTCCATATCCAGCAGCCGAGTGGAAGATTGGCTGGAGTTGGGCCATCTGTTGAGAGAACAGAAAGACCTTCAGGTTTGCCTTCTTGTCGTTTATCGTATGAAACACTGAGATCAATACCCAGATTAATACTTGTCTATTCTGCCAGTAGGACAAGAGATCCGGGATAGATTCACCGGTGCTGTGGAGGCATTTGCCAGAAGAAACTCGAGCTCCGGTCGCCACGGACACGGAGACCATTCGAGGCACAAAAGCATTGCGGATTCATTCAGTT
The DNA here is from genome assembly GCA_021605205.1 of Aegilops longissima. NCBI lineage: Eukaryota > Viridiplantae > Streptophyta > Magnoliopsida > Poales > Poaceae > Aegilops > Aegilops longissima. Next base: position 639,593,174 of record CM038680.1, read on the forward strand.
CATCTAGAGAAGCTGTAAGTATTTGCACTCCATTTTGAATTTTTAATTACTCATAACCAAATGTCAAAGCTCTTTGCTTAGCACCAAAAAACGACGGAAAGGAGGCAAAATCAACTACTACATTTCTGCTTGAGATCTGGTGGATTTTGTAAGGAAGTAATGGCTTACTTTACCCTATATGCGGTAGCTTGCTGCTGATACGGAGAAAACACACATCTTGTCCCGGACTGGGAGCTCATCGAAGATGGCTGGCACGCCATCCAGCCGGCCAACCTCTTCAGGGGACTGCACCGGTCGGTTGTTCTCGGGAAGTGGCGGCAGCAGCAGCCGCCCGTCGTCGTCGACCGTTCAAAGGCTCCACCAATCCGGAGGCAGCGGTGCGGAGAACGGCTCGTCTGCACCCGTACCCATCGCCCGGAACGCACCAGGGAGATCAAGCCGACGGGACAGCCACTCAGCATTACGGGGCTTCGAGCGCCTGTCGATCAGCGCCGACAGAAGGAAGTGATCGACGGCCCTGGAGGCGATGACAATTGCCAAAGATTTAACACCCGTCGATCTGTGCACTCACAAGAGTTCAGCAGACATGAACAATGACTTGACGAGGAATGGTTAAGCAGAATGGCCAGGAAAGAGTGGTGTCCTGGTTGCCATGCATGCATGTTCTTTCTTCAAACTCCAAATGAGATGTTTGTCATATAAGATCCTGGGCTAGAAGTATGTAATACTTTTCAAAGGCAAATTGGGCTTGATGTGTACCCCTCTTCTTCCAATATAGGACTTCGAATCATAGGGAAGAAGAGGCTGCCAAATTTATATATATATCGGTCTTCTATGATCATAGTTTCATAAGAATCTTGGTGCTCTTTCAAATTTTAGTTGTTCCACTCATTTGTGCATGACTAAGACAGTTTCTCATATTGTTTCCACAATATATAGTCGTTTTGCAATACTATCACATTCAAGAGTTTTTCAAGCTTACAAACCCAAGCGAAGAGATGTCTACTTTACTCCATGAACTTGTCCTAGGTTTATCTTCCAAACCCAGACTATGATTTTGTTCAATTACCGCCCAAAGTTAAAAAAAACTCATCTTCTCGATTAACCGGTTTTGATCTTTTTCAGCTGAAATTTTACTAGATTGGTCACTGGATTGTTTACTGACTTACTGGAAAATAGTCATATTTTTCTGTGCAGTTTGAATTTAAAACCCAAAAGTTGGACTTGACCTCTCAAACAAACCATATGCCAATAAGTTGAAATTTCACCGAATTGTTCGCTGGATGAGAATTGATAAAAGAGGAACGTTTTCTGATTTTTTGGCGCAGTGAAACCAAGGTTGTGGTTGGCATTACGGTGGATTATGATAATCCAGCTTATTCAACCAGTTTTTGCCCATTTTGGTATATTTTTAACCAACTTATGTCACTTAGTTCAATGGCTATTTTCCTACATTAGATTGTTAAATAAGCAATTGAGCCTAAAAAAGATGCTCACGCCGTCAGAAAGGGAAAATATTCAAATGCTTTATATATAAAAAGATAACGAGTAAATCAAGCATAATTCACATAAAATTTGGTAAACTCGAGCTAAATTTGATACTCCTATAAGTTTTGCATGATACTCCCTACGTACGTTTAGATCACTAAAGTAGTGATCTGAATGCTCTTATATTTTTACAGAGAGAGTACTACTTAATATTTTAGTTTCAAGTTCAATGTAAGGAAGGTTAAAACTGGTTAAATGGAAGGGAGGTGGTGATCTGGACCAGATCAGAATTGGTGGTGCTTCTCCGGGTCTGTTTCGTTAAGCTGCTGCCAATGCATGGGGTGCTTAGATGAGGTGCTAAGCACATTAAATAGCTTAGCAACTATACTCCTCAATGCATAGGTGCTTAGCTTATGGTTCCTAAGGGGGTGTTTGTTTCCAGGGACTTTTTTGTGTAGGGACTAGAAAAAGTCCTTCTTAGAGACTTTTTTACCAAACGGGAGGGACTTTTTAGGGACTAAACTAGGCATTTGGGACTAAATGAAGAAGACTCTCAAGGATAGTCTTTTTGAGACTTTTTGGGACTTTTCCAACAATGCCCCTCCATGCACCCATTGGCCCGCCATCCCATGGTGTTGTTTGATTGTTATTTTTCTATATACTAGGGGTAACATGGTCATTTAATAACCTCTAGGAAGGGACTAGGGACTTTTTAGTCTCCGGAAACAAACAGGGAGGGACTTTTTAGGGACTAGGGACTTTTTAGTTGGGACTAGAAAAAGTCCTAAGAGCATTACTAGTAGACCCTCAAACCCTCAAATCCTTAAAGCAGTTTTAAGAGTTGAGAAGTGCCACTTTTTGACACTTTTAAGGGTTGAAAAACAGGTGCAAATACTAGAACCCTCAAACCCAACCCTTAAACTGCTTTAAGGATTGGATTTGAGGGTTTTAGTCTTTGCCTCAACCCCAACCTTTAAATCTATCATTTGACATCTCACAATTTATGACAACAAGAACACAATCAACTTTGCAAACAAACTATCAAATGACAATCATTGATGCATGGTTTAATAGTTTACATCACAAAATCATCATCTTCCTCCTCTCATCGGCACCATCATCAAAAAGTTGCACCTCGGCGCCATCTCCTAGACCACATGCGGGCTCCATCAAGCATCTCCATGGGCACCGGTGGAGTCGTACACACCGCCATCGCCACAACTACTCATCGGAGTGTCACCTCGAAAAGTAGAGGACGCAACACGGAACATCCTCTTCCTCTCCGCGATGTCCTCCTTGTAGTCCTTCCACCATTGCAATTGGTCTTGATCCATGTCCTTCTTGGACATCATCATGTGCTCTTTCTCTTCCACCATGAGTTCTTTCCATACCTTTGCCTCTTTGAGCTTGATCATCCTCTCCTCCAACTCGGTCTTGCGCTTTGCTTCAACTTGTGCAAGCTTGACCTCTTTCTTCTTCTCGGTGATAAGAAGCTTCGTCTCCAATGTCTTCGTTGTCAATTCCTCTCTTGCCTTCATCATGTGGTCCATCTTCTCCCTTAGGCTTGATGCCTCTTCTTCCATCTTCACCCTTAGCTTGCCCTTTGTAGGATCTTGAGAAGAGGTGTCTAGAGGGGGGGTGATTAGACACTAAGTACCAAAGTTGCAGTTTTTAACTTTTTAGATTTAAGTGGAGTTTAGGCACAAGTTTAACATTCACAATACATAACAAGCAAGCATGCAAAGAGTATATGAGCAGCGGAAAGTAAAGCATGCAACTTGCAAGAATGTAAAGGGAAGGGTTTTGGAGGATTCAAACACAATTGGAGACACGGATGTTTTTGTCGTGGTTCCGATAGGTGGTGCTATCGTACATCCACGTTGATGGAGACTTCAACCCACAAAGGGTAACGGTTATGCTGAGTCCACGGAGGGCTCCACCCACGAAGGGTCCACGAAGAAGCAACCTTGTCTATCCCACCATGGCCGCCGCCCACGAAGGACTTGCCTCACTAGCGGTAGATCTTCACAAGTAGGCGATCTCCTTGCCCTTACAAAATCCTTGGTTCAACTCCACAATCTTGTCGAGGCTCCCAAGTGACACCTAGCCAATCTAGGAGACACCACTCTCAAGAAGTAACAAATGGTGTGTTGATGATGAACTCCTTGCTCTTGTGCTTCAACCGATAGTCTCCCAACACTCAACTCTCTCTCACAGGATTTGGATTTGGTGGAAAGAAGATTTGAGTGGAAAGCTACTTGGGAAAGGCTAGAGATCAAGATTCATGTGGTTGGAATGGAATATCTTGGCCTCAACACATGAGTGGGTGGTTCTCTCTCGAACTGGTAAGTTGGAAGTGTAGGTTTGTTCGATGGCTCTCCCACGAATGAAGAGGAGGTGGAGGGGTATATATAGCCTCCACACAAAATCTAACCGTTACACACAATTTACCAAACTCGGTGGGACCGAATCAACAAACTCGGTCAGACCGATTCAGTAAACCTAGTGACCATTAGGGTTTTCGGTGGGACTGACATGCAACTTGGTAGGACCGATATGGTTAGGATTAGGGCATAACGTAATCTCGGTGAGACCGATTTTGGTAATTAGCTAACCAGAGAGTTGGTCAAGCAAACTCGGTGGGATCGATTACTCAAACTCGGTGGGACCGATTTTGGTAATAAGCTAACCAGAGAGTTTGCATTGTAATCTCGGTAGTACCGATTACACAGACTCAGTGAGACCGATTTTGGTAATGGACATACACAGAGAGATTACAATCCCATCTCGGTGAGACCGAGATCCCTATCGGTGAAACCGATTTGCCTAGGGTTTGTGGCAGTGGCTATGACATTTGAACTCGGTGGCGCCGGATAGAAAGGGGCCGAGTTTGTCTTTAGGTTTAGGTCATATATGTGTGGAAGTGGGAAAGTAGTTGAGGGTTTTGGAGCATATCACTAAGCACTGCGGAGCAAGAAACTCATTAAGCAACACCTCATCCCTTCTTGATAGTATTGGCTTTTCCTATAGACTCAATGTGATCTTGGATCACTAAAATATAAAATGAAGAGTCTTGAGCTTGAAGCTTGAGCCAATCCTTTGTCCTTAGCATCTTGAAGGGGTTCCCACATCCTTTAGTCCATGCCACTCCATTGTTGAACTTATCTGAAACATACTAGATAGAAGTGTTAGTCCAACAAGAGATATGTTGACATTAATAACCAAAACCACCTAGGGAGCACTTGTGCTTTCAATCTCCCCCTTTTTGGTAATTGATGGCAACATACATCAAAGCTTTATATAAAGATATAAAGAATAGCAAGTAAAGCTTCGGAAAGAGATGTAACAAGCATAGGCTCCCCCTACATGTATGCAATCATGTGAATATGGAATATAGAAGCATGTGAGAGCATAACCATGATAGAGTAGGCAATGTGTTACATGTATCTTGGCCATATGCATCAGAGCAAAGAATATTACGGAAAATACCTCCATGCTCATGAGTCCTTCTTGCAAACAGTATGTACATCAGCAAGAATTCCCCATACACATGATTGTGATGCATATACTTACCTTGTAGTCCTGAGTTGGCTTAGGATGGAATGAACCTGCGCAAACAAGGTTAGATAACACAGGTACATCTACTAGCCAGAGCAAACAGAAGAAATCTCAAGAATACCAAGACTGGGATTAGACATGTCCCCAAGAGTAAAGATATGCAATGATTTTTAAATGATTTCTTTCCCTTAGATGTCTTGCTCCCCCTGAATCTAGCATGGGATACTGGGAGAAGATAGGGAACAAAAAATCAGGGCTGGAAGATATAAAGAACAGAGCAAATGCAACAAAGCACATATGAACATGTATTTCCCCTCAAGAAGACATGTGGCATATCTCCTCTTGAACATCAAGCATCTGGGATCCTTGAGTATTCTCTCCCCCGGGAGATTTCTCTCTCTCTCCCTTTGGAAGTGAAGCTTTGATGTGATCTCTCTCTCCCCCTTTGACATCAATTTCCAAGAAGGGCCTTCTGGAATTTGTTGTGAATGGGTTTGGTCCTTGAGTCACAACACAAAGCACCGGATAAAAATGTGATGCTTGTAGAGGACAAGATTCATTGAGTGGAGCTGGATCAGAAGAAACACAGAATAAGTGGCAAACTGTTTTTCCTGTTGTGAAATCGGTGGCACCGAGTGGTATGCTTCGGTTGTACCGAAAGGATTCGGTTGGACCGAAAACAACAAATCGGTGAAACCGAGTTCATTGCAGAGAAAACACTTGTCACCTCATCTCACTACACTAGTAAGATCTCACAAAGATTTGCAAGGAATTTACTGAATGATATGCAATGAATTGGATGCAGGAAATGCAGAGCAAACAGAAAAGAAAAGAAAGAAATCTGGATGAAGTTTTTTTTGAAAGGGAAACAAATATGCATGAGACAAATGCAAAAACATAGAAAAGAACACGAGAGAACTTCATCTAGAGATGGTCGGCGACAAAGTCACCTATGTTAGAGTATATTGACTTAGGAGTCAAGTGAGATCACTTGATCATAGGTCATACTCATCGTTTAAGCTCAAAATGGGGTTACCATTTTTTTAAGCATCTTGATGTATTCACATCTTGTCAAGTTGCTTTAGCTCATGACTCGGAGTAAAGCTTCTCTAAGATGGAACAACATACCTTGGTTGGTGGTGTTGACCATGTAGTTGAACTTGTGTGGGTTGCTCAAGGTTGATGTAGCTCGTCAAGAGTTGGGAGCACCACTTGGAATTTGAGTCCATCTACCTACATGGGTTAGTTCTTGCAAGGAGTAGCACTTGTGTATCCAAAAAAATGTCAATCATGAAGCTCAATCATAGAGTTTGTCAAAGGATATGTTTGAATGATTCCGTGCTTCCTTGTCTTCAACCACCATAGTATAGAGACTTGGTGATGTAGAGATTGCTCAAGATGTGAGTAGATTACAATCTCATGGAATTTGTTTCAACCAAGTACCTACATGGGTTAGATAACATGCAAGATGCAAATATATCCAAGACATAAGATTTTCATCATAAGAGAGATATCATGGATTAGTCATAAGCTCATGTCTTGCATGTATCCAATGGAGTTTCTACTCCAAGTTTGAAGCATCAATGATGTTCAGTTCTCCTCTCAACCTGCAAAACACTTTCTCATCAAGAGGTTTAGTGAATATATCCGCTAATTGCTTTTCAGTGCGAACATGCTTAAGATTAATGTCACCCTTAGCAACATGATCTCGAATGAAATGATGACGAACTTCAATATGCTTTGTTTGAGAATGTTGTACGGGATTATGACCAATTTTGATGGCACTTTCATTGTCACCAAGCAATGGAACATGTTTCACATATATCCCATAATCTTTAAGAGTTTGGGTCATCCAAAGTAATTGAGCACAACATGAACCAGCGGCAATGTACTCCGCTTGGTGTAGATAAGGATACTGAGTTTTGTTTCTTGGAGGACCAAGACACAAGAGATCTACCAAGAAATTGACAAGTACCAAGTGGACTTTCTATCAACCTTGTCTCCGCATAGTCCGAGTCGGAGTAGCCAACAAGATCGAAAGAGGCCCTCTTAGGATACCAAATGCCAAAATTTGGTGTATGAATTAAGTATCTCACTATCCTTTTTACGGCCTTAAGATGACATTCTTTAGGAGCAGCTTGATATCTTGCACACATGCACACACTTAGCATATATCGGGACGTGAAGCACATAGGTATAACAATGAACCAATCATAGAATGATAAACCTTTTGGTCAACTGGTTTACCATCTTTGGTCAAATCAAGATGTCCACTAGTAGGCATGGGTGTAGACGTACCTTTGCACTCTTGCATATTGAACTTCTTGAATAAGTCCTTAGTGTACTTCGTTTGAGAAACAAAAGTACCTTCCTTAGTTTGCTTGATTTGCAACCCAAGAAAGAATTTGAGTTCACTCATCATCGACATCTCAAACTTCTCCGACATTAGCTTCCCAAACTTTTCACTAAAATGAGGGTTAGTTGAACCAAATATAATATCATCAACATAGATTTGGCACACAAATAGTTCTCCATTAACCCTTTTAGTAAAAAGTGTGGAATCAATTTTCCCAATTTCAAAGCCTTTTTCAATAAGGAACTTGGTCGAGCATTTATACCACGCTCTAGGAGCTTGTTTAAGACCATAAAGGGCTTTGTGAAGTTTGTAAACATGATTGGGTTTCTTAGGATTGATAAAGCCAGGAGGTTGTTTAACATAAACTTCCTCCTCTATTTCACCATTTAGAAAAGCACTTTTAATGTCCATTTGGTACAAGGTGATATCATGGTGATTAGCATAGGCAAGTAAGATGCGAATGGACTCAAGTCTAGCAACGGGAACATAAGTCTCACCATAGCCCATACCTTCGACTTGTGTGTAGCCTTGGGTGACGAGACGTGCTTTGTTGCGAACTACTTGTCCATCTTCATCTTGCTTGTTGCGAAACACCCATTTGGTACCGATGATGTTGTGGTTGTTGTCGGGCTTCTCAACCAATGTCCAAACTTGGTTTCTCTCAAAGTTGTGTAGCTCTTCATGCATGGCATTTATCCAATCCGGATCTTCCAATGCTTCTTCGACCTTCATAGGTTCAATGCTAGAGATGAAAGAATAGTTTTCACAAAAGTTAGCTAAACGAGTTTTAGAGCGAGTGATTCTCCCAGTTTGAATATCATTGTAGATTTGCTCTATGGGATGGTCTTTAGCAATTCTTGCTCGAACTCGTGAAAGCTTTTGCTTGGGTTTTGGTTGAACATCTTCTTCATCTTGTTCTTCTTCTTCTTCTGGATCTTCTTCATTGTTGGCGTTGTTGTTTTCTTGTCGTGGTGGAGAAGGAGGTTGTTGACGTTCGTGATGTTCTTCCTCGTTTTCTTCATCTTGGTGTATTCCACTTGTGGATGCTTCTGTATCAACTCTTGGTTCACCTTGTCGTGAAGTAGAAGCTTCCACTTGGACAGACGAGGTACTCTCCTTCACCTCCGTTGGACGGACCTTGCCAATAGACAAGTCTTGGATTGCTTCCGAAGGATCTTTGTCTCCTACATCAATTGGCAATTGCTCTACTTGTGAGCCGTTAGATTCATCAAACTTCACATCTACCGTCTCTTCAACCTTTCGGGTGAAATTGTTGTAGACACGGTAAGTGTGAGAATTTGAGCCATAACCAAGTAGGAATCCTTCATGTGACTTAGGAGCAAATTTAGAACGACGATGCTTATCAAGAATGTAGCACTTTGAGCCGAATACTCAAAAGTATCCAACTTAGGGTTTGTTACCGGTGAGGAGCTCATATGCCGTCTTGCCGAGTAGCTTGTGAAGATACAAGCGATTTGTTGCATGACAAGCTGTCTCAACCGCTTCTGCCCAAAAGTGCTTGCCTTGTACTCATCAAGCATCGTTCTCGCCATTTCGATGAGCGTCCGGTTCTTCCTCTCAACAACTCCATTTTGTTGAGGTGTGTACGTAGCCGAGAACTCGTGTGAAATTCCTTCTTCGTCAATAAAGGTGTCCACATTTGCGTTCTTGAACTCTGTTCCGTTGTCGCTGCGAACTTTCTTGATCTTCACTTCAAACTGATTTTGGGCCTTCCTAGCGAAGTTTTTGAAGATCTTTTGGACCTGCGATTTATCATCGAGAAAGAATACCCACGTAAATCTTGAAAAATCATCAACTATAACTAGACCAAAATAATTTCCACCGAGACTTTTGTAAGCGTTGGGACCAAAGAGATCCATATGAAGTAGCTCGAGTGGCCTCCTTGTGGTCATGATGTTCTTCACGGGATGCCTTCCTCCAACCTGTTTACCTGCCTGACAAGCGCTGCAAAGTCTATCCTTATCAAATATGACATCGTTAACTCCAAGGATATGATTTCCTTTAATAAGCTTGTCAAGGTTTCACATGCCAACATGACCTAGTCGTCTATGCCATAACCAACCTTTTGAAGATTTAGCAATGAAGCAAGTTTTAGGTTGTGCCTTTTTAGAGAAATAAACAATGTAAAGATCACCTCTACGTATACCAGTAAAGACCATTTTATGATTGTCTCGATGAAACACTTCGCAATCTACTTCAGTAAATAGGACATTGAAACCGAAATCAACAAGTCTAGATACTAAAAGTAAGTTGAAGCCAAGAGATTCAACGAGAATAACATTCTGAATGGAGCTATCATGTGAGATGGCCACCTTACCGAGGCCAACCACCTTACCCTTTGAGTTGTCACCGAAAGTGACATACTTTCGAGGACTATCATTTTTAGCAAGCTCACGAAACATGTCTTTATCTCCGGTCATGTGATCGGTACATCCACTGTCAAGAACCCATTCCTTTCCTCCTGACATATATCCCCGAAGATTTGCCATAAGACCAAAATGTCTCATCGCATCGTCAAGATCAAAGTCACTATCATCATCCTCATCATAGTATCCATGTTCAACATCGTCATGTGGTGGATCAAGTCCTAGAGAGGGTAATTCATTAGAGTGAGTTTGACAATGATCTTGCTTATGAATTCTTATAGCTTCGGAAATAATATCATCAATAATTCCAACATCTCCTTTGGCACGCATAAGGTCTGTAAGTTCAAATAGACGATCACCAAACATAGGATCACTAGTATTCATCTTACTTAAGGCAATAGACTTATGGAGAATCTCATCTAGATTTTTCAAGGAATAATTTGGAAAGCGTTCCTCAAGAAATTTCCATATAGTGTAGGCACACTCAAGAGTAGGTAAGTTTCTAATTAAGTTTCTAGGCAAGCCTCTAGTGATAAGATTAACAGTTCTAAGATTCCTAATCATGTCAATTGATTCATCAAGGGTAGGATGCATAGGATCAACATGAGGTGCACAAGGGCTAGCAATGTACTCGTTCAAGTGATATTGATTGAAAATTACAAGCATCTCATTTTTCCACTAATGAAAATACTCTCCATCAAGAATAGGCACTCTATGTCTAAGACTCCCCAAAGTAGACTCATCCATCTTCCTCCAATGGTGATTAAACCAAGGCAATGGAGACCAATGCTCTGATACCACTTGTAGGATCTTGAGGAGAGGTGTCTAGAGGGGGGTGATTAAACACTAAGTACCAAAGTTGTAGTTTTTAACTTTTTAGGTTTAAGTGGAGTTTAGGCACAAGTTTAACATTCAGAATACATAACAAGCAAGCATGCAAAGAGTATATGAGCAGCGGAAAGTAAAGCATGCAACTTGCAAGAATGTAAAGGAAAGGGTTTTGGAGGATTCAAACGCAATTGGAGACACGGATGTTTTTGTCGTGGTTTCGATAGGTGGTGCTATCGTAAATCCAGGTTGATGGAGACTTCAACCCACGAAGGGTAACGGTTGCACGAGTTCACGGAGGGCTCCACCCACGAAGGGTCCACGAAGAAGCAACCTTGTCTATCCCACCATGGTCGTCGCCCACGAAGGACTTGCCTCACTAGCGGTAGATCTTCACGAAGTAGGCGATCTCCTTGCCCTTACAAACTCCTTGGTTCAACTCCACAATCTTGTCGGAGACTCCCAAGTGGCACCTAGCCAATCTAGGAGACACCACTCTCCAAGAAGTAACAAATGGTGTGTTGATGATGAACTCCTTGCTCTTGTGCTTCAAATGATAGTCTCCCCAAGACTCAACTCTCTCTCACAGGATTTGGATTTGGTAGAAAAAAGATTTGAGTGGAAAGCAACTTGGGAAAGGCTAGAGATCAAGATTCATCTGGTTGGAATGGAATATCTTGGCCTCAACACATGAGTGGGTGGTTCTCTCTCAGAACTGGTAAGTTGGAAGTGTAGGTTTGTTCTGATGGCTCTCTCCATGAATGAAGAGGAGGTGGAGGGGTATATATAGCCTCCACACAAAATCTAACCGTTACACACAATTTACCAAACTCGGTGGGACCGAATCAACAAACTCGGTCGGGCCGATTCAGTAAACCTAGTGACCGTTAGGGTTTTCGGTGGGACTGACATGCAACTCGGTAGGACCGATATGGTTAGGGTTGTTGGAAATATGCCCTAGAGGCAATAATAAATTAGTTATTATTATATTTCCTTGTTCATGATAATCGTTTATTTTTCATGCTATAATTGTATTGACCGGAAACAGCGATACATGTGTGGATACATAGACAACACCATGTCCCTAGTAAGCCTCTAGTTAACTAGCTCGTTGATCAATAGATGGTTACGGTTTCCTGACCATGGACATTGGATGTCATTGATAACGGGATCACATCATTAGGAGAATGATGTGATGGACAAGACCCAATCCTAAGCCTAGCACAAAGATCGTGTAGTTCAGTATGCTAAAGCTTTTCTAATGTCAAGTATCTTTTCCTTAGACCATGAGATCGTGCAATTCCGGATACCGTAGGAGTGCTTTGGGTGTATCAAACGTCACAACGTAATCGGGTGACTATAAAGGTGCACTACGGTATCTCCGAAAGTGACCATTGGGTTGACACGGATCAAGACTAGGATTTGTCACTCCGTAAACGGAGAGGTATCTCTGGGCCCACTCGGTAGGACATCATCATAATGTGCACAATGTGACCAAGGGGTTGATCACGGATGATGTGTTACGGACGAGTAAAGAGACTTGCCGGTAACGAGATTGAACAAGGTATCGGTATACCGACGATCGAATCTCGGGCAAGTACAATACCGCTAGACAAAGGGAATTGTATACGGATCGATTGAGTCCTTGACATCGTGGTTCATCCGATGAGATCATCGTGGAACATGTGGGAGCCAACATGGGTATCCAGATCCCGCTGTTGGTTATTGACCGGAGAACGTCTCGGTCATGTCTGCTTGTCTCCGAACCCGTAGGGTCTACACACTTAAGGTTCGGTGGCGCTAGGGTTATAAAGGAAGCTTGTATGTGGTTACCGAATGTTGTTCGAGTCCGGATGAGATCCCGGACGTCACGAGGAGTTCCGGAATGGTCCGGAGGTAAAGATTTATATATGGAAAGTTGTTGTTCGGGTTCCTAAAAGGTTCGGGTTTTTGGTATTGTACCGAAGCTTCTGGAAGGTTCCGGAGGATTCGGAGGGGTCCGGAGGTCCGGAAAGTGTTCCACCACGTCCAATACAGTAGCATGGGCTGTGGGGCGCCCTAGCCTTAATGGGCTAGGGGCACCAGCCCCCAAGGCCCATGCGCATGGGAAGGGTAAAACCCTAAGGGGGGAGGCCTCCACTTGACTTGGGAGGCACTCCTCCCCCCTTGGCCGCCCCCCCTAGATGGGATCTAGGGCTGGACGCACCCCTAGGGGGTGGAAACCCTAGAGGGGGCGCAGCCCTCCCCTTCCCCTATATATATGAGGCCCTGGGGGCTGCCCATAACACATGAGAGTCTCCCTCCAGCGCAGCCCCGCCTCTCCTCCTCCTCTCCCCTTGGTGCTTGGCGAAGCCTGCTGGGATTGCCACGCCCTCCATCACCACCATGCCGTTGTGCTGCTGCTGGATGGAATCTTCCTCAACCTCTCCTCTCTCCTTGCTGGATCAAGGCGTGGGAGACGCCACCGGCTGTACGTGTGTTGAACGCGGAGGTGCCGTCTGCTCGCACTTGATCATCGGTGATTTGAATCACGACGAGTCGACTCCTTCAACCCCGTTCACATGAACGCTTCCGCTTAGCGATCTACAAGGGTATGTAGATGCACTCTCTTCCCTCGTTGCTAGTTTCTCCATAGATAGATCTTGGTGACACGTGGAAAATTTTGAATTTCTGCTCGCTCCCCAACAAAGGCATCATGAGCTAGGTCTATTGCGTAGATTCTTTGCACGAGTAGAACACAAAGTAGTTGTGGGCGTTGATTTTGTTCAATATGCTTACCGTTACTAGTCCAATCTTGTTTCGACGGTATTGTGGGATGAAGCGGCCCGGACCGACCTTACACGCATTTTCGTGAGACAGTTCCACCGATGACATGCACTTGGTGCATAAGGTGGCTAGCGGTGCCGCCTCTCCACTTTAGTCGGAACGGATTCGATGAAAAGGGTCCTTATGAAGGGTAAATAGCAATTGGCATATCACGTTGTGGTTTTATGAGGTAAGAAACGTTCTTGCTAGAAACCCATAGCAGCCACGTAAAACATGCAAACAACAATTAGAGGACGCCTAACTTGTTTTTGCGGGGTATGCTATGTGATGTGATATGGCCAAGAAGAATGTGATGAATGATATGTGATGTATGAGATTGATCATGTTCTTGTAATAGGATTCACGACTTGCATGTCGATGAGTATGACAACCGGCAGGAGCCATAGGAGTTGTCTTTATTTATTGTATGACCTGCGTGTCATTAAACAACGCCATGTAATTACTTTACTTTATTGCTAACCGGTAGCCATAGTAGTAGAAGTAATAGTTGGCGAGACAACTTCATGAAGACACGATGATGGAGATCATGATGATGGAGATCATGGTGTCATGCCGGTGATGATGATGATCATGGAGCCCCGAAGATGGAGATCAATGGAGCTATATGATATTGGCCATATCATGTCACTACTATATAATTGCATGTGATGTTTATTATGTTTATGCATCTTGTTTACTTAGAACGACGGTAGTAAATAAGATGATCCTTACAACAATTTCAAGAAGTGTTCTCCCCGACTGTGCACCGTTGCTACAGTTCGTCGCTTCTAAGCACCACGTGATGATCGGGTGTGATGGATTCTTACGCTCACATACAACGGTGTAAGACAGATTTACACAAAAAACACTTGGGGTTAACTTGACGAGCCTAGCATGTGCGACATGGCCTCGAACACGGAGACCGAAAGGTCGAGCATGAGTCGTATAGTAGATACGATCAACATGGAGATGTTCACCGATGATGACTAGTCCGTCTCACGTGATGATCGGACACGGCCTAGTTGACTCGGATCATGTAATCACTTAGATGACCAGAGGGATGTCTATCTGAGTGGGAGTTCATAAGATGAACTTAATTATCTTGAACATAGTCAAAAGACCTTTTGCAAATTATGTCGTAAGCTCGCGCTTTAGTTCCATTGTTTAGATATGTTCCTAGAGAAAATAAAGTTGAAATTTGAAAGTAGCAATTATGCGGACAATAGAAAGCTTATGTCCTTAATGCACCGCTCAGTGTGCTGAACCCCAAACGTCGTTTGTGGATGTTTCGAACATCGGACATACGCATTTTGATAACTACGTGATAGTTCAGTTGAAAGGTTTAGAGTAGAGGCACGAAAGACGTTTTCGAAACGTCGCGGAACATATGAGATGTTTCGAGGGCTGAAATTGGGATTTCAGGCTCGTGCCCACGTCAAAAGGTATAAGACCTCCGACGATTTTCTTAGCCTGCAAACTAACGGAGAAAAGCTCAATCGTTGAGATTGTGCTCAGATTGTCTGAGTACAACAATCACTTGAATCGAGTGGGAGTTGATCTTCCAGATGAGATAGTGATCTTTTTCCAAAGTCATTGCCACCAAGCTACTAGAGCTTCGTGATGAACTATAACATATCAGGGATAGATGATCTTTGAAATATTCGCGATGTTTGACACCGTGAAAGTAGAAGTCAAGAAGGAGCATCAATTGTTGATGGTTGGTGAAACCACTAGTTTCAAGAAGGGCAAGGGCAATAAGGGATACTTCACGAAATGGCAAATCAGCTGCTGCTCCGGTGAAGAAACCCAAGGTTGAATCTAAACCCGAGACTAAGTGCTTCTGTGATAAGGGGAACAGCCACTGGAGCAGAATTACCCTAGATACTTGGTAGATGAGAAGGCTGGAAAGGTCGATAGAAGTATATTGGATATATATTATGTTAATGTGTACTTTACTAGTACTCCTAGTAGCACCAGGGTATTGGATACCGGTTCGGTTGCTAAGTGTTAGTAACTCGAAATAAAAGCTGCGGAATAAACGGAGACTAGCTAAAGGTGAGCCGACGATATGTGTTGGAAGTATTTCCAAGGTTGATGTGATCAAGCATCGCACGCTCCCTCTACCATCGAGATTGGAGTTAAGCCTAAAATTGTTATTTGGTGTTTATGCTTGAGCATAGACATGATTGGATTATGTCTATCGATACGGTTATTCATTTAAGGAGAATAATGGTTACTCTATTTATTTGAATAATACCTTCAATGGTCTTGCACCTAAATAAATGGTTTATTGAATCTCGATCGTAGTAATACACATTTTCATGCCAAAAGTATAAGATAGTAATGATAGTACCACTTACTTGTGGCAATCGCCATATAAGTCATATTGGTGTAAACGCATGAAGAAGCTCCATGTTGATGGATCTTTGGACTCACTCGTTTTGAAAAGTTTGAGACATGTGAACCATGTCTATTGGTGTATACGCATGAAGAAACTCCATGCAGATGGATCGTTTGGACTCACTTGATTTTGAATCACTTGAGATATGCAAATCATACCACATGGACAAGATGACCTAAAAGCCTCGGTTTCAAAAAGATGGAACAAGATAGCAACTTGTTGGAAGTAACACATTTTGATGTGTGCAGTCCAATGAGTGCTGAGGCATGCAGTGAATATCGTTATGTTCTTACTTCACAGATGATTCGAGTAGATGTTGAGTATATTTACTTGATGAAACACAAGTCTGAATTATTGAATGGTTCAAGTAATTTCAGAGTGAAGTTTAAGATCTTCGTGACAAGAGGATAGAATATCTATGATATGATCATAGAGATGAATATCTGAGTTACGAGTTTTGGCACACAATTAAGACACCGTGGAAATTGTTTCACAATTAATACCGCCTGGAACACCATAGAGTGATGGTGTGTCCGAACATCATAGTTGCACCCTATTGGATATGGTGCGTACCATGATGTCTCTTATCGAATTACCACTATCGTTCATGGGTTAGGCATTAGAGACAACCGCACTCACTTTAATAGGGCACCACGTAATTCCGTTGAGATGACACCGTATGAACTATGGTTTAGAGAAACCTAAGCTGTCATTTCTTAAAAGTTTGGGGCTGCGACGCTTATATGGAAAAGTTTCAGGTTGATAAGCTCGAACCCAAAGCGGACAAAATGCATCTTCATAGGACACCCAAAACGGTTGGGTATACCTCCTAATTCAGATCCGAAAGCAATAGGGATTGTTTCTTGAATCGGGTCCTTTCTCGAGGAAAAGTTCGTCTCGAAAAGTTGAGTGGGAGGATGGTGGAGACTTGATGAGGTTATTGAACCATCACTTCAACTAGTGTGTAGCAGGGCACAGGAAGTTGTTCCCGTGGCACCTACACCAATTGAAGCTTATGATAGTGATCATGAAGTTTCGGATCAAGTCACTACCGTACCTCGTAGGATGACAAGGATGCGTACTACTTCTGAGTGGTACAGCAATCCTGTCTTGAAGGTCATGTTGCTAGACAACAATGAACCTACGAGCTATGGAGAAGCGATGGTGGGCCCAAATTCCGACAAATGGTTAGAAACCATGAAACCGAGGTAGGATCCATATATCATAACAAAGCATGGACTTTGGTGGACTTGCCCGATGATCGGCAAGCCATTGAAATAAATGGGTCTTTAAGAAGAAGACGGACATGGACGGTAATGTCACCTTCTATGAAGCTCGACTTGTGGCAAAGAGTTTTCACAAGTTCAAGGAGTTGACTACGATGAGATTTTCTCATCCGTAGCGATGCTTAAGACCGTCGGAATCATGTTAGCACAAGCTGCATTTATGAAATCTGGCGATGGATGTCAAAACGAGTTTCCTTACCTTTACGTAAGGAAAGGTTGTATGTGATACAATCAGAAAATTTTGTCGATCCTAAGGATGCTAAAGGTATGCTAGCTCCAATGATCCTTCTAAGGACCGGAGTAAGCATCTCGGAGTTGGAATGTGCACTTTGATGAGATGATCAAAGATTTTGGGTGTATACAAAGTTTATGAGAAACTTGTATTTCCAAAGAAGTGAGTGGGAGCACTATAGAATTTTGATGAGTATATGTTGTTGACATATTGTTGATCGAAATGATGTAGAATTTCCGAAAGCATATAGGGTTATTTGAAAAGTGTTTTCAAGTGAAAACCTGTATTAAGCTACTTGAACATTGAGCATCAAGATCTATAGTGATAGATCAAAAATGCTTAATGGTACTTTCAAATGAGCATATACCTTGACATGATCTTGAAGGTGTTCAAGATGGATCACCAAAGAAGGAGTTCTTGCACGAGATGTAAGGTATGAAGTTAAGACTTAAAGCTCGACCACGGCAGAAAAGAGAGAAAGGATTTAAGGTCGTCCCTATGCTTCGCACATAGGCTCTATAGTATGCTATGTTTGTGTACCGCACCGAAGTGTGCCTTGCCATGAGTCACTCAAGGGTACAAGAATGATCCAGAATGGATCGTTGGACATCGGTCAAAATCGTCCTTGGAGTAAATAAGGACATGTTTCTCGATTATGGAGGTGATAAAGAGTTCGGCGTAAAGGGTTACGCCGATGCAAGCTTTAACACCTATCCGAGTGACTCGAGAAGCAAACCGGATACGATAGTGGAGCAACCATTTGGAATAGCTCCAAGTGGGCGTGGAAGCAGCATTTATAATATGACCTAGAAATTTGTAAGCACACACGGATCTGAAAGGTTCGAGACCGTTGACTAAAACCCGCTGACTAAAACCTCTCTCACAAGCAAAACATGATCAAACCCCGTAACTCATTGAGACTTAATCACATGGTGATGTGAACTAGTTTAAGACACTAGTAAACTCTTTGGATGTTGGTCACATGGCGATGTGACCTATCAGTGTTAATCACATGGCGATGTGAACTAGATTATTGACTCTAGTGCAAGTGGGAGACTGTTGGAAATATGCCCTAGAGGCAATAATAAATTAGTTATTATTATATTTCCTTGTTCATGATAATCGTTTATTTTTCATGCTATAATTGTATTGACCGGAAACAGCGATACATGTGTGGATACATAGACAACACCATGTCCCTAGTAAGCCTCTAGTTAACTAGCTCGTTGATCAATAGATGGTTACGGTTTCGACCATGGACATTGGATGTCATTGATAACGGATCACATCATTAGGAGAATGATGTGATGGACAAGACCCAATCCTAAGCCTAGCACAAAGATCGTAGTTCAGATGCTAAAGCTTTTCTAATGTCAAGTATCTTTTCCTTAGACCATGAGATCGTGCAATTCCGGATACCGTAGGAGTGCTTTGGTGTATCAAACGTCACAACGTAATCGGGTGACTATAAAGGTGCACTACAGGTATCTCCGAAAGTGACCATTGGGTTGACACGGATCAAGATCGGATTTGTCACTCCGTGTAACGGAGAGGTATCTCTGGGCCCACTCGGTAGGACATCATCATAATGTGCACAATGTGACCAAGGGGTTGATCACGGATGATGTGTTACGGAACGAGTAAAGAGACTTGCCGTAACGAGATTGAACAAGGTATCGGTATACCGACGATCGAATCTCGGGCAAGTACAATACCGCTAGACAAAGGGAATTGTATACGGATCGATTGAGTCCTTGACATCGTGGTTCATCCGATGAGATCATCGTGGAACATGTGGGAGCCAACATGGGTATCCAGATCCCGCTGTTGGTTATTGACCGGAGAACGCCTCGGTCATGTCGCTTGTCTCCCGACCCGTAGGGTCTACACACTTAAGGTTCGGTGACGCTAGGGTTATAAAGGAAGCTTGTATGTGGTTACCGAATGTTGTTCGAGTCCGGATGAGATCCCGGACGTCACGAGGAGTTCCGGAATGGTCCGGAGGTAAAGATTTATATATGGAAAGTTGTTGTTCGGGTTCCTAAAAGGTTCGGTTTTTTCAGATTGTACCGGAAGCTTCGGAAGGTTCGGAGGATTCCGGAGGGGTCCGGAGGTCCAAAAGTGTTCCACCACGTCCAATACAGTAGCATGGGCTGTAGGGGGCGCCCTAGCCTTAATGGGCTAGGGGCACCAGCCCCCAAGGCCCATGCGCATGGGAAGGGTAAACCCTAAGGGGAGGCCTCCACTTGACTTGGGAGGCACTCCTCCCCCTTGGCCGCCCCTAGATGGGATCTAGGGCTGGACGCACCCCTAGGGGGTGGAAACCCTAGAGGGGGCGCAGCCCTCCCCTTCCCCTATATATATGAGGCCCAGGGGCTGCCCATAACACATGAGAGTCTCCTCTCCAGCGCAGCCCCGCCTCCTCCTCCTCCTCTCCCTTGGTGCTTGGCGAAGCCCTGCGGGATTGCCACGCTCCTCCATCACCACCATGCCGTTGTGCTGCTGCTGGATGGAATCTTCCTCAACCTCTCCCTCTCTCCTTGCTGGATCAAGGCGTGGGAGACGTCACCGGGCTGTACGTGTGTTGAACGCGGAGGTGCCGTCCGTTCGGCACTTGATCATCGGTGATTTGAATCACGACGAGTACGACTCCTTCAACCCCGTTCACATGAACGCTTCCGCTTAGCGATCTACAAGGGTATGTAGATGCACTCTCTTCCCCTCGTTGCTAGTTTCTCCATAGATAGATCTTGGTGACACGTAGGAAAATTTTGAATTTCTGCTACGTTCCCCAACAAGGGTTAGGGCATAACGTAATCTCGGTGAGAACGATTACACAAACTCGGTGAGACCGATTTTGGTAATCAGCTAACCAGAGAGTTGGTTAGGCAAACTCGGTGGGACCGATTACTCAAACTCGGTGGGACCGATTTTGGTAATAAGTTAACCAGAGAGTTTGCATTGTAATCTCGGTAGTACCATTACACAGACTCGGTGAGACCGATTTTGGTAATGGACACACATAGAGAGATTACAATCCCATCTCGGTGAGACCGAGATCCCTATCGGTGAAACCGATTTGCCTAGGGTTTGTGGCAGTGGCTATGACATTTGAACTCGGTGGCGCCGGATAGAAAGAATCGGTGGGGCCGAGTTTGTCTTTAGGTTTAGGTCATATATGTGTGGAAGTGGGAAAGTAGTTGAGGGTTTTGGAGCATATCACTAAGCACTGTGGAGTAAGAAACTCATTAAGCAACACCTCATCCCTTCTTGATAGTATTGGCTTTTCCTATAGACTCAATGTGATCTTGGATCACTAAAATATAAAATAAAGAGTCTTGAGCTTGAAGCTTGAGCCAATCCTTTGTCCTTAGCATCTTGAAGGGGTTCCCACATCCTTTAGTCCATGCCACTCCATTGTTGAACTTATTTGAAACATACTAGATAAAAGTGTTAGTCCAACAAGAGATATGTTGACATTAATTACCAAAACCACCTAGGGAGCACTTGTGCTTTCACCCTTCTTGGTTCCCTTGGGCTTGCCCAAGTTCCTCTCCTCCTCATCTTCACTATCATCCATCCTAAGCATTGCCGACTTCTTGGGTGCGGTCTCTTGATCCCTCAACTTCCACTTGTCAAAGGTTTGATGAATTGTCCAAGCATGCTTAAATGGGAATGGCTTGCCCTTGGAAGCGACCATCTCCTTGTACCTCATGCCTGTCAATTGTCTCCTATCAACCACACATAAATCACATAAGAACCCACCAATAGCATAGTACACACACATAATCAAAATAGTGAAGAAATATGTACTCACATAGTCACTCTCCACGGTTCCACTAGGTGGTGCATCCCTCACTTGGTCCATGGCCGCACTCCAACGAGCATAAGCGGGCTTCATCAACTCCCACCGGCCTTGAGGCGAACGGTAAGTGCGAGAGATGAACCCACTATTCTTCGGCTTGATCCTACAACAGGTGTCCTCGATCCTTCGCCAATACCGTTTACCGGTTTGATCGGTGTCGGTGCTTGCATCCATTCCCACAGCTGCCCAAGCACGAACCAAGAGGATATCTTCCACCTCGGTGTAGTTTGTCGACCACGCGTGTGGGCGGGAAGCGGCGGTGAATACCTCCTCCCCTATCTCGGCCACCTCCTCCTCGTCATCACCTTCATCCTCCTCATCTTCCTCTAAGTCGTCACCAACCCTAAAGGGTTCGAGAGGCGGAGCCCCGAGGTCCACCTCCGCGTTTTGGAGGAGGCCCATGAACGAGGATGGGGTTGCCATTTTCTCGAACACCTCGTGCGCGGCGGGGGGAGGTTCTGCCACGGCGACGAAAGGAGGTTCGGCGACGGAGGCGGGCGGGGGCGCGGTCTTCTTCCGCACCGCGGGCTTCTTCCGCGGCATCTTCACGGCCGGGGCGACCTTGGATGGCGCCTTCGGCCGGCTCTTCTTGGTGGCCGGGGCGGGAGCCGGGGAGGCGGCGGGGCGGGAGCCGGGCGGTGACGGTGGCCGGGCGGGGCCGGGAGGCGGCAGGAGGTGGTGCGAGGCCCGCCCGCCGCCGCTTGGCCCGGACGTGGTCGCCACCACCACGCCGGCCACGGTCGGGTGGGCGGGCGGGCGGGCGGCGGGCGGCGGCAAGGGCGGCGCGGCGGGGGGGCCCTCCATGGCCGACGCGGCAGGAGGCGGTGGGAGGAGGAGGCCGGGAGGAGGAGGAAGTTTCCTCCCGCGCGAGAGAGGAGGAGGAGTGCGGGTTGGGGGAGATTTTCCTCTCAACCCCTACTTCTACAGGTTGCAAACTGGTTTGAGGGTTGGACCTCTAAATTTTTTTACGGGTTTGAGGGTTTAGAGGTTCTAGTCTACGGCGTTTTTTCGGCGAAAACTGTAAAAAAAGCGGTTTTTTTAAGGGTTTGAGGGTTTGAGGGCTCTACTAGACTTGCTCTAAGACCATTACTAGTAGAACTCTCAAACCCTCAAATCCTTAAAGCACTTTTAAGGGTTGAGAAGTGCCACTTTTTAACACTTTTAAGGGTTGAAAAACAGGGGCAAATACTAGAACCCTCAAACCCAACCCGTAAACTGCTTTAAGGGTTGGATTTGAGGGTTCTAATCTTTGCCTCAACCCCAACCTTTAAATCTATCATTTGAGAACTCACAATTTATGACAACAAGAACACAATCAACTTCCAAACAAACTACCAAATGACAATCATTGATGCATGGTTTAATAGTTTACATCACAAAATCATCATCTTCCTCCTCTCATCGGCACCATCACCAAAAGTTGCACCTCGGCGCCATCTCCTAGACCACAAGTGAAGGAAATATGCCCTAGAGGCAATAATAAAGTTATTATTTATTTCCTTATTTCATGATAAATGTTTATTATTCATGCTAGAATTGTATTAACCGGAAACATAATACATGTGTGAATACATAGACAAACATAGTGTCACTAGTATGCCTCTACTTGACTAGCTCGTTGAATCAAAGATGGTTAAGTTTCCTAGCCATAGACATGAATTGTCATTTGATTAACGGGATCACATCATTAGGAGAATGATGTGATTGACATGACCCATTCCGTTAGCCTAGCACATGATCGCTTAGTATGTTGCTATTGCTTTCTTCATGACTTATACATGTTCCTGTAACTATGAGATTATGCAACTCCGTTTACGGAGGAACACTTTGGTGCTACCAAACGTCACAACGTAATCGGGTGATTATAAAGGAGTACTACAGGTGTCTCCAAAGGTACATGTTGGGTTGGCGATTTGAGATTAGGTTTTGTCACTCCGATTGCTCGGAGAGGTATCTCTGGCCTTCTCGGTAATACTCATCACCTAAGCCTTGCAAGCATTGTAACTAATGAGTTAGTTATGAGATGATGTATTACGGAACGAGTAAAGAGACTTGCGGTAACGAGATTGAACTAGGTATTGGATACCAACGATCGAATCTCGGGCAAGTAACATACCGATGACAAAGGGAACAAAGTATGTTGTTATGCGGTTTGACCGATAAAGATCTTCGTAGAATATGTAGGAGCCAATATGGGCATCCAGGTTCCGCTTATTGGTTATTGACCAAGAATAGTTCTAGGTCATGTCTACATAGTTCTCGAACCCGTAGGGTCCGCACGCTAAGGTTTCGATGATGATGTTATATTATGAGTTTATGAGTTTTGATGTACCGAAGGAGTTCGAGTCCCGGATGAGATCGGGACATGACGAGGAGTCTCGAAATGGTCGAGACGTAAAGATCGATATATTGGACGACTATATTCGAGTTCGGAAAGGTTCGAATGATTCGGTATTTTTCGAGTACCGGAGAGTTACGGGAATTCGCCGGGAGAAGTATTGGGCCTTATTGGGCCCTGCGGGAGAGAGAGAGGCTGCCTAGGGCAGGCCGCGCCCCAAGGCCTAGTCCGAATTGGACTAGGGAGGGGCCGCACCCTTCTTCTCCTCCCCTTCCTTCTCTCCTACTCCTACTAGGAAAGGAGGAGTCTTACTCCCGGTGGGAGTAGGACTCCCCTTGCGCGCCCTCCTAGGCCGCCACCTCCTCCTTGTTCCTTTATATACGGGGCAGGGGGCACCCCATGACACACAAGTTGATCTACGGATCTTTCCTTAGCCGTGTCGCGTGCCCCTTCCACCATATTCCACTTCACATATCGTCATGAGCTTAGGCGAAGCCTCGCGCCGGAGAAGTCATATCGTCATGAGCTTAGGCGAAGCCCTGCGTCGGTGGAGCATCAACATCGCCCCACGCCGTCGTCTTGACGGAACTCATCCCGACACTTTGCTGGATCGGAGTCCGGGATCGCCATCGAGCTGAACGTGTGCGAAACTCGGAGGTGCCGTCGCTCGGTGCTTGGATCGGTCGGATCGTGAAGACGTCGACTACATCAACAGCGTTGTTATAACGCTTCGCTTTCGGTCTCACGAGGGTACGTGGACGGACACTCTCCCTCTCGTTGCTATGCCATCACCATGGTCTTGCGTGATCGTAGGAATTTTTTTGAAATTACTCGCTTCCCAACAGGGTATCGAGCCGGTTTTATGCGTTGATGTCATATGCACGAGTAGAACACAAGTGAGTTGTGGGCGATACAAGTCATACTACCTACCAGCATGTCATACTTTGGTTCAGCGGTATTGTGAGATGAAGCGGCCCGGACCGACATTACGCCAGACGCTTACGCGAGACTGGTTTCACCGCCCGAGCACTCGTTGCTTAAAGGTGACCGGAGGGTGTCTGCTCTCTCACTTTAGTTGAATCGAGTGTGGCTACGCCCGTCCTTGAGAAGGTTAAACGGAGTCTATTTGACGAAGTATCGCTGTGGTTTTGATGCGAGGTAAGAACGGTTCTTGCTCAGCCCGTAGCAGCCACGTAAAACTTGCAACAACAAAGTAGAGGACGCCTAACTTGTTTTTGCAGGGCATGATGTGATGTGATGTGGTCAAGACGTGATGCTATATTTTATTGTATGAGATGATCATGTTTTGTAACCGAAGTTATCGGCAATCGGCAGGAGCCATATGGTTGTCGCTTATTGTATGAAATGCAACGCCATGTAATTGCTTTACTTTATCACTAAGCAGAGCGATAGTCGAGAAGCAATAATTGGCGAGACGACAACGATGCTACGATGGAGATCAAGGTGTCGCGCCGGTGACGATGGTGATCATGACGGTGCTTCAGCGATGGAGATCACAAGCACAAGATGATGATGACCATATCATATCACTTATATTGATTGCATGTGATGTTTATCCTTTATGCATCTTATCTTGCTTTGATTGACGGTAGCATTATAAGATGATCTCTCACCAAAATTATCAAGAAGTGTTCTCCCGAGTATGCACCGCTATGAAAGTTCTTCGTCTTTGAGACACCATGTGATGATCGGGTGTGATAGGCTCTACGCTCAAATACAACGGTGCAAAACAGTTGCGCACGCGAATACTCAGGTTAAACTTGACGAGCCTAGCATATAACAGATATGGCCTCGGAACACAGAGACCGAAGGTCGAGCGTGAATCATATAGTAGATATGATCAACATAGTGATGTTCACCATTGAAACTACTCCATCTCACGTGATGATCGGACATGGTTTAGTTGATTTGGATCACGTAATCACTTAGATGACTAGAGAGATGTCTATCTAGGTGGGAGTTCTTAAGTAATATGATTAATTGAACTTTAATTTATCATGAACTTAGTCCCGGTAGTATTTTGCAGATTATGTTGTAGATCAATAGCTCGCGTTGTTGCTTCCCTGTGTTTTTATATGTGTTCCTAGAGAAAATTGTATTGAAAATGTTAGTAGCAATATTATGGATTGGATCCGTGATCCGAGGTTTATCCTCATTGCTGCACGTAAGAATTATGTCCTTGATGCACCGCTAGGTGATGGACCTATTGCAGGAGCGGATGCGGGCGTTATGAACGCTTGGCTAGCTCAATATGATGACTACTTAATAGTTTAGTGCACCATGCTTAAACGGCTTAGAATCGGGACTTCAAAGACGTTTTGAACGTCATGGACCATATGAGATGTTCCAGGAGTTGAAGTTAATATTTCAAGCAAATACCGAGTTGAGAGATATGAAGTCTCCAACAAGTTCTATAGCTAAAAGATGGAGGAGAATCGCTCAACTAGTGAGCATGTTCTCGATTGTCCAGTACTTCAATCGCTTGAATCAAGTGGGAGTTAATCTTCCAAATAAGATAGTGATTGACAGAATTTTCTAGTCACCATCACTAAGTTACTAGAACTTCATGATGAACTATAGTATGCAAGGGATGACGAAAACGATTCCCGAGCTCTTCGTGATGTTGAAATCGACGAAGGTAGAAATCGAGAAAAGAGCATCAAGTGTTGATGATTGTCAAGACCACTAGTTTCAAGAAAAGGGCAAAGGAAAGAAAGGGAACTTCAAGTAGAATGACAAGCAAGTTGTCACTCCCACGAAGAAACCCAAAGCTGAACCAAAGCCTGAAACCGAGTGCTTACTAATGCATAGGAAATGGTCATCGAAACGGAAATATCCGAGATATTTGGTAGATAAGAAGGATGGCAAAGTGAACAAGGGTATATTTGATATACAGGTTATTGATGTGTGCTTTACTAGTGTTTATAGTAGCCCCGAGTATTTGATACTTGTTCAGTTGCTAAGATTAGTAACTCAAACAGAGTTACGAATAAAATGAAACTAGTTGAAGGGCAAGAACGATGAGTGTTGGAAGTAGTTCCAAGATTGATATGATCATCATCGCACACTCCCTATACTTTCGGGATTAGTGTTAAACCTAAATAAATGTTATTTGGTGTTAGCGTTGAGCATGAATATGATTTGATCATATTTATTGCAAAACGGTTATTCATTTAAAGTCAAAGAATAATTGTTGTTCTGCTTACATGAATAAAACCTTAAATGGTCATACACCCAATGAAAATAGTTTTCAAAACGGTTATTCATTTAAAGTCAAGAATAATCGTTGTTCGCTTAAATGAGTAAAACCTTCATGGTTATGCACCCAATGAAAATAGTTTGTTGGATCTCGATCGTAGTGATACACATATTCATAATATTGATGCCAAAAGATGCAAAGTTAATAATGATAGTGCAACTTATTTGTGGCAATCGCCGCTTAGGTCATATTGGTGTAAACGCATGAAGAAACTCCATGCCGATGGACTTTCGAATCACTTGATTATGAATCACTTGATGCTTGCGAACCATGCCTTATGGGCAAGATGACTAAAGACTCGCTCTCTCCGAACAATGGAGCGAGCAAATGACTTATTGGAAATAATACATACCGATGTATGCGGTCCGATGAGTGTTAAAGCTCACGGCAAGTATCGTTATTTTCGACCTTCACAAGATGATTTGAGCAGATATGAGTATATCTACTTAATGAAGCACAAGTCTGAAACATTTGAAAAGTTCAAATAATTTCAGAGTGAAGTGGAGAATCATCGTAATAAGAAAATAAAGTTTCTACGATCTGATCGTGGAGGAGAATATTTGAGTTACGAGTTTGGCCTTCATATAAAACAAGGTGGAATAGTTTCACAGCTCACGCCACATGGAACACCATAACATAATGGTATGTCCGAACGTCATAACCGTACTTTATTTTGATATGGTGCGATCAATGATGTCTCTTACCGATTTACCAATATCGATTTGGGGTTATGCATTAGAGACACTGCATTCACGCTTAATAGGGCACCATCTAAATCCGTCGAGCGACACCGTATGAACTATGGTTTAACAAAGAACCTAAGTATCGTTTCTTAAAGTTTGGAGTTGTGATGCTTATGTGAAAAGGTTTCACCGATAAGCTCGA
Source organism: Aegilops longissima (assembly GCA_021605205.1). Classification (NCBI taxonomy): domain Eukaryota; kingdom Viridiplantae; phylum Streptophyta; class Magnoliopsida; order Poales; family Poaceae; genus Aegilops; species Aegilops longissima. Next base: position 639,620,883 of record CM038680.1, read on the forward strand.
ACCCAAATCGAGAAGTGCGTCTTCATAGAATACCCAAAGGCAACTATTGGGTACACCTTCTATCACAGATCCGAAGGCAAGTTTCTCGTTGCTAAGATGGATCCTTTCTAGAGAAGAAGTTTCTCTCGAAAGAAGTGAGTGGGAGGAAAGTAGAACTTGATGAGGTAATTGTACCTTCTCCTTATTGGAAAGTAGTTCATCACAGAATCAGTTCCATGATTCCTACACCAATTAGTGAGGAAGTTAATGATGATGATCATGAAACTTCAGATCAAGTTGCTACCAAACCTCGTGAGGTCTTCCAGAGTAAGATCCGCATCGAGTGGTACGGTAATCCTATTCTAGAAGTCATGTTACTAGACCATGATAAACCTACGAACTATGAGGAAGCGATGATGAGCCCAGATTCCACGAAATGGTTTGAGACCATGAAATCTGAGATGGGATCCATATATGAGAACAAAGTGTGGACTTTGATGGAGTTGCCCGATGATCGGAAGCCATATTATATAAATGGATCTTCAAGAGGAAGACAGATCTTGATAGTAGCATTACTATCTACAAAGCTCGACTTGTTGCGAAAAGGTTTTCGACAAGTTCAAGGTGTTGACTACAATGAGATTTACTCAAGCTGTAGCGATGCTTATGTCTGTCCGAATCATGTTAGCAATCGCCACATTTTATGAAATCGGCAAATGGATGTCAAAACTACATTCTTTAATGGATTTATTAAAGAAGAGTTGTATATGATGCAACCAAAAGGTTTTGTCAATCCTAAAGGAGCTAACAAAATGTGCAAGCTCCAATGATCCATCTATGGACCGGTGCAAGCATCTCGAGTTGGAATAAACGCTTTGATAGTGTGATCAAAGCATATGGTTTTATACAGACTTTTGGAGAAGCCTCAGTATTTACAAGAAAGTGAGTGGGAGCACTACAAGATTTCGATAAGTATATGTGAATGACATATTGTTGATCGGAAATAATGTAGAATTATTCTGCAAAGCATAAAGGAGTATTTGAAAGGATTTTTTCAAAGAAGGACCTTGGTGAAGCTTCTTACATATTAAGCATCAAGATCTATTAAGATAGATCAAGACACTTGATAAGTTTTTTCAATAAACACATACCTTGTCAAGATTTTGAAGTAGTTCAAAATGGAACAGTCAAAGAAAAGTTCTTGCATGTGTTGCAAAGGTATGAAATTGAGTAAGACTCAAAACCCGACCACGGCAGAAGATAGAAAGAGAATGAAAGTCATTCCCTATGCATCAGCCATAGGTTCTATAAAGTATGTCATGTTGTGTACTGATCTATTGCATACCCTACCACTGAGATTGGCAAGGAGTGCAATAGTGATCTAGGAGTAGATCAATGGACAGCGGTCAAAATTATCCTTAGTAGAATAAGGATATGTTTCTCGATTATGGAAGTGAAAAAGGTTAGGTCGTAAAGGGTTACGTCGATACAAGTTTTAAACACTAATCTAGATGACTCGAGTCTCAATCTGGATACATATTGAAAGTGGGAGCAATTAGCTAGAGTAGCTCCGTGCGAGCATTGTAGACATAGAATATTTGCAAAATACATACGGCTCTGAATGTGACAGACCCGTTGACTAAGCTTCTCTCACGAGCAAAACATGATCATACCTTAGTACTCTTTGGGTGTTAATCACATAGCGATGTGAACTAGATTATTGACTCTAGTAAACCCTTTGGGTGTTGGTCACATGTCGATGTGAACTATGGGTGTTAACCACATATAGATGTGAACTATTGATGTTAAATCACATGGCGATGTGAACTAGATTATTGACTCTAGTGCAAGTGGGAGACTGAAGGAAATATGCCCTAGAGGCAATAATAAAGTTATTATTTATTTCCTTATTTCATGATAAATGTTTATTATTCATGCTAGAATTGTATTAACCGGAAACATAATACATGTGTGAATACATAGACAAACATAGTGTCACTAGTATGCCTCTACTTGACTAGCTCGTTGAATCAAAGATGGTTAAGTTTCCTAGCCATAGACATGAATTGTCATTTGATTAACGGGATCACATCATTAGGAGAATGATGTGATTGACATGACCCATTCCGTTAGCCTAGCACATGATCGTTTAGTATGTTGCTATTGCTTTCTTCATGACTTATACATGTTCCTGTAACTATGAGATTATGCAACTCCCGTTTACCGGAGGAACACTTTGGGTGCTACCAAGCGTCTAACGTAATCGGGTGATTATAAAGGAGTACTACAGGTGTCTCCAAAGGTACATGTTGGGTTGGCGTATTTGAGATTAGGTTTTGTCACTCCGATTGCTCGGAGAGGTATCTCTGGGCCTTCTCGGTAATACTCATCACCTAAGCCTTGCAAGCATTGTAACTAATGAGTTAGTTATGAGATGATGTATTACGGAACGAGTAAAGAGACTTGCCGGTAACGAGATTGAACTAGGTATTGGATACCAACGATCGAATCTCGGGCAAGTAACATACCGATGACAAAGGGAACAAAGTATGTTGTTATGCGGTTTGACCGATAAAGATCTTCGTAGAATATGTAGGAGTCAATATGGGCATCCAGGTTCCGCTATTGGTTATTGACCAAGAATAGTTCTAGGTCATGTCTACATAGTTCTCGAACCCGTAGGGTCCGCACGCTTAAGGTTTCGATGATGATTATATTATGAGTTTATGAGTTTTGATGTACCGAAGGAGTTCGGAGTCCCGGATGAGATCGGGGACATGACGAGGAGTCTCGAAATGGTCGAGACGTAAAGATCGATATATTGGACGACTATATTCGGAGTTCGGAAAGGTTCCGAATGATTCGGGTATTTTTTGGAGTACCGGAGAGTTACGGGAATTCGCCGGGGAGAAGTATTGGGCCTTATTGGGCCCTGCGGGAAAGAGAGAGGGGCTGCCTAGGGCAGGCCGCGCGCCCCCCCAAGGCCTAGTCCGAATTGGACTAGGGGGAGGGGCCGCACCCTTCTTCTTTTCCCCTTCCTTCTCTCCTACTCCTACTAGGAAAGGAGGAGTCCTACTCCCGTGGGAGTAGGACTCCCCCATGTCGCGCCCTCCTAGGCCGGCCACCTCCTCCCTTGTTCCTTTATATACGGGCAGGGGGCACCCCATGACACACAAGTTGATCTACGGATCTTTCCTTAGCCGTGTGCGGTGCCCCTTCCACCATATTCCACTTGGTCATATCGTCATGAGCTTAGGCGAAGCCTGCGCCGGAGAAGTCATATCGTCATGAGCTTAGGCGAAGCCCTGCGTCGGTGGAGCATCAACATCGTCCTGCGCCGTCGTCTTGACGGAACTCATCCCGACACTTTGCTGGATCGGAGTCCGGGATCGTCATCGAGCTGAACGTGTGCGTAACTTCGGAGGTGCCGTCGTTCGGTGCTTGGATCGGTCGGATCGTGAAGACGTCGACTACATCAACCGCGTTGTTATAACGCTTCCGCTTTCGGTCTCACGAGGGTGCGTGGGCGGACACTCTCCCTCTCGTTGCTATGCCATCACCATGGTCTTGCGTGATCGTAGGAAATTTTTTTGAAATTACTACGTTTCCCAACAACAAGCGGGCTCCATCAAGCATCTCCGTCGGCACCGGTGGAGTCGTACACACCGCCATCACCACAACTACTCATCGGAGTGTCACCTCGAAAAGTAGAGGACGCAACACGGAACATCCTCTTCCTCTCCGTGATGTCCTCCTTGTAGTCCTTCCACCATTGCAATTGCTCTTAATCCATGTCCTTCTTGGACATCATCATGTGCTCTTTCTCTTCCACCATGAGTTCTTTCCATACCTTTGCCTCTTTGAGCTTGATCATCCTCTCCTCCAACTCGGCCTTGCGCTTTGCTTCTTCACGTTTTGCTTCAACTTGTGCAAGCTTGACCTCTTTCTTCTTCTCGGTGATAAGAAGCTTCATCTCCAATGCCTTCGTTGTCAATTCCTCTCTTGCCTTCATCATGTGGTCCATCTTCTCCCTTAGGCTTGACGCCTCTTCTTCCATCTTCACCCTTAGCTTGCCCTTCTTGTTTCCCTCGGGCTTGCCCACGTTCCTCTCCTCCTCATCTTCACTATCGTCCATCCTTAGCATTGCCGACTTCTTGGGTGCGGTCTCTTGATCCGTCAACTTCCACTTGTCAAAGGTTTGAAGAATTGACCAAACATGCTTAAATGGGAATGGCTTGCCCTTGGAAGCGGCCATCTCCTTGTACCTCAAGCCGGCAATTGTCTCCTATCAACCACACATAAATCACATAAGAACCCACCAATAGCATAGTGCACACACATAATCAAAATAGTGAAGAAATATGTACTCACATAGTCACTCTCCACGGTTCCACTAGGTGGTGCATCCCTCACTTGGTCCATGGCGCACTCCAACGAGAACAAGCAGGCTTGATCAACTCCCACCGCCTTGAAGCGACCGGTAAGTGCGATGGATGAACCCACTAGTCTTGACTTGATCCTACAATAGACGTCCTCGATCCTTTGCCAATAGAGTTTACGGTTTGATCGGTGCGGTGGTAGCATCCATTCCCACAGCTGCCCAAGCACGAACCAAGAGGACATCTTCCGCCTCGGTGTAGTTTGTCGACCGAGCGTGTGGGCGGAAGCGGTGAATGCCTCCACCCATATCTCGCCACCTCCTCCTCGTCATCCCTTCATCCTCCTCATCTTCCTCCTTTTCCTCCAAGTCGCCGCCAACCCTAAAGGGGTCTAGAGGCGGAGCTCGAGGTCCACCTCCGCGTTTGGAGGAGGTCCATGAACGAGGATGGGGTTGCCATTTCTCGAGCACCTCGTGCGCGGCGGCGGAGGAGGTTCGGCTGTTGGGGAACGTAGTAATTTCAAAAAAATCCTACGCACACGCAAGACCATGGTGATGGCATAGCAACGAGAGGGAGAGTGTCCGTCCCACGCACCCTCGTGAGACCGAAAGCGGGCGTTATAACAACGCTGTTGATGTAGTCGTCGTCTTCACGATCCGACCGATCCAAGCACCGAACGTCGGCACCTCCGAGTTATGCACACGTTCAGCTCGATGACGATCCCGGACTCGATCCAAAGAAAGTGTCGGGATGAGTTCCACAAGACGACGGCGTGGTGGCGATGATGATGCTCCACCGACGCAGGGCTTCGCCTAAGCTCCGCGACGATATGACTTCTCCGGCGCAGGCTTCGCCTAAGCTCATGACGATATGACCGAAGTGGAATATGGTGGAGGGGCACCGCACACGGCTAAGGAACGATCCGTAGATCAACTTGTGTGTTCTGGGGTGCCCCCCCTCAGTATATAAAGGAGCAAGGGGGTGCGGCCAGCCAAGGGGCGCGCTGGAGGAGTCCTACTCCCACCGGAGTAGGACCCCCCTTCCTAGTTGGAATAGGATTGGGGAGGGAAGAGGGAAGGCGCCCCCCTCTCCTTGTCCTATTCGGACTAGAGGGGGGGCGGCGCCTGCCCCTGGCCGCCCTTCCTCTTCTCCCTATGGCCCATTAAGGCCCATTGACCCCCGGGGTTCCGTAACCCGGTGTTCCGTAACTTCTGTTTTCATCCAAACCTTTCAAGTCCAAACATAGGCTTCCAATATATCAATCTTTATGTCTCGACCATTTCGAGACTCCTCGTCATGTCCGTGATCACATCCGGACTCGAACAACCTTGGTACATCAAAACTTATAAACTCATAATGAACTGTCATCGAAGCGTTAAGCGTGCGGACCCTACGGGTTCGAGAACTATGTAGACATGACCTAGAACCATTCTCGGTCAATAACCAATAGCGGAACCTGGATGCCCATATTGGTTCCTACATATTCTACGAAGATCTTTATCGGTCAAACCGCATAACGATATCGTTGTTCCTTTTGTCATCGGTATGTTACTTACCCGAGATTCGATCGTCGGTATCCAATACCTAGTTCAATCTAGTTCTTGGTAAGTCTCTTTACTCGTTCCGTAATACATCATCTCACAACTAACTCATTAGTTGTAATGCTTGCAAGGCTTATGTGATGTGTATTACCGAGAAGGCCCAGATACCTCTCCGAGCAATCGGAGTGACAAAACCTAATCTCAAATCGCCAACCCAACAAGTACCTTTGGAGACACCTGTAGTACTCCTTTATAATCACCCGATTACGTTGTGGCGTTTGGTAGTACCAAAGTGTTCCTCCGTAAAGCGGAGTTGCATAATCTCATAGTTACAGAACATGTATAGGTCATGAAGAAAGCAATAGCAATATACTAAGCGATCAAGTGCTAAGCTAACGGAATGGGTCATGTCAATCACATCATTCTCCTAATGATGTGATCCCATTAATCAAATGACAACACATGTCTATGGTTAGGAAACATAACCATCTTCGATTAATGAGCTAGTCTAGTAGAGGCATACTAGTGACTATCTGCTTGTCTATGTATTCACACATGTATTATGTTTTCGGTTAATACAATTCTAGCATGAATAATAAACATTTATCATGATATAAGGAAATAAATAATAACTTTATTATTGCCTCTAGGGCATATCTCCTTCATCGGCGACGGTGGGGGGGGGCATGCGGCCGTGGCGGCGGGCTTCTTCAGCGGCTTCTTCACGGCCGGGACGAGCCGACGACCTTGGCGGCCCCTCGAGGTCCACGGCCGGCTCTTCTTGGGGCGGCGCCGGGGCGTGGCGGGGGCAAAGGCCGGCGGAGACGGGGCCGGGGGAGGCCGGGAGGCGGGAGGAGGCGCCGCGAGGCGCCGCCCGCCGCCGCTTCGACGTCGTCGCCGCCACCACGTCGGCGACGGCCAAGGGCAAGGGCGGGCGGGCGCCGGGCAAGGGCGGAGCGGGGCGGGGGCCCGCGACGGCGGGTTTTCCATGGCTGGCGGCCAAGGAGGCGGCGGAGCGGAGAAGGAGCGGTTGGCTCCAGCGATGAGGAGGAGTCGACGAGGAGGAGTCTGGGGTTGGGGAGATTTTCCCTCAACCCCTACTTCTCTGATTGCAAAGTCGTTTGAGGTTGGACCTCTAAATTTTTCTGGGTTTGAGGGTTTAGAGGTTCTAGTCTCGTGTTTTTTCGTGGCCTTAAAAAACGGTTATTTTCAGGGGTTTGAGGGTTTGAGGGCTCTACTAGTAATGCTCTAAGACTAGAGAACCAAACACCACCTAAGAGCAAGTACAATAGAGCTGAGTCAGCGGGCTATAAGAAATAAATTAGTATATTTCTGCTTAGTTGGAGGAAAGAGAAGAGGAGAGAGAAGGTAAGCAGGCTCTTCATGAAGAGCCAGCTGTAGCACGTGCTCCTAGGCACTTTGTGAGAATGAAAGATGAGTCACATAATAAATAAGTAATACACTTTTTTAATCTACTATTGTACATGTTGGCTATAAAATGGACTGTAAATGACATGGTACTGGCTTATAGCCAGCAGCTGGCTATACTATTAACCATGCTTTAAGCTTGCTTCATTTAATGATTTAGCAACTAAAGCTCTTCATGTATTGGTGGATTTTCTTCCAATAAATATTTTGCCTAGGTTCACACGCTTAGCATTGTTCCTTCCTGAGGTCACCACACTTATTTTTCTCCTATTAAATAACTCTCCACATCAGATTTTTTACCTACATAGAAGGCTTAGCACCTGTACAAGGTGAAGCATTGGGAGGAGCCTTACTGCCGAAAGGAAGTATAGTGATGAGGTGGTCAAGTGCGTGCGTGCGTCCGGTAGGTGCCGCCACCAGAACCGGATCCATCATCATAATTAAACGACCCACCTAATGCCCAGGTTCGATCAAGCTGGACCTGGCCACCTGGAGGGGGCATCTTTTTGTTCAAGTCAGACAAGAGGCGCCATGTGCCTTCCTTCCTTCCCTCTCACTGTTCTTAACAACACACAGATACATCGTGTCACTTAGTAGCAGGAGCGCTCACTAACTGCTCCCGGAACACGCATTACACCTCGTGTTGCTCGCTCGCTCGCTTTGCAAGTTGCGGCAGGTCAACGAGGATGGGAGGATCGGGGCAATGAATGTGTGGGGATCGTTGCCTTGCGCGGATCGCATTGTTCTCCATTGTTTTCCGTCTGGTGTCAGGTGTACAAGGGGATTTGATTAGGTTAATCAGGAGTACTAGTCAAATGGCTTGGGTAGCTTCATGGCGGAAAAGTAGACGCCCCGCGAGACAGCTAGCTCAGAGTTAATGCACTGGAGGGAGGAATGGCTAGTGGCATTAGCATATAGTCTCGAGTATGTCAATTCTTATTGTTCTGCAGTAGTAAGATCCAACCATATCTTTTTGGCATCTTGATGCAGTAGTTCGTGTGAGAAAATGCCGCTCGATCGGCCGGACCGGAAAGATAAACAAATCTCGCCATATATTGGTAGTCTCATTCATACTGGCACCGGTGACGATCTGATGACAGTTGGTTGGGCGGTCACCGTCGCCGAGCCGCGCTCCGGCCAGTTCGCTGACGCCGCAACCACGAACGGGTAATCAATCCGCACCCAGAAAAAGAAATGCTAGGCCACATATTAAGCCGGACGGACACCGTAGTACGGCCACGATCTTTCAATCCCTAGCGGCTAGCTTCCACACAAGCGCGAAAAGGAGCTCCTAATTCAGGTGTGACGCAAAAACGTTGCTTAGCCGTGTGCAAAGGAGGTGTCACGTCCGTCGATTAGTTACCAGGTCGTGGCTTTGGCTTCGCTTCCTCTTGGTTGCTTCGTTGCTATTGGATCGTCGTAAAGAAGGGATGGACACTTTTCCGATGGTATTCTGTAGGGTTTTCTCTTTTTGGACAGTTTGTTTGGCGCGTCGCGTCGGCGTCGGCGTCTTTTGCTTGACGTGGGTTGCTCTCCACGCCAAGCAGAGGCTTGCCCGCCAGCCATGTTCACCGGCTCCGGTTTCGATTCGACCAGTACGTGTCTTTTCTTCCCCCCTACCGTTACATGATGTGCATTTGTGTTGTCTTTTGGCGGGATACTTGTTAGTTATGCTGATGGGGCCCCTAGTTGGTGTATGATTCCTTCTAGAAACACGTCCGGGACGTAAGAATTTCACGCAACTCAAGTCCATCTCTTCCGAAGGAACCGGCTAGCTTGTTCTCGCGTAGAAACAAAAGGAGTGCATCCTCGTGCTCCATCCAGGTCTTTGAATCGTGTGAGTGATCAACGTGCCATTACGTGTACAAGCACACTGCTACAGTACCAGCAGGAGTACTTCATGGCTCGCTGCCGGCCTGCCAGGAGTAGTATAACACCCGGCGCCCCCTTTGAAGCCAAGTCCTGCGCTCCTGTGTCTGCCGCCCACGTACGCAAGGCAAGCGAAGAAAGACGAGGAAAAGCCGTGTCCCGGTGGGTACCAACAAGAAAGAAGTAAGTTACTACTGACTGACAAGCGATCCGGCGCGGGGACGGCACGGCGACGGATGGGTAGCAGCCAGCAGCGGAAGGCGCCGGGTCGTTTTGCTTGTTATTATAGGCCAGCGGATGCGCTGCCGCGTTGATTTTGTTACGGCCCTGGGCATTCGGTACGGTGTCGCGGGCGAGCGCGGGTGGACGGAGGCGTCGGTCGGTGTCGGTGGATTCGGGTCGCACGTCTACGCCTGGCTTCCGTCGGTCGAGACGGCGACGGGCTTGACCAATTAAGTAGGGGGCCTCTCATTCTCTGCTCACATTTCTTTTTTCTAACACATTTCTTTTTCATGTTCGGGCGGGCGCGCGCACGTGTGCGTGGGGTTTGTTGGTTGGGCTGAGCTGGGCATCACCTGCGCATCCACATGGACATGGCATGTTTGCTTGCTTGGTTTACTGCATGGGCTGCTAGTGGGACATCGTGCGAGGAGAATCGACATACTCCTATCTGTGATGTTCGTCAAATCACGATGATGAGAAAATCATGCCTGTTTTGGAACGTGCGTGATATTTTTATGAATCAAATGGGTTTCTCTCCTCACATCTGTTGATCCTCCTTAAAGCATCTCCAGCATCCCTATAAGTACGTTTAGAGGCTCTTTTGATAAACTCATTGGGTTTTTAAAGGTTTTTCTTTTAAAACGAAGGCAAAAACTTTGTCTCATGTCATTAAATAAGAAGGGCGAGTACAGGGCCACACAGACCCGACTAGAAGAGATCACTCTTCCGGTGAAATGTTACCCGAAAATCAAGCCCCGGCAACTACCCAAATCTTCGCCTCATCCATGATTGTCGCCGCCACTCGAGTGGGCAGGGAGGCCTTGTTGCGGAAAACCCAAGCATCTCTTTCGTTTCATATCTCCCAGCAGATGATCATTTGTATAGAGTTGATTGCCTTTTTGTTGTATCCTGGTTGCCCTTCGCTCGAGTTCCACCATTGCTTAATTGTGTGCAGGTCGCTCCAAGAGGGCGTAGTGGACTGCCATCCAATCCAGTCATAAATCAAGTTCCAGACCCGGAGCGTACAACGGCGAACATAAGGTGGGCCGCTGTTTACGGATCGCACTCGCAAAGCTGGCAAGGACTGGAGTTGGCCAACCTCTGCGAATCAACCCGCCCGCCGTCCAGATTCTATCTTGGAGTATCAGCCAGGAGAAGAACTTGACCTTCGGAGGTGCCCATATCTTCCAAACCATAGTAGGCATGTCGGATTTGATCAATTCCGCAAATTGCATCTTGTATGTTGTGGCGGTAGAGTAGCATCCATCAGTCAGCCGTGAACTTTTATCGGATTTTTACGATCTATGGTGCAAATCCCTTGGGTTTTCAAAGGTGTGTGGCTTTAGCAATTTCCCTATAAACCTCCTCATATAATCTATTTTGTGTGTGTTTCTCTCTTCGCTAGTGCATACATACATAGACAAAACTATTTAACCATCAAAATAACTCAAATATTTCTGTCTCAAACACACATATTCATCACAATTTCAAATCCTTAACTTACAAAATGTGAAATTTGAATTTGAATTACACATAAAAAATGCTCGAGATGCATTCGAAGTAAGCATGGAGAAGTTCAATGCCCATGCAGCTTCCACAAGTGCTCAATAAGGTCATCATAAAGTTGTTCATGCCCTGCACGGTCTCCAGTTTGTTGATGCACTTGAAGGAACCTCTAGAGGGGTTGTTCATTCTTGATAGAGTTCACAACAGCTCCCGCAAAAAAAAGGTTCACAAGAGCTACGTAAGTTTTCTTTCCCTCATTCTCATACGGTATGTCATCTGGCTAATCCCGCCCGTCTTCTATGATCATATTGTGCATGATCACACACGATGTCATAATGGGCCATAAAAGCTTCTGACACCAGAATCTTGTCGGGCCATGGAAGCAAATCAAACTTGCAACACTCTGAATGCTCACTCGACATCCTTTCTACATACTTCTTGATAGCTACCAAAATTTCTTGTTTCCTTGAGGGTTTGATACCATCTTCACAAATATAGACCACGAAGGATATATGACATCGGCAAGATAATAACTCATGTCATACCTTACCATTGACCCCAAAATTCACTTGTGGTGCTTCCCCTTTGCTAGCCTTGGAAACAAGTGAGACCTTTGCAACACAATGAGGTTACTGTGAGATCCCGGCAACCAAAATAGGAATGCCAAATCCAGAGATCATTTGGTGTCATAGCTTCAAGAATTATGCTTGTGTCTCTGGTTTTGCATTTGAACTGCTCATGACATGCTACAGGGCACCACAATGTTTCATTTTTGGATCATGGCCATGATATATGGGCCTCAAAAGATGTTGCGAAGAATGAAATTTTATGAAAGGATTCATGACTCCAAGATATTGACAATTATGGAACAGCTCACCCAAAAAAATGCCTTCTGAGACGCCCTAGTCAACTCAAATGGTGAGACCACCATTGCCACAGACCTGACCCCCCCCCCCCACACACACACACAACCCTTTTGCCCTCACCCTGCTAAACAATGGAAGGGAGTATTATTGCACTTTTAGCGTGGAAGTAGGGCGACAAACCTTTTGAAACTAGCAATCCAATGCAACCTTAAATGGCTCTATGCCTGTATGGAACGAGACTAAGATAACACCTTTAATAAGATAACGACGAGAATGTATCGTTAGCAGGTTCGACCAACAAAGACTAGATCGTTGATTTTCAACCTAGGCATGTAGCTCAGCATTCTGATGACCAATCATTCAACTGTGCTCTTAGGTACCCCACATAAAAACACCATGGTGTCCACTCCCGCGAGGGAACCCATCATCAAAATTCCGAGAGATCTTGTGACAGCCCAACACTACTCATAACGACAAGATATATCTTGTAATCTCAAACATATTTTTTTTACACATAAAGACCTCCTTTGGTTTAAAGGAATTTTATAGGAATTCTAAAGGATATGAATTTCGTACGAAAAAACCTTTCGAACTCTTTGGTTTGTAGGAATGGCTTCATATTCTTATGTAAGATAGGAACCAATCATTCATACGAATTGATTTAGCTCAGATTGTTAGGTTATTTGTGGTGGAACCAACCTACCAGGGTTTAAGTCCTGAAATTGGCACTAATGCTCATATTTTTCTGGACTTGTTCCAGGTTTTCCGACGATGTTCGTTCAGTGGGAGGAGAGACTTCGTCAATCTTAAGATGCGATGTCGACTGAGGTTCTCATAAAGGTAGGGTGTGTGTGTGCGTTCACATGGGTGAGCGTATGTGCGTGTATGTGGGCATTTGCGATTGTAATGGAATAAAAATATTAGCCTAAACCCAATGAAAAAGTTTCTATGCTATGAATCAAGTGACATCTCTTTCCCTATATGAATTGAGATACGTACATGTCATCTTATTTCCTATGGTTTTTCTATTCCTACTATATTTCAATCCTACGAACAAAAGAATGCCAGACTTGCTAAGTTTAGAGGGTGATGTGTTGTTCCGAGGTGTGGAGAAACATGGTCATTGTAGTGACATTTTGGTTAAAGAAATACATCTCGCCTTTAAATAAGTACTACTAAATAATAAGATACTTTAACCATTATTAAAGGAAAAATGTAATCCCTCCGTCTAGGTGAGTAAGTCACCTTAGGAGTAGCAGCGCGACCTAGGTGGCTTTTAGATTGGGCGATGAGGAGCACCGGGACAAGCTAAACTTCCAATCACAGCACCGGGACAAAGGGCAGCAAAATCAGCATTTAATCCCATGCCTTTTCAGCTCTCCATGCAGGCCCACGTACTCCCTAATCAACGCATGCATGCAAAACCATCTTCAACCTCTTCCCTAAGCCCCTCCCAATGCTCCACCTTGTACGGGTGCTAAGCATGCCATGTAGACGAAAATTCTGATGTGGCAAGGCAATTAAGAGGAGAGAGATGGGTTTGGTGACCCCAGGAAGAACCAATGCCAAGCACGTGAACCTAGGCAAAACATTTAAATGAAGCAAACTCGTCAATGCATGAGAGAGTTTAGTAGCTGAATCATTAAATGAAGGGAGCTTAGCTACAAGAAGCTAAGCACCTATGCATTGGGGAGTTTGGTTGCTAAGTTATTTAATATGTTTAGCACCCTATCTAAGCACCGGTCCATTGGGAGCAGCCTAATCAACGCATAGCCGCAATGCATGCAGTGGTTTCCACGAGGAGGAGAACGAGGCAGCGGAGGGAACGAGGAGGAAAGAGAGCGCTCGTGAATGAGCCTGGGAGGGGATCAAGGAGAATTCAATGTTACACGCCTTATGGTTTTGGGAAAGTCTGGATTTCGTAAGGTGACTTACTCACCTAGATGGAGGAAGTACAAATGGTTATTTAACAGGGGAGGTGTCCTAATCAATTGGCAATGGATGACACGCGTCGCGACATGTGCTACATCTACACCTAGTGTGTGCTCTCCCTCCTCACGTAGATGCAATAATCAAAGGCTGGTATCCCCAACCTACCAACCATGTTCTAAACGATGCTTCTTTAGCAAATTGAGCAATAATATCCCATTGATCTTTATGCCAAAAAAAAGATCTCATGGAGATAAAGCCGATACACTTGCATACAAGTATAAATCTACAAATTAATCTATTTAAAGCCAACAATAGGATGAAAGAAACCTTTCCATCGACTAATCCTCTATTTCTTGTGTGTGAATAAGGCAATGGAATTGTATTAGAAGCGTTCAACAATACAAGATATCCCCAAAACAAGGAAATTACAACATGGTTCTCATTGAGCCAAACAAACTCAATCTTTAGAACGAGCTGAAGGTGCATCACTGCTACCGCTCCATCGCAGGAGCCGGCTGACACTGTATCTTGCGAAGGAAGTCGTCGTGCTAAGTACCAACACCCCGGAGAAGAAGCCATTACCATAGAAGCCTTGTAGATCAGAAATCTCGGAGCTGAACCATGTACCGAACAATTTTTTTGCCAGCTTTGCAATGACGGTAGACGTTGGTTGCATGCAGCATCACCACCGCAAAGAGCAGGAAGAAGAAAACCATTACCTCGACACCAACACGTGGAAACATGAAGTGCCTGCATAGAAATGAATGACCCGAGAACACTTAGACATTGGCTCCCAGATCCAACAGCGATAGCCAATAGAGCCATCAGTTCTATGAGAGATCTGGAGGAAACTTATTCAGCACCACCATCGACACTGCCGAAGCCGAAGCCATGTACATCCAAAGACCAAACTAAGACACTTAGTCTAGAGTACTAAATGCATGTGAAGAAAAGGTCCCAGGTTTTCCCTCCCTCTCGCCACTACCGGAGCAGCCGACGGAGGTGAGGAAATCGCGGTGACAACGGAATCTGGGGTGCCTACTTGCTCTTGTTGTTGGATCGTCTGTGGTGATTAGGGTTTCACTCTAAGGGACTCTTCAACTGATCCTCTAACTGTTGCCAATTTGGACTTTCATCGGGTCTAGAAGCAAAAGTTTTCTAGCGAGAACACCTGTGAATTGTCACAAGTTTTATCAATGTATGTTTAATTACCATTATGTTCAGAATTGTCACAAGTTTTATCAATGGTGCCATAAATTTCCAAATTGAAATTTGATTCAGAGGTTGAGACGAAAAAGACATGTTCAATTGTGTTTATCTTTGGAGTATGTTTGATTATAATGCAGATCGTCCAAATATTCTTTTCACTATCATAATTAACCTGTTGCCGTGCTACCATGGCGAAGTACCTCGTGGTCTCTTTGAAACTAAGTGAAATAAGTACAATTTTTACGAGTTAACCTTCAAGATATACACTCTTTCATGGTTACTAGCATCAAAGGGTCCATAGCTCAGTGGTAGAGCAATTGACTGCAGATCAATAGGTCACCGGTTCGAACCCGGTTGGGCCCTTCCTATCACTTTTTTTTAATCCTTTTTTGCTCCCAGTGCTCTTAACCACAACCAAAACTGTGCGTGCAGATCATCAGCGTCGCCCACCGCAGTTTTGGACCTTGGGAGTCTTGGACTGTGGGTTGGCTGACTGCAATACGGCATATACACCATTGCCCACTACTCTACCATTTTCCTACATCAGCTAAAACGACACCTTCAGAAGAGAATCAGTAACATTAAGCCTGGCCGGCAGCGACAGCGACCAAGGATGGTCGGCGAAAAAGATACTCAGCCAGAGCAATTGACAGACCAATAGGTCACAACTCACAAGCTCACAAGATGCAAATCTTCATCATCATCATCATCATCAGGCTTTAATTAGTCCGTGCCAACACTGTTCTTACAACGCCGAAAAACGGACAATAATAGCAGGAGAATCGGTTTTCATTGGTCAGACATTTCTTTTTTGCCTACAGTACACACACACAGAGAGACAAGCACCTACTACCCTTACAAAAGCCAAGACGTACTAAGCCGCTATCCAGTAATACAGATGAAGAGAATCAAACGTAGCAGCTGGAGTTTGGTTCCCCTTTCTCCCATAGCTTAGGGTTCTCCCTGCCGCTGGTTTCAGAACGAGGGGAAAAACTGAAGAAGAAGAAGAAGAAAAGGACACCTCTCCTACTCAACTCTCACGCTTTACTTACAACACGTGTACATGGCGGTTTCGCCGAGCATTTCTTACCGGCCGATGCTCTTGCGGATGTAAATTAATTAAGAGAATCATATCATACGATGTCATGTTGGGGACACCCTAATGTCAGCTCCTGTGAGAGGCTTTTGGTACTCTGCCCCTTCAGCCTTAAGAAGAGTTCATAGACCCGACCCACCAAAACTCGGACCGAGGTGCCATGGAATCTTGATATCTGATCATCTGAATCCCTGCCTGCGTGCGACAAGCCTTGGGAGCTACTCTGCTGCTGGGTTATCTTTTGTGGGTCGCTGAATGGCATTTTTGGTTAGCTACACCTGTAGAAGAACCAGAACAAAAAACAGTGAGAACATCTGAAGAGCTGCTGGGTTACAGTTACACAGCCATCACCACCTCCAGTTTAACAACTGAAGTCTGCAGGTATCTGTGCGTATGAGGCACCTTATATTTACGACCTGAAAATGCTGTAAGCCATTACCCAACTAGGACAAGAATTCAGAAACTATTTTAGTTTAGCAAGTATTCGTTTTGGTTGTACTTTAATCTCTTTTTTTTGGCGGGGTTGCTTGAATCTCATTTTACCTGAACAGAAACGACAGTTCTGATTGACACATACTCTATTTCACTTAGTACAAAGAAATCACATAAAATGCACATTTATTAAGAAAACCAAAGCAGCTTATCATGATTTTCTGTGCTCCCTCCGATCCATATTCGTTGTCGCTCAAACGGATTTCATGTCAAAACAGTTTACTCCTCGACACTTATTTATTGCTCTGCTTTCTTGGATACATACTCCTTAACGAGTTTATCTTCTTATTTTTTTAACGGCAGAATGAACCTTAACTTATTCATCATTACGAATATGTATGCCTGTAAAAATCTGGTGGCTTTGTATGATTGTAGACTTCAACACCTGTGAAATGAATTGATCGTAACTTTACCACATAGTGGAAGTTGCAGCCTGTTGCTTCATGTAATGATGGCTTGAAGGCATTAATAACCTATCTGAATGTGGAAATGGACTGAATGTGTGCCATTTTCTTTCAGAAGTCCAAAACCCTTTTTTACTCGTCTTATTTCTCAAATACGTAGAAAGAAGTCCACTTTAAACCCTCAACTATGGTGTTAAGTCCAGTTTGAACCCTGACTTAAACCATCCTTATTAAAGTGTAAATTTTCTAGAATTGTTCAAGTTCAGCCGTAGCTTGGTTTTGTATTTAGGTGTTCTAAAAAACGTATTTTTTAACAGACGTAGAGAATGCTAGTAATTTATAACCTGCAATTCACAAAAAAATGTGCCTATTTGTGTCATGTGCAAAAATAGCAAAGATAGATATATTCGTCTTCTCTTCTTTTTTTGTACAAAGACAAATTGTCATACTCTTTTAATAATCTTTTGCAGGTTCCCAACTTTTACAAAAGACAATCTTTTTACATTTCCAAAACTTAGAAAATGTGAAACTACCCTAAATAACCTTGTTAGTGTTTCGACGGTGGTTTCATATTCCGAGGTTCTAAAAAAATATTAAAACAATTAACTGTTGCGCAGAAGCTTAAAGTAAGAAAGAAAAATAATCATCAACCAACATGACATAAATAATAGCATTACCTACATCCATGATTTTTTTCTTCACGTTTTCTTAAAGGCTGAAATACAAAACCACTTTTCAAAACCGTCTAGGTTTTAAATGGTTTTAGAAAGTTCAGGATATAATAGAGATGGTTTCATAGTTTAGGGTTCAAGTCGGACGAAGCTCAATAGTTCAGGATTCAGAATGGACTTCAGAGTTTTGGGCTTTGGGCTACTGCAGTTGGAAGTGCTTATTTTAACACATATTCTTATGATCTGCATAACATTCACCAGACAAATAGTCTACCACAATCATCACAATTAGTTCACTGGCAATTTTGTCTTCCCATGGTTTGTATTTGAACTGTACTAGTGTCGACGCATGATACATCAATATAATCCAAATAACTGGATGAGTGTTATGCTATCAGTCATATGATTGTATCCTATCATACAGATAACTGATCATAGACTGAAACAACTCATCTAACTCTGGTAAGGCAAATGAAAGTCATACGATTTTAACTTGGGAAGAATATCTAATATTATCAATCAGTAGGGAAGGCACCCATATGTTACCTTAGTTTACCGAAGCTTCAGTGCATCTCCAAGACCAAAGTTCACATTGCTTTGCTGTCCCTTTCTACCCAGTGGATTATTTCCTTTCTGCATCATTTCGACAAACTCATTGTAGTCGATCTTCCCATCCTGCAAAAGGTGGTGGACAATGAGACAAAACTCTTGTTGGCAATTTAAAACCTGAACAATGAATCTACTTACATTGTCCTTATCGACATCTCCGATAATATCTTCAATACGGGTGTCTCCAATACCAAACTCCTCGCATGCCTTTTGGAGCTCATCTTGAGTGATGTAACCACTGCCGTCTTTATCAAAGTATTGGAAGGCTGCAAAGAGCTTATCGTCCTTGTCAACTTTGTTCATATGCATAGTTGCAGCAATGAACTCCCCATAATCAATGGTACCACTATTGTCAATATCCGCCTGACATTTTCATGAAATGAGCTTGAATTTCATTTGGAGCAGAGTCAAAAACGAAAACAATATCATTATAAGAGTAACCGTAACTACTTGATAAACTTTCGCAACTATTGGGTATCTGAAAATACAGTAAGCACTGCCTACTGAGTAAGATTAAGGCACAGGATTCTTGGCCAAGTGGTGCTTGCCCAAACTCCAAAAAGTTCCTATCTCCACCACAAAAAATTAAAGGGGGTATGTAGGAATTACTCGCAATTTTATTTATTTATTTTCAGCTTACGAAAATGGTAGAACTTTATTTAACCTCAATTGAAGAGTAAGGAGATTGTCCAGGTGAGGAACAATTTTTTTGAACAGTGGTAAAAAATTTCTGTGTACTTGAGGAACAAATGTAAAGAGATCATCTTAAAATACTTACTGCTTCCATTAAAGCATCAATTTCTGAGTCCATCAGAGTAGCACCAACTCGCCGCAAGCCAGTTTTTAGCTCCTCCAACGTGATATGACCGCTGTTATCAGTGTCTAGCATTTTAAACATCTCTTTCAATCCTGCAATCTCTTCTTCAGATAAACTCTCGGCAATAACCTACAATTGTATGTAGAATAGAACATCAACACGAATACAGATTGTATAACACCAATTACAAATTTAATACCAATACTCACCCTAAGGGCCATTTTCTTTAGTTTGTTCATTGCAGAAAATTGTTTTAACCGACTTAGGACAGCAGAATCAAGAGGTTTATCAGGAGCAACTCCATCAACACAAACCCAAGGGTGACCTAGCACAAGACGGGTGATTAGAGGACATTTATATAAAGTAGCGGCGAGTACTTATTTATTGAGTGCCGACTTATACTTATAGCTGCACTACCATACTACTCACATAGCGCTTCATGGGCAGTCAATCTCTTCTTTGGATCACGATTAAGCATTTTCCTGACCAAATCCTTCGCACTCTCTGAGATACTAGGCCAGGGATCAGTTGTAAAGTCTAGCTCACCTTTCAAAACTTGTTCAAATATCCCTTGTTCACTTTCTGCTCGAAAACCACAAGCATAATCAGTCGGATGCAGCTTGCATACATTACGCAAAATCGTAATGCAGCATTTTACTAAAACAGTTACACATAACCTCACCATCCCAGAATGGAGGAACCCCACTCAACAAGATATAGATTATTACACCAGCACTCCAGACGTCAACTTCACGCCCATAGTTCTTTAGAAGAACCTCAGGTGCAACATAGTATGGACTTCCAACTACATCTGTAAACATCTGACCTGCACAATCAATTACATTATGCGTCAGAACAAAAATAAAATAGCGTTTGGAAATAATTTGGTAGAGTGTAAGAGCATCATCGCACATCGATATGGTCCGTTCTCTCTAGCTAGTCATTCAGCATCTACCTCACTTTTCATATCTAGTAGCCCTGTCTCTAAGAAAAGCGGTGAGGGTCTGCAGGTGCAAATCTACTTAAGTTGCTATTTCACGCCTCAGAAAGAAACTGGCAATGAAGAATTTTTTCATCCTGATTAGGTTGTCTTATGTGCACCCGGTGGGCCAAGGAGCAACCTTCAATTAATTAAAAAAGATGGTCTAAGGTTGTTATCAGGCACTTCAAAGTGCTCTAAGTTTGAAATGTTTAGTACAGTAGTAGAAAACAATAAATATTTGCTATAGAATTGGACTGTACTACCAAAATCTCGAATGCGAATTGTCAGTTGTCCAATGGCAGTTGTGCAGTGAAAACCCAGCGAATAACTTGCATCGTGGCAGAGCAATGAATTTGGATTTCGGAGTCAGTTTTTCAGGAAAATTGCATGAGCACTGACTATTCTATAATGAAATCATGGTTACAAGCGTCAAAGTTTTAAAGGAACCGGCAGAAAAACGTAAATAGATTATTACATCCTGATTAGGCAATGATGCATGCTAACGGCAGCAATGACAGCCCGTGCACAACAAGAGGCCAAGCTATCATCCATTTTACCTTTCCATTACGATACAGAGCCGATGTTTGCAGATGCATGGCAATTTTCGCATAAACAATCCACATTGCGCTAAATCAATTGTAAATTCGACCACGTGAGGGAATCGCACCATCAAAACATACATCACGAAATACACAGCGTTGCATTGCATTGTTTGAGGCGACCATACCTGGCGTGAAGAAGATGGAGAGCCCGAAATCAATGGCCTTGAGCGGCGAGTCCTCCTGAGTATTGATGAACAAGAAATTCTCCGGCTTGAGATCCCTGTGCATGACGCCGAGCGAGTGGCACGCCTCGATGACGCCGACGATCACCCTGGTGAGCTGCGCCGCGGCCTTCTCGGAGTAGTGCCCCCTCTGGATGATTCTGTCGAACAGCTCGCCGCCGGCGCAGAGCTCCATGACAAGCTGCACGGCGACGGCATCCTCGTAGGCGCCGACGATGGAGACGACGCTGCTGTGCCCGGCCAGGTGGTGCATGATCTGGATCTCGCGGCGCACGTCCTCGACGTCCTCATCGGTGAGCAGCTTCCGCTTGGCGATGGACTTGCAGGCGTACTCCTTCCCCGTGGCCTTCTCGACGCAGAGGTAGGTGGTGCCGAACTGGCCCTGCCCCAGCTTCTTGCCGATGGTGTAGAGGTCCTTGAGTTTGGCGGTGTTGACGCCGCGCTTGAGGACAGAGTCGGCCTGGAGGCCGGCGCTCTGGACGCGCTTGACCTTGGGCACGGGCTTCTTGGCCGTGGGGGCCATCGACATCTGCCGCTGCGTCTCGGCGCGCTTGGGGGGCGGCGGGTCGGAGGAGCGCGCGCCGCCATGCGAGGAGGAGTGCTCGCCGGGGGGTATGGTGACGGGATCGGGCGCCTTCTGCTCGGAGGTGGACGCCGGGGGGGTGTCGGTGGCCGGCGCCTGCTCGGCGGGCTTCGCGCGCCAGATGGCGACGGAGGCGAGGAAGCCGCTGCGGCCGGCGCCGTTGGGGCCGGAGCCGGCGCAGCTGTTCCCCATCGCCGGGAGACCCTACGGGGACGGCCGCGGCGGCGGCGACGGTGGCATTGGAGACGAGCGGTGGAGGGGCCGCGAGGGCGCGGGCGGTTGCTCGCTTGGATCGGAGAGGCGCGGAGAGAGAGAAGGGGAGGGAAAGAACGGACGGAGCGAGAACCAAATGTGGTGGGCCCAGCGTGCAGGTCTGTGCGACTGCCATGTGGGCCTGGCCGGTTGCTGCCCTGTAGGACTGGTTGTCAGTGGGCAAGGGAGGGTGGCGGGAGCTTTGGACGGACGGGCGGGATGCGGATCCAAGCCTATTTCCTTCCCAACGCCTAAATTGTCGGTTTTGCTTTACTAATAAAAAATAAACCTGTATATATAAACGGACTCAAAAAACAAAACAAAAAAACTAACGCAGCACGGACACATAATTTTTGCAAGGTATCTTTGCTGAAACTCGCGGCCTCTTGGCCCTTGTATACATCTCCAAGCCTTGCCTCGTGCCAGTTCCAACGCCCAGGGCCGCCCTCCGGGCGTGGCGGTTTTCTGTCATGTCGGTTGCGACCAACGGTGGATTCCTCATCTCCGACTTCAGACCTGGAGGGTTTGGGATTGCTCAAGCGCTGGCCAAGGAGAAATCTTTGTTCTGCTTGTCAGTGCTAGCAGCGGCGACACCCATGGGGGGCTGTTTTTTCTTGTTGATGAAGACGCTCCTCATGCGTTCCTCTTCGAGCTCAGGAAAAACCCTAGGCCCGGTTCTCCGGAGTGGATGACAACGACGTCACGACGTCGTTTTCCTTCATGAGGACGCTATCTTACTTGCTCGCGGCGACCCCGGCATTGGTTTTGGTGATGTTGGACATCATGCTCGTGCTCTCCGCCCCTCTAGATAATGACTTTGGGTTTGGCTGTGTTATATCTCCTGTTTTGGATTGAGTATGCCTTGTCACTGTGCTCTAGGCATCATCTTTATGCCTTCTTTCGTTCGTGCCATGTGTTGTACCCTCTCTTTGTACCCATTTCATTCCCTTCTATCAATGAAAATATATGCAAGCTTTGTGTATTCACAAAAAAAATAAGTTTTTATAGGACTTTTGGAGGATTATAACAAAAAATATATTTTTTCTCGAATACGCAAAAGAGCGTATCATTGCATTTATAGAAAGGAGAGAGTTACATGTGCTAAACTAAGCCACACATTTGGTGGCTAGGTCAGCAATACATTACAGGAGCAGCAACAAGGTTCAAGGTGGTTCGAAGATGAAAACACGAAGCCCCTTGGCACCTGCCATCGCCCAAAACCTAGCCTCGGCAAGGGCGGCCTTGGTGGCCTCGGCAGTGGAGGGGGTAGCGTTGTTGAAGATACAAGCGTTCCTATGTTTCCAGAGGGTCCAGGCCACGATGATTCCGAGCGAAGCAGTGCCCTTGCGAAGAGAAGGCGGGGCAGACGTAGTGGCCTCCTGCCACCAGTCGAAGAAAGACTCATCGGTGAGCTTAAGCTTGGAGAAGATGCCATGCCAGACCGTGCGGGAGAAGGGGCAGCCGATCAGAAGATGTTGCATAGACTCGGGGGCCTGGTCGCAGAGCACACACGCAGGTGAGTGCGGAAGGCCGTGACGCGCCAGTCTCTCATTTGTCCAACACCGGTCCTGCAAGGCGAGCCACATGAAGAACTTGACACTTAGGGGGGGCCCAAGTCTTCCATGTGAGAGTAGCATGAGGTGAACAGGTGGAGCCGAGGAAGAGTGCGTCATAGCAGGACTTGGCAAAGTGTAGGCCATTGGCCGTCCAGCGCCAACGAAGATTGTCAGGATGGTCCGCAAGGGTGATTAGGCGCACCCGCCGCCATAGCTCAATGTCACTACAAAAAAAATACACTTCCGTGATGATACGTGTTTGTCACAGTAGGTCGCGTTGTTTGTCATGCATGTACATCCATGACAAATTTATGATAGAATCAAGATAGTCATACCTGTGCTGTCGTAGAAGTGTTCCATGCCATTACCAAAATTACCATCACGGAAGTGTCCACTTCCATGGCGATAAATCGCGCGTCACAGAAGTGCTTTCGTCAAGGGTGACCGACACGTGGCATCCACCGTAACGGAACGCCGTTAAGCTATCGGGTCGGGGTTTTGGATCCGATAACCCGTTAACAGCCCCAACCAATGGGGATTTTCCACGTGTAAAATCGTCATTGGCTGGAGGAAACACGTGTCGGCTCATTGTTGGGACAGATGTCATCCACTCATTGGACAGAAGGCGCCTATGATACGTCGACACGTGGCCCGGCCCAACAGAGGCCCATTCCTGTGAAAAGGCCGGCCCGTTTGACTTGGTCAAAAGGTGACGGGCCGGCCCATGGAAAGCCTGTTAACGGCCTATTCGCATATAGCCCATTTACAGCCCGCTAACCCAAGGCCCGTTACGCCCTACCCGAATTAGGCTCGATGGCGTCATCCGGGCCATCCAATATGATTCGGCCCGTTTTCGCCGGCCCATGTATGGCCCATGACGTCTTCGGCCCATATGAGGCCCTATGTAACTCTTGGCCTATTAACGGCCCGTGGTGGCCAGCCCGCAATTAATGATGTATCACTTTAGACCCATTAACGGCCGTGGTGGCGGCCCGTAATGAACGATGTATCACTTTATACCCATTAATGGCCCGTTATTCGCTTGGGCCATTTCCGATATGTTATCTGTCGGCCTTCTCAGAGCCCATTTATTCTTAGGCTCATTTCGAGCATTCGTTTACTTACGGCCCGTTACTGTAATTTTCTGCTTGTGGGCCAAATTTAGCCCGTGGTTACAGTCGGCCCGTTTGTGGTCCGTTAGTACATTGGGCCGTTTTCATAGCGTCATCAAATACATCCTATTAACGATGGCCCATTATGGTCGGCCCATGAACGGACGATTCCAACTCTAGCCCGTTTACGACCATAATGCGGCCTGTTATTGGCCCATGTTTGGCCAATCGATCATACGACCCGTATAAGGCCCATTGATGGTAGGGCCCGTAGAAGGCCCATTGTTTCTCGACCGTAGAAGGCCCAATGTTTCTGACGGCCCGTAGAAGGCCTCTGTTTCTCGGCCCGTAGAAGGCCCATCGTTTCTGACCCGTAGGAGGCCCAAAGTCACTACAAGAAATATTAGCCCATGGTTATTGTGGCCTAGTTTTAAAAAATAGGTTATTGCAGCCACTAGCAAACCGGGAAAAAGAAATGCACCGAGTACAAGCAAACAAATAAACAAGACAACAAGGAAATAAATAAGCAAGCAACTTATGCTAGGCTATCACGGCTATTACATATTACATCCACTGGGCATCAAAGTTCACCACCGATGCAAATATAGGGAACACAACAACATATAAACGCCAAGAAGAAAACAAGTCCGAACTGAAATCACTTGAAGAGTTCAAGAAACAATATCCTGGTACCCATAATGTCGGGCAAGATGGTTAGCAAGCTTATTAACTTTCTCTTGTTTGGCGCTTAAATCCTCCAGTAACTTCTTTGTTGCACAAGAAAGTACGCATCTGAATCCTGCAGGGACTTCCTCAGTCCCTCGGCTTCTTGCCGCAGCATAGATGACTGATGCCTTTCAGCTTGTAGCTGAGACTGAAGAAGCCAAGTGATTCGAGCAACGAGTTCGAAGAGCTTGTGCGGTGATGCTTGACGCCATGAATCGAACACTACATCAACGCAGGATCGTGGGGTTTTCTCACTTGTCTACAAGATCGTTTTTATCACCTTTCTTGGAGACCAACAGGGTTGTCTCACTATCTTGAACCTTATCTGCATTGTGGGGTGCTCTTCTCCAATATTCTGTTTGCATACTACAAGAGAAACAAGCAGACACATCACAGGTTTAGCTTGTAGTATACCAACCTCATTTTGGTAAACCGGTTCAGTAGTAAGGTGGACAGGATAACATCATGAAACAAACATATATCTATGTACTATGGTCATCAGATTGTCCATATCATTCTAGTTTATGTTCCCTAATCAAGATAGAGACACAGATTCAACTCATATATTTTTAAGACACGGCAACATAGACAGAATATAAGTGTGAGAAACTACACAACATTGGCAACACTTGTAATGTGCATCACATGAGAACATAACTATTTATACAACTTAAACTGAAATCAACATAGAGCAAGAAGTTAGAACAGCAATCCAGTTAAAGAAATAGGTTTAAAACATACCTGTTGCGCCATTGGAGTTTCAATTGGATCCTTCAAATTCAAAAGTAGCTGGTATGAGTAAATACAGTGATGCAACAACAAAGGAGTATGGACCATAGCTACAGAATCTGACCTGAGAACAGTTACTCTTCTGCTTTAAACGTGGAGTTTGGGTTAGTTGTGGTGGTCTTCGTGCTTTGGGCACTGCAGTAGCTTTACAAACTGCTCGTGTGGGGGTACTCTGTGGTGGACATGGTGCTTTGTCAACTATAAGTGGGTTACTATCCATTGGGTTGCGGTTAGATGGGTATAGCTGGTTCTCGCCCAATGGTGTAAGTGTGCAATCTGGAAGAGTCTTGATTATGTGTGGTGGGGCTAGTTTGTGGGCCAGTACAACCATGGTTCTATCTGCATCGACGGGTAGCACTGTCTTTTGTGAAGAACGGGTTTTGCTCCCTTAGATACTGCCATCACCCCCTCCAATTCAAATGGCTGATAAACAAGAAAAGAAATTGAACGTACAGACATTGTATGATAGACAGATGTGGTAATTCACATATATGTTGTCTAACCAAACAGGACAACATGACACAATTTCACATATATGATGCCTAACTAAACAGGATAGCATGACACAGTTTTAGATATATGATGGATAACTTAACAGGATATAATGGCATAATTCAACATATGATGAGTACCTAAACAAGATGACATGACAAAACTATATGATGTCTTTCTAAAATAGGTTGGGATGAAATAATTCACATACATGTTGTCTAAGTATATAGGATGACATGATATAATTGACATAATTGATTCATATACTAAGCAGCTGACACTCGCATGTATGATCTCCAAACTAAGCAGATAGAATTCAATATTGTGCATATGATGTCTAAACTAAGCAATGCAAGACACCATATGCATCATATGAGAAATATAAACATTGCAACTTAGAGCATACACCTCAGGTGGGATATAGGACTGGTCATCTGTCTCTGAATCCTCCTCTGAGGAGCTCCCTGTAACCATCGAGATATATGCTTCAATAGGTACCATTGCATGCTCTAAAGACCTTGTTTTCACTCCAGATTTTTCCATAACCGGCTCAAATGGCTGATACACATGAAGAGTAGTTCAATATACACAGATCTTCGACAAATGGAATACGTAATGAAAAAAAAGATGGCATGAGATAATTCACATATATGATGCCTGGCTCCATGGCGGTGCATAATTCACATATATGATAACTGGCCGAAAAACATGGCATTGCATAATTCACATATTTGATATAGAAAGCAAACAGGAGGCATTCACACAAAGCATGTCTAATCTAAGCAGATGGCATGGCAATGCAAGACACCATATGCATGATATGAGCAATATAACCCAGCCAAGTTAGAGCATGCACCTCGGGGATCTGTTGGTCATCTCTCTCTGAATCCTCCTCCGAGGAGCTATCAGAACCAGCAAGAAATCTGCATCGACGAGTAGCATTGACCGCTTTCGAAGACCTTGTTTTCCTCCAGATTTTCCATGACCGACTCAAATGGCTGATGCACAGGAAGAGTAGATGAATGTATAAACATTGGCGACAAATGGAACACATTATGGAAAAACATGGCATGATACAATTCACATATACGATGGTGGCTAAGCAGGATGGCATTGCATGATTCACGATATGATGCACGGCTAAAGAAGATGGCATTGCATAATTACCATATACTCCCTCCGTTCCTAAATATTTTTCTTTTTAGAGATTTCAAATGGACTACCACATACGGATGTATATAGACATATTATGAGTGTAGATTCACTCATTTTGTTCCGTATGTAGTCACTCGTTGAAATCTCTAAAAAGAAAAATATTTAGGAATGGTGGAAGTATGATGTCGGGTGGTAGGTGCAACATATGCCTACGGGTGGCTAATCATAGTGGGAGCCAATAAGACGTCGCCGGTGCCTGGAAACGGGATAAGGCGAAGACATGCACGCCGGAGAATCTTACCCAGCTTCAGGGCTCTCCGTGGAGATAACACCCCTACTTCTGCTCTGCGGGGTCTCCGCATGATCACTAGATGAACAAGTTGCTACAAGAGGCTCCTTGAGCTGTTCGGTGTGAGGAAGAGGAAGGGCACAACTAGCTCTCTTCTTCCCTCTACGTGGTGGCTAAAACTATCAGAGTCCAACCCTTTGCATGGGTGCCCCAGGGGGTTTATATAGGCCTACCCCCCAGGGGTACAATGGTAATCCGGCTAGGTGTGGGTCCTAGCCATCAGTGTCTTCATCCGCTTCTTCTCCCGGCCGCTAGGGGCCGTCGACTAGTGGGCCCCGCTTCTGCCGCTTCTGGTCGACAGGCTGGCCCCACTGTTGAGGGCTTTGTCGGGGGCTGGTTACTGTTGCCTCAATCCTGACGACGAGGGCTTTGTCGGGGTAAGCGTGGCTACAGTGCCGCCGCCTTGGCGGCGATCATTGTAGCCTCACTTCGTCTTGTCTCCTTAATGAGGCGCTTCCTTCGAGGGAGGGAACAAGCCGGCTATGGGGAGCCGGCCATATCTCGGGCCGAGTGGGGGGAGGCCAAGCCGCCTTCGGGCATCTCTCGACGAAGGACCCGCCGCTGGTGGTGGTGAGACAACTGTCGTGGGTGACGTCACAGTCAACATGGCTACAGTGCCGCGTCGGACGGGTGATGGCTGCCCCGTGCGGCGTACTATAGCCACGCGCGCTCCGGGATGCGGGGGTGGCAGGCTTTACTGTAGCCACGCTCTGTCTCATCGCCGTTATGTGGGTGCAGATTCTGAGGGTGCGGCCTTGGCCGCCTGCGGGGTGGCCGGCTCCTTGGAGTCGGCCTTCTCGTGGCCGGCCACACGGAGTCTGCCCTCTGGTAGCCGGCTCCTTGGAAGCCGGCCCTCTTGTGGCTTTCCTCTATGGATCTTGTGGTCAGGCCGCCTCCTGACAGCCGGCCTAAATGATAGCCGGCCGGGGGAAGGCGGCCCAGCGTCTTGGGAGTTGGATGACTTGATTGGCTTGACTGGCTTGTAATTTTTTCAGAAGCCCCAGGGGGAGCCGGCTAGGCTACCCGTGGTCATTTACTCTGACAGTAGTCCCCGAAGCTCATTGGGCTTCGAGGTTGAAGGGAGGACGAGAAGCTCGATCAGCTTCCTATCCTGGGAAGCCGACAGCTAGGAGCCGGCCTTGAACGGGTGCGCCGTCTTCGGGGAGCTCCGTAGTTAGAAAGGAGGGAACGCGAGCCGGCTTGCGTGTTGACCGCGCGTCACCTTGCGTGCCACGTGGCCAGAAAAGCCTGCCAACCCATGCGCGCGATGGGACGTCGCCGCAGGCCAGGGCCTACCAAGCCTACGTCTCTCTGCGACCCAAATGGACTGCACGTCTTCTCGCGGCGGTTATAGCACGCCTTTAGGGCGCCATAATCGCGGGACGTGGGGGGAGTGGGCGCAGTTAATCCCATGTTCCCCCACGCCTCGCCTCCTCGGCTCCGCTGCCCGAGCCTATAAGTTGGGGGAGGAGGGGGAGCGGCAGGGGCTCGCACGCTCGCCCTCGCTCCTCTCCTTCCTCCACCTTCTTCCTCACTCTTCCGCCGCCGCAGCGCACTCGCCACCGCGCCGTCCCGCCGCAAGTTACCTTGGCTCGTCGCGGTTCCTTTGTTGCGTGGCCGTGCTTTCCGCCGCCGCGGCTCTTCCTTTCCGCTCGTTCCCATGGCGTTGTCGAGCTCGTGGGACGGCTCCAACGTCCATGAAGATCACATTGATTGGCTCCGCCGGACGCGGCGGTTGCCGAGCGAGGACCTCGTGAAGACCCGCCTCGCGCTGGAGGCGGAGATTTAGCCGGCGCCGGAGGAGGGCGAGCGGGTCATCTTCTGCTCGCACTGCCTGCGCGGCCTAGGCCTGCCGGCGAGCGGGTTCTTCCGCTCGTTCCTCGACTTCTACCATCTTCAGCCGCATCACCTCACCCCCAACACGGTGATGCTGCTGTCGGCCTTCGTCACTCTGTGCGAAGGCTTTCTCGGCGTCCTCCCCACCCTCGAGCTCTGGGGGGAGTTTTTTCAGTGCAAGCTCGGCACTGTCTATACGGGCGTGCCCGCCCCCTGCGGCGCCTTCAATGCCAAGCGGAGGACGACCGACAACAACCCTTTTCCGCCTATCCCGCTGATCCAGTCGGTGAAGTTTGGCAGCAGTCGTACTTCTACGTGAAGAACGTCGCTGCGCAAGACGACTACCTCAACCTGCCGGCTTACGTAGCTGGCCCGCCGCCTGTGAGGCCGGCGTCTTGGTCCTTCCGAGCCCGGTCGCTCACCTTGGCCGGGAACGCCGCCGTCACCCGGCTCCGGGTGATGGTCCAATCGGAGGGCTTGGTGGGGGCCGATTTGGTCGCTGCCTTCATGAAGCGCCGGGTGCTCCCGCTCCAGAGCCGGCCGCACATGATCTGCCAGATGAGCGGCCGCTTCGACCCGTGCCGGCTGAGCACCAGAGAGATGCCTCACGACGAGGTATCTTTCATGGTGAATTATATCTCCAACTGCAAACTCACCATGGAGTGGCAGTATCACAAGGCACCATATTCTCGGGCCAACCCGCCGCCTGTGGTGAGTTTTTCCTCATTCTCTTCTTCTTTTGTTGCCGTGTTCGATAGCCGACTCTTGACTAACCGGCTTTGTCTTTGGGTAGAGCCCTCTTCTTGACCGGCGCCGGGGCGCAGGCCGGGCGCGCCTTATTCTCGATCGCGCTGCGTGGGCGACCCGACGACCGGATCTGGGGCGGCCGCCATGGACAACGCCGTGGTCGCGAACCGGCGGAGAGGCAGGTGACATCGACCTTACGGCCGCTTCAAGGACTGGCCGGAGGAGGACAAAGCCGAAGTCGTCCTGCGCCGCCAGCCGGCGGCCGATCGCCATGGCGTGGGGCCTTCCGCCGCGCCAACTGCTCGGGGTGGCGCGCAGAAGCGTCGGGCCGCGCCGGGTCTCTTTCGCAGCCGGCCGAAGAAACCCAAGAGCTCCGCGGCGGCGACCAAGCGAGATGAGGCGGCTGCGAAGGCGGCCCGCTTCCGCAAGGTGGTGAAGCAGCCACAAGCGGTTTCGGCGTAACTGTCGTGTGTCTTGTATTTTTGTTGTCTTCCTTGGTTGAGGCTCATCTGAGCTGTCTTCTTGGCTTGATGAACAGGGCGCCGCTTTCCCTTGAGCGGGTTGACGCCGCCTCCATAGTCGCGTCGACGGGAGGGTCTTCGAGCTCCTGCCGAGTGGACCCCCGCGCCGAACTCATGGAGGCAACGGAGTAGAACGCGTGGGAAGCTTGGGAGGAGCGGGAAGCGGCGGAGCGGAGGGCCGCCCAGGATGCGGCGGAGAAGTCGGCCGAGGCGCTGGCCAACGCGGCGGCCAAGGCCCAGGCGGAGGCCGCGGCCGCGGAGAGGGAGGCGGAGGCCGCGGCCGCGGAGAGGGAGGCGGAGGCTTTGCGCAATCAGCCTCCACAGCTCGTCATTCCCCTTCGCGCCGTGGCTCCTGACGTTCTCGTACCTCCGTCGGAGGAACCCGACCATGACGAGCCGGTGATGGAGAGGATGGATGTGACGCCCCAAGACCGGAGCTTCAGTTGCCTTCCAGGGTTTCCGAGTTTGTCGTGTGATTTGTTTTGTTTGTGCTTTCATCATGTCATCTCTTGCATTGCATCATGTCATCATGCCATCATGCCATTCAATTTTTGCAACTCAACTAAATAAATTGCATAGGTCTTTTGATCTATTTAAACCGAGGGATTCACATGGTGACTTCTCTTTATAACATATCCTCCCAATATTAGGGAGCTATATTAAAAATATTCCATTAATTGGAATTCACCATAACACACTTGCAAAATAATTTCGTTCCTTTTTCTGCTTCAAGTTTGGTCTCCAAACCTTGCCATTATTATTCTATCATTTTCCGGAGTTCCACCAAAAATCCTCGGGCCATTTTTGTTAAATTCTTCATATTTTTATGAGTCCGGGAAAATCGTCCTCGTTCCCAAATTCTTTCCCTATCCCTCTCTTTCTTTTGTCTCTCTTTTTTTCTTTTCTGCTAAATATTAGAGAGAGAGCCAGCCCAGCTTGGCCTTCTCCAGGCAGCCGGCCCATTCCACCAGCCCAGCCGGCCTCCCAAGGCCCACCAACCCAGCTCTAACCTAGCCCGCATCTCTCTCCTCCTCTCGTCCTCCCTCCAGCGCCGTCGCCTCCCTGCTCGATCCCCTCGCCTCCTCCTTCTTCCCGATTCCCATCTCCCTCCTCTGCGCCCCACCTCTCCTCTCTCGCGCCCGACCTCCTCCTCTCCTCTCGTCCTCCCACGCCGCTTCCTTTCTCTTGCCTTGAGAGGGGCAGCGCCGCCCGCGCTCCATCCCCATCGCCCCGCCACCACGCTCGTCCTCCTCCCGACCGTGCCGCCAGGGGAAGCCGTGGCTCGACCCCAATCCTGCCTCTGCCGCCAGGCCCGGCCGCCGTCTTCGGCTCCTGATCGCCCCCTGCCATGGCCGCGCCTCCCTGCGCCAAGACCGGCCGCCGTGCCGCTTGCTCCGCCGCCCGCCTCCGTGTCTCCTCCCTTGGCAGCCTGCCGTGATGGTGACCCGGCCGCGCCCGCGCCTCCGTTCCTCGACCTCACCGACGCTTCGCGATGCGCCTGCCTCGACCCAGCGGCCTCGCGCCGCCGCCTCGCCCACTCCGTGCACCCCTCACCGTCGCCTGCCGCTGCCTGCCCGTCTCCACCACTTGCAGCTGCCGGAGCAGGACCTCCTCGTCGTGGCTCTGCCTCCACTAGCAGCCTCCTGCTGCCTGTCTTCGCCATGGCCTTGAGCAGCCAAGCCCCGGGCGTTCTAGCCCTTGCACATCACTGTTGACCCAAGGGGACCACCGCCAAGTTCCATCAAGCCGACCGTGTACGTCTACCGTCACCGTGGGTTTTCATCAAGTTCGGCTACAGCACAAATACATGTGCAACTACGCGGATTCGCCGAGTACGACTACTCATGGGACCCGTCAAGTTCATCTACGTGCATGTATGACTACATGGTGATGCGCCAAGTACCCCCTCGGATCGTCAAGTTCGACTACACGTGGATGCGACAAGTACCACGACTACCCTCGAGGACGTTCGCACCGCTAAGATCGACTTCACAAACTGCCGCACCTCTTCGGATCGCAAGACCGTCTCGGATATCGACAAGTACCCTACGGAAACCTGAATCGCCAAGACCGGATCCGACAAGTACCCCCGATGACGTGTACCCCTACCGTCGACCCTCGAAGACCCCGTGGACCTCGAACATCCACGGGACATGAACAACTACTTCCGATGACGAGATGTACCACTACCATCGAACATGAACGTCTACAAACCGTGTACGACTACCGTCGCCTAAATCGAGATGTACGACTACCATCGCCGAGATCGCAAGTACCACGACAACCCCGAAGGGTTTCGGACCCGTCAAGTACCTCTTCGAAAACGAACGTGAAACACTACTTCCCCCTACGCCGTGAACCACTACTTCCCTCGACGATCATCGTGAGAACGACTACTTCCCTCTACGAAACGCGAACCGTCCCGTTTGAACGTTCCGAAGGTATAACCCGTGACGACCGACCGTGATCGAATCATCCTTGCGATGCCCCTCTTTTGCCATGCCACCGTTCCGTGGGAACCCGGTATCCGGGATCACCCCACCATCTTGCATGACTCGCTTCCGTCACGCTTTCCTTTGTACCGATATCTCAATCGAGTTATCGGAACCGATATGTTGCGTGGCACCATTTTCGGATTCGTTGCCGTGGCACCCCTTTTCTTCCACCACGGTGACATAATGCCTCGTAACATGCCCTTGTCAACGTTTTCATAAAAATTGCATAAACTTGCATATGTCATCCGCATCATGATAACAACATTTAAATGCATATAATTGTTGTTTGCTTTAATTTGCATAAATGCCATGCTAAAATGATTTATTTCATAACTAAATAACCGTAGCTCCATTTTAAATAAATTATATATGTAAATGGGGTAGAAAAATGCATAGATTAACATGGTGTACTTGTTTTGCATGTTTAACAACATTAAAATTGTGTTTAGGGCAGATCAGTACCGAATCCATAATTTGCATATGGGGATTTTCCGGAATTGTTGTTCGTTGTTTCCGGCCTCATTTAAACTTGCCTAGATAGGTAGTTTCATTATGCTTCACCTCTTGCCATGTTTAATAACATTTAATATTGTTGGGTAGCCTAATCGGGAGAGAACTAAATAATTGATGTGGTGTTCCGTCAATATGCAACTCGTTGCATATTGAGCTCCACTTAATTTGTAGTGTTGTTTGTGTATATTGCCATGCCATGCCTCATTAAACCGGACATGCATCATATTTGATTGTGCATCATGCCATGTTTATGTGATGGTTGTTTACTATGTTGTTTGCTTCTTTCCGGGTTGCTTCTCTCGTTAGCTTCGGTTTCGTTCCGGAGTTGTGAGGATTCATTCGACCTCGTCCATTTGTCTTCTTCATGGTTTCGTTCTTCTTCCTTGCGGATTTCGTGCAAGATGACCATACCCTCGAAATCACTACTATCTTTGCTTGCTAGTTGCTCGCTTTTTTGCTATGCCTATGCTACGATGCCTACCACTTGCTATATCATGCCTCCCATGTTGCCATGTCAAACCTCTAACCATCCTTTCCTAGCAAACCGTTGTTTGGCTATGTTACCGCTTGCTCAGCCCCTCTTATAGCGTTGTTAGTTGCAGGTGAAGATGAAGTTTGTTCCTTGTTGGAACATGGAGATGTTGTTCCTTGTTGGAACATGTTTACTTGTTGGGATATCACAATATATCTTATATTATTAATGCATCTATATACTTGGTAAAGGGTGGAAGGCTCGGCCTTATGCCTGTGTTTTGTTCCACTCTTGCCGCCCTAGTTTCCGCTATATCGGTATTATGTTCCCGGATTTTGCGTCCCTAACGCGGTCGGGTGATTTATGGGACCCCTTGACAGTTCGCTTTGAATAAGACTTTTCCAAAGAAGGCCCAACATTGGTTTTACCATTTGCCTCACCTATGCCCTTTTTCCCTTGGGTTTCGGAGCCCGAGGGTCATCTTTATTTTAGCCCCGGGCGGTGCTCCTTCGAGTGTTGGTCCGAACCGAAAGCAGATCAAGGGGCCACCTCGGGCAACTCGAGGGCTGGTTTTACTCGTAGGCTGACTTATCCGGTGTGCCACGAGACCGAGATACGTGCGACTCCTATCGATTTGTCGGCACATCCGGGCGGCTTTGCTGGTCTTGTTTTATTGCTGTGAAATGTCTTGTAGCCGGATTCCGAGACTGATCGGGTCTTCCGGGAGAAGGAATATCCTTCGTTGATCGCGAGAGCTTATCATGGGCTGTTGGGACACCCCTGCAGGTTTGAACTTTCAAAGCCGTGCCCGCGGTTATGTGGCGGATGGGAATTTGTTAATGTCCGTTGTAGAAAACCCGGTTGATCTTAATTAAAATACACCAACCAAGTGTGTAACCGTGATGGTCTCTTCTCGGAGTCCGGAAGTGAACACGGTGTTGGAGTTATGTTTGACGTAAGTAGCTTCGGGATCATTTCTTGATCATAGTTGTTCGACCGTGCTTTTGCCTTCTCTTCTCGCTCTCTTTTGCGTATGTAGCCACCATATATGCTAGTCGCTTGCTGCAGCTCCACCTTACTACCCTGTCCTACCTTTAAGCTTAAATAGTCTTGATCTCGCGGGTGTGAGATTGCTGAGTCCCCGTGACTCACAGATACTTCCAACACCAGTTTGCAGGTGCCGATGAGACCGTGCAGGTGATGCACCTGAGCTCAAGGAGGAGCTCGATGTAGATCTTGTTCATTGTGTTGTTTCGTTTGAGCTTGATCAAGAGTGGAGCCAGTTGGGACGATCGGGATCTGTAGCATTTGGGGTAGTCTTCTTTTATTTTGGTTCCGTAGTCGGACCTTGATTGTATCTGTATGATGTAATGCTTTACTCATGTATTGTGTGAAGTGGCGATTGTAAGCCAACTATGTATCTCTTTCCCTTATGTATTACATGGGTTGTGTGAAGATTACCTCACTTGCGACATTGCTTTCAATGCGGTTATGCCTCTAAGTCGTGCTTCGACACGTGGGAGATATAGCCGCATCGAGGGCGCTATAAGTTGGTAATCGAGCCTTCCCGACTTAGGAGCCCCTACTTGATTGTTTGTGGCGTTGTTGAGTCTAGAACGGAAAATGTTTTGAGTCTTAGGATTATATATATCGGAGAGTAGGATTCTTTTTACTCCTCACCCTTCGTCGCTCTGGTGAGGTATCCCGACGAGAGTTTTGACTTTTCTCTCCTCAAATTTCACTAAAAATTTTTTAGGATCACGCTGGTATCTTGGAATCGTTCGATGGTTTTGTGACGAGAACATTGTTCTTGGTGCCTCCCGACATTTAGGGGTTGTGGCGGTGTCCCGGAGTTGAGCTCCGAGGTGTTGTCGCCACAATTTTATCGTTGCAGCCTCGAATACCGAGTTTTGCCGACATCAAAATCTCTTTTGTGCAGTTGTTGGTGAGATAACCCCGATAGCCCAATCTCGTGGCGAAAAGGGAGTATTGCCATGACTTGTATAACGGATGCTTTTCAAGGTCAAGGTACACGATTTCGAAGATTTCTTGGTTATGTGTTGACGGATGGATACAATTGGATCTAGGTATTGTTAGTTTGGGTGATATATTTTGTGTCCCTGTATCCCCAACACCAGATTGCATAACCGTAAAGTTTCGGGAGTTTATAGGTGGGAATTCAAGTAGCTCCTAGAATATCTTTCCGACAGATGCATGATATGGGATTGGGTAAATCTCTATCATATGTATTTGTTTCGGCTTATTCTGCAAGCCAATCCTTTGTTTTTGTTTTGTTTTGTGGTATTCGAGTTGCTTCGAAGTCAAGTGTTGATTCCATACCTTTCCTAAATGGTGTTCTCATATTGCTATGTGAATACTAATCCTTCTTGATCACTGAGCTTGTCATGTCAATCCTTTTCTCAACCGGCGTGCTTCTCTTCAAGTGGATCCGATCATTCCAACAGTCGCAAGATCAATTCTAAGTTTTTTCTCAACGGTGTTCGTTTCATCCGACCTAAATTGTCTTTGTTTTCCGCCCCCACCCTTTTTCTTCAAGGACTCAGATTTCTTAATCAAGTATCCATTTTATTGAGTGAAGTTTCTTCATTCTTTTCCTTTATTGTTTTATCCGGTGATTTCTCATGAAGACGCTAAGGAAGCTTTAACCTTATCATTGTTCCATTCTAATATTTCTTCTCCGGTGGATTTAAGTCAAGTTTTCAGTGTTGATCGTATTCTTTTCATCGTTTCAAATGCTTTCTCATGTCGGTGCATCTCTTAATCATCCACTTCTCACTATTCAATTGTTCCGGAGTGTTGAAGGTATCTCAGAAGATTCTAGTTTCCATTCTCAATTCACTCAAGTTCTTTTGAGGATGCTATCTCATTCAAGCCATTTAATTCTACCGGTGCAATATCTGTTTCAAGCAATTGTTCAACGGTGGTTCTTTTGAGTGGGCCCTAACCCACAGGTCTTTTCCCAGGATCTTACCTGACTCTTCTAATTTTCGGAGTTATTCCCAAATTCTTTTCGAAGTTTGATGTAAGGATGAATTGTCATCAGTCATATGTCTTTCTCCAAGATCTTTCAAATTCTTTTCATCGTTGGTTCAACCTTTCTAATTTTCATTCCGGAGTGCTTCAATAATTCATGGTGGTGTTTCTCGTCGTCATTCTCGAATTTTGAAGACCAAAGACGAGTTTCTCTTAATCTCGCTCCTTTCTCTTCAAGATTCATGGTTTTAGCTTGATGCCATCCTCTCATAATTATTTTCGGTTGTGAGAATTCTTTTAACCCACCCGGAGCATTTCAGGAGTCTTTTCAGTTTGATTCTCCTGAGCCCATCATCTCGAATTATTCATTCAAGCGCTCAACTCTTGTTTTCCAAATCTCACCGGTGCATCGTCGAAATATCCTCTAATCAGTTCATGATCTCTTCGTTCTAATGTATCTAAATTTTGTCAAGCATCTTTATTCGCTTTCCAATTCTTCCCGTGAATTGTGCCTTTGCTATGTTCATTTTAATTTTACGGTGGTTCGCTCAAGATTTCATTTCCTTTATTATTGTATCAATTCATTCGTTCTTCCAATCCTACCGGTGAATTGTTGAAGACCTTCCCAAGTTTGCGCCATATCTATCTTAATCCTTTCTACGGGAATAAGTAGTATGCCAAATCCGTTGCTTATCATCAATCTATATTGGTGAAGGATCAGCATAATGTAATTCTTATTCTTGTTTCATCGAGTAAGTTCAATTCCTTATTCCGGAGGTTCATCAAAATTCTTGGTTTCATTTGTTCATCTTTCTTTCCGGAGTTCCAAGTTTTCTCGGTTATATCATTTCAAAGCTTCATCTTATCACTGCAAGGCTTCACCTTGTGTTGTCAACTTCTCTTTCTTTTATCATCCTTTTGTTTACCGGAGTTCTTCGTGGAGGCTCTACATGATGGTTCGTCAAGGATTCTTTTCATTCTTCAATTGTTCTTCAAGATTTTTCTCGCGGAGTTATGATCCGTCAAGCTATACTCAAAATTGAACATGGTGCTCAACACATGTTTTGTTTTGAGGAGTTCAAGCATTCTTCTTCTTGCATTCCGAAGTGCAATTTGTTCTACCTTATCTTTTGAGGTGGTGTTATGTCATTCTCGACAATTTGAGTTCGTGTTTCATGATTGGTCAAGAATGGTATATTTTAAATCCATCAATCTCTTCATTGGAGTTATCTTGGGCTATATTTCACCTAAAGCTTCCCCTAAGGGAATTTTCTATTATGGTGCTTATCAATGATCCAAGTTTTCCTCCTATCCTCTCAATGAAAGAAGTTTTCATCTCCGTGTTGCTATCAATCCAATCGTTTGTTTCCGTTGGTGGCAGAAGCTCACCTCGTAATGTTGAGATGTTTCCATAAGCCCACTACAAGCTTATCCTTATCGTTGTTGTTTTTCAAACAACTCCGCTTCTATCCTTCTTTGTAAGGATGCTTCATTCAAATTCATTTGTGGTAGAAGTTGTCATTTTCTTCTCCATCCCTTTATCCCAACAATCTAGATTCTATTCTTTCGCTTCAAGGCATTGTGATGTTGCTCTCTTCACCCATCGCCTCGCTTTTGCCAAGATCATGTTCTTTTCTTGCTTATCCATTTAACCGAGGTTGTGTCATCTCTTCAAGTTCTTTTCATCTTATCAAGTTTTCCTTCTTCTTTTAGTCGGAGTGCTGCCCAAATTTTATCAATCTTATTCTTTGTCTATCTAGTTTTAACCGGAGTGGTTTCAATATCTATTTTATCACTAAACCTCTTGGTTCTCGTCGTATCCCTTGTTCCTCTTTTCTAACAGAGTGTTTTCAACTTCCTTCATCTTCGTTGTTTTCTTTCTTTCATTTTGTTCAACCTCTCAAGGTTCTTTGGTTTCACTCGTTTGTCGGAGAAGCAACTTTGTTTTACCTCTTCCTCTCCCGC
Organism: Aegilops longissima; assembly: GCA_021605205.1. NCBI lineage: Eukaryota > Viridiplantae > Streptophyta > Magnoliopsida > Poales > Poaceae > Aegilops > Aegilops longissima. The sequence goes on from CM038680.1 coordinate 639,660,226, forward strand.
TTTTCTCCGGTGCCATCCTAGATCTCGGGACGAGATCCTCTCGTAGTGGTGGAGTGTTGTGACGCCCCAAGACCGGAGCTTCAGTTGCCTTCCAGGGTTTCCGAGTTTGTCGTGTGATTTGTTTTGTTTGTGCTTTCATCATGTCATCTCTTGCATTGCATCATGTCATCATGCCATCATGCCATTCAATTTTTGCAACTCAACTAAATAAATTGCATAGGTCTTTTGATCTATTTAAACCGAGGGATTCACATGGTGACTTCTCTTTATAACATATCCTCCCAATATTAGGGAGCTATATTAAAAATATTCCATTAATTGGAATTCACCATAACACACTTGCAAAATAATTTCGTTCCTTTTTCTGCTTCAAGTTTGGTCTCCAAACCTTGCCATTATTATTCTATCATTTTCCGGAGTTCCACCAAAATCCTCGGGCCATTTTTGTTAAATTCTTCATATTTTTATGAGTCCGGAAAATCGTCCTCGCTCCCAAATTCTTTCCCTATCCCTCTCTTTCTTTTGTCTCTCTTTTTTTCTTTTTCTGCTAAATATTAGAGAGAGAGAGCCCAGCTTGGCCTTCTCCAGCAGCCGCCCATTCCACCAGCCCAGCCCGGCCTCCCAAGGCCCACCAACCCAGCTCTAACCTAGCCCGCATCTCTCTCCTCTCTCCCTCCCTCCAGCGCCGCCGCCTCCTGCTCGATCCCTCGCCTCCTTCTTCCCGATTCCCATCTCCCTCCTCTGCCCCCACCTCTCCTCTCTCGCCCGACCTCCTCCTCTCCCTCTCGTCCTCCCACGCCGCCCGCACACTCGACGCAGAGGGGCAGCGCCGCCTCGCCCATCCCCATCGCCCCGCCACCACGCTCGTCCTCCTCCCGACCGTGCCGCCAGGGGAAGCCGCGGCTCGACCCCAATCCTGCCTCTGCCGCCAGGCCCGGCCGCCGTCTTCGGCTCCTGATCGCCCCCTGCCATGGCCGCGCCTCCCTGCGCCAAGACCGGCCGCCGTGCCGCCTTGCTCCGTCGCCCCGCCTCCCGTGTCTCCTCCGCTGCCCTGCCGTGATGGTGACCCGGCCGCGCCAGCGCCCTCCGCCTCGACCTCACCGACTGCCCGCCGCCGCCTCGCCTCGACCCGGGCCTCGCCTCCGGCGACCGACGCCGCTCCGTGCACCCCTCACCGTCGCCCTGCGCCTGCTGCGTCCCCGTCCACCACTTGCAGCTGCCGAGCAGGACCTCCTCGTCGTGGCTCTGCCTCCACTAGCAGCCTCCTGCTGCTGTCTTCGCCATGGCCTTGAGCAGCCAAGCCCCGGCGTTCTAGCCCTTGCACATCATCACACCCAAGGGGACCACCGCCAAGTTCCATCAAGCCGACGCGTGCCTCACCGTCACCGTGGGTTTTCATCAAGTTCGGCTACAGCACAAATACATGTGCAACTACGCGGATTCGCCGAGTACGACTACTCATGGGACCCGTCAAGTTCATCTACGTGCATGTATGACTACATGGTGATGCGCCAAGTACCCCCTCGGATCGTCAAGTTCGACTACACGTGGATGCGACAAGTACCACGACTACCCTCGAGGACGTTCGGTACCGTCAAGATCGACTTCACAAACTGCCAGTACCTCTTCGGATACGCAAGACCGTCTCGGATATCGACAAGTACCCCTACGGAAACCTGAATCGCCAAGACCGGATCCGACAAGTACCCCCGATGACGTGTACCCCTACCGTCGACCCTCGAAGACCCCGTGGACCTCGAACATCCACGGGACATGAACAACTACTTCCGATGACGAGATGTACCACTACCATCGAACATGAACGTCTACAAACCGTGTACGACTACCGTCGCCTAAATCGAGATGTACGACTACCATCGCCGAGATCGCAAGTACCACGACAACCCCGAAGGGTTTCGACCCGTCAAGTACCTCTTCAAAACGAACGTGAAACACTACTTCCCCACGCCGTGAACCACTACTTCCCTCGACGATCATCGTGAGAACGACTACTTCTTCATCTAAACGCGAACCGTCCCGCTTGAACGTTCCAAGGTATAACCCGTGACGACCGACCGTGATCGAATCATCCTTGCGATGCCCTCTTTGCCATGCCACCGCTCCGGGAACCCGGTATCCGGATCACCCCACCATCTTGCATGACTCGCTTCACACGCTTTCCTTTGTACCGATATATCAATCGAGTTATCGGAACCGATATGTTGCGTGGCACCATTTTCGGATTCGCTGCCGTGGCACCCTTTTCTTCCACCACGGTGACATAATGCCTCGTAACATGCCCTTGTCAACGCTTTCATAAAATTGCATAAACTTGCATATGTCATCCGCATCATGATAACAACATTTAAATGCATATAATTGTTGTTTGCTTTAATTTGCATAAATGCCATGCTAAAATGATTTATTTCATAACTAAATAACCGTAGCTCCATTTTAAATAAATTATATATGTAAATGGGGTAGAAAAATGCATAGATTAACATGGTGTACTTGTTTTGCATGTTTAACAACATTAAAATTGTGTTTAGGGCAGATCAGTACCGAATCCATAATTTGCATATGGGGATTTTCCGGAATTGTTGTTCGTTGTTTCCGGCCTCATTTAAACTTGCCTAGATAGGTAGTTTCATTATGCTTCACCTCTTGCCATGTTTAATAACATTTAATATTGTTGGGTAGCCTAATCAGGAGAGAACTAAATAATTGATGTGGTGTTCATCAATATGCAACTCGTTGCATATTGAGCTCCACTTAATTTGTAGTGTTGTTTGTGTATATTGCCATGCCATGCCTCATTAAACCGGACATGCATCATATTTGATTGTGCATCATGCCATGTTTATGTGATGGTTGTTTACTATGTTGTTTGCTTCTTTCCGGGTTGCTTCTCTCGTTAGCTTCGGTTTCGTTCCGGAGTTGTGAGGATTCATTCGACCTCGTCTATTTGTCTTCTTCATGGTTTCGTTCTTCTTCCTTGCGGGATTTCAGGCAAGATGACCATACCCTCGAAATCACTACTATCTTTGCTTGCTAGTTGCTCGCTCTTTTGCTATGCCTATGCTACGATGCCTACCACTTGCTATGTCATGCCTCCCATGTTGCCATGTCAAACCTCTAACCATCCTTTCCTAGCAAACCGTTGTTTGGCTATGTTACCGCTTGCTCAGCCCCTCTTATAGCGTTGTTAGTTGCAGGTGAAGATGAAGTTTGTTCCTTGTTGGAACATGGAGATGTTGTTCCTTGTTGGAACATGTTTACTTGTTGGGATATCACAATATATCTTATATTATTAATGCATCTATATACTTGGTAAAGGGTGGAAGGCTCAGCCTTATGCCTGTGTTTTGTTCCACTCTTGCCGCCTCTAGTTTCCGCCATATCGGTATTATGTTCCCGGATTTTGCGTCCCTAACGCGGTCGGGTGATTTATGGGACCCCTTGACAGTTCGCTTTGAATAAGACTTTTCCAAGAAGGCCCAACATTGGTTTTACCATTTGCCTCACCTATGCCCTTTTTCCCTTGGGTTTCGGAGCCCGAGGGTCATCTTTATTTTAGCCCCCGGCGGTGCTCCTTCGAGTGTTGGTCCCAACCGAGCAGATCATGGGCCACCTCGGGGCAACTCGAGGGCTGGTTTTACTCGAGGCTGACTTATCCGGTGTGCCACGAGACCGAGGTACGTGCGACTCCTATCAGATTTGTCGGCACATCCGGCGGCTTTGCTGGTCTTGTTTTATTGCTGTGAAATGTCTTGTAGCCGGATTCCGAGACTGATCGGGTCTTCCCGGGAGAAGGAATATCCTTCGTTGATCGCGAGAGCTTATCATGGGCTGTTGGGACACCCTGCAGAGTTTGAACTTTCGAAGCCGTGCTCGCGGTTATGTGGCGATGGGAATTTGTTAATGTCCGTTGTAGAAAACCCGGTTGATCTTAATTAAAATACACCAACAAGCAAGGTGTAACTGTGATGGTCTCTTCTGGCGGAGTCCGGGAAGTGAACACGGTGTTGGAGTTATGTTTGACGTAAGTAGCTTCGGGATCATTTCTTGATCATAGTTGTTCGACCGTGTTTTTGCCTTCTCTTCTCGCTCTCTTTTGCGTATGTAGCCACCATATATGCTAGTCGCTTGCTGCAGCTCCACCTCACTACCCCTGTCCTACCTTTAAGCTTAAATAGTCTTGATCTCATGGTGTGAGATTGCTGAGTCCCGTGACTCACAGATACTTCCAACACCAGTTTGCAGTGTGCCGATGAGACTGCAGGTGATGCACCGAGCTCAAGGAGGAGCTCGATGTAGATCTTGTTCATTGTGTTGTTTCGCTTCAGCTTGATCAAGAGTGGAGCCAGTTGGGACGATCGGGATCTGTGTAGCATTTGGGGTAGTCTTCTTTTATTTTGGTTCCGTAGTCGGACCTTGATTGTATCTGTATGATGTAATGCTTTACTCATGTATTGTGTGAAGTGGCGATTGTAAGCCAACTATGTATCTCTTTCCCTTATGTATTACATGGGTTGTGTGAAGATTACCTCACTTGCGACATTGCTTTCAATGCGGTTATGCCTCTAAGTCGTGCTTCGACACGTGGGAGATATAGCCGCATCGAGGGCGTTATAATGGAGGACGACGTGCGATGCAGGGGGAGGCGCCACAGTCGGCGCCGACTGGAGCGGGCCAAGGCGGCCGACCTGCTGCGGTGCTTGGGCAGCCGGCCGGGGGCGAGTCGGCGGCGGGGGCGGATCTCGTGGTGCGTGCCTCGCTAGCGCGTGGGAGAAGCGTCCTCGATGCCGGAGCCGCAAAGGGCTGCGCCAAATCGGACGGGCACAGACTCCGGAGGCGGCCAGCGCCGACACTTCTGAGTGGACGCCTAACGGCGGACGGCCGAGCTGAACGGGCGGCACAGAGGTCCGACGCCGCTTCCGTGCTCAGCCGGCTTGTTGCAACGATACACCTAGGAGTTCCTCCACGCTGCTGGTCGTCCGGTGAGTCTTCGGCTTTGATCGATTTCTTTTTGATTTCTTCCGTATGGCCAACAAGCACTCCATCGGGTGTAGTCCCGAGTTTTGAGTCGGTCACGAGCGAAGCGGCTTGAAACTTCTTAGCGTGCTTTGATAGCAATCTTGTTCTTATGCACACTCCATTTGACTTTCAGGAGTACCACAATCTTCGGCGGCCGCTTTCAACTCCTGTGCCTGTGAGCTGAGCTGGCCCGATCCGATTTAATAGCCGGAGTAAGAACTTGGTTTCTTCTATCTCAAGTGGGGGCGCGTCAGCGCACCCACTGGGTGTAGTCCCCGAGATTCGGGCCGGCTGCTGAGCAGCCGGGTCGGATCTTCCCTGAAGACTTTTCTCTTACTACATTTTTCCTTTCTCTTCATGCTTGCAGGAGCTAACGCCGACTTGAGGGGCAGCTAGGCGAGGCCCAGACCGCTCTTCACGCCAAGGAAGCCGAGATCGCCGCCTTGGCCCAGGAACGCGACCGCCTGGCCAAGAGGCTGGCCGACCAGGAGGAGAGCCACCAGGAGGCCCTGAAGAAGGCGCAGGACAACGAGGCCGCACTTAAGGCCGAGTTCAAGACCGAGGCGGCTGGCTAGGCTGAAGCAAGGCAAGCGTTGAGCGAGGGTTATGGGCGGGTGGAGGATTTGATCGACGGTTGGCCGCCTTCCCTTCTCACTTCTTTGCTTGCCCCCTGCCCTCTTGTTCATCTTCTGATTTTTGTGCCGTTTTCTTGTTCTTCACGCAGACACTTCCCTGCTACTCCGTCGCCGCCAGCCAAGCCATCGAGGCCCATCGCGAGACGCCACCGCAAGCGAAGTTGTAATCGTGCGACGCCAACCGGACGCCGAGAGCAGCTTTGGCGATCCAGGCCGGCTGCAGCCGGCTCACCGCATGCTCCGCCGGGCTTCAGCGTGCCGGGCGCAAGTGTTGGCCGCTCTACGGCGAGGTGATCTCGGCACCCCGGTCCGGACTGCCGACTAGCCGGAGGTTGCGGTTGGCGCCGAGGCCTCGGAAGGCCTCCGCTGCTCGGTCGGCGCCGGCAAAGCGCCGGAGTTCGTCCGGCCTGGTATCCTCGGGTTGAACTCCGCGCCACCGAGCACTTGGAGGCAGGAGGCGGCGAGGAGGTGGTGGCGGTGCGGCGGCTATCATCAGCGCCTCGGCTATCGCCGAGTACACCGACACCAGCGTTTTCGCTCTGAAGTGAACGACAGCGAGTCGCCAACCGAGGAATGGTTCGGCTCAACCCGGCGGAAGGCGAGGATTCGGAGGAGATTGCCTCCAGCCGATGAGGCGAAGACGACGAGGAGGAGGGCGTGGAGACGCCGCCAAACGGCGGCGACCAGCCAGCTTCACCGATCGTGCCTCTAGCAATGAGGCATGCGCTGGCGCGCCGCCGCCAGGTGAAGATCAGGCGAGACTCGCCACCGCCACTCCTCCAGCCTCAGATCGCCGCCTCCGCCGACCTGCCCGACTCGCCTGTTGTTCACTGCTTGATCTGTCTGCCGCTCTTGCTTTTCTCGCTTTGCTCTTTGAACAAATTTTATTAACTTTATGCAGTTCCACCTAATCGGGTTGTATTCAGACTATGTTGAATGCCGCCTTCAAGGCTTTTGTGTAAATATAATTATGCATGTGTTTTGGCTTCCATTCGAGTTTGCTTTTTATCCTTAGGCCGTTTCCTTTGCTGCCTTCCCTTGATTGTCCGCCTTCCTAGTCGAACAGCTTGCTCTGCAATCGGGTGGGAGGGACTTGACTATTTGTGGGAAGGCAAGTACTTGAGCTTTGTTGGATTGTGGTAGGTTGAATGGAAGCGGCCGGCCATTATTCGGTAGCCGGTCGGCAATGGAGGAAGCCGCTTTGTTATATAAGTTCGTTAGTCTCAGCCATTTTTCGCATGGGCATCCTTTTCTCGCTTTGACTCTTGTCAGCCGGGCAGTCGGTTCTTCGAGCTGCGGCTTTTGACAAGAGAGGGCTTGGGTGCCGGCACACTACTTGTCTGACTGCAGGTGGACCTTAAATATAACTCAAGGCAGCCAGTCCCCGGGCCGACTAGTCGAACCCGGTGCCGGACGAAAAAAGGTGAAATGACAAAATCATAGGCATGATACTCATCATTCATAGATAAAAAGGTGGCAGTCCCCGAGTGCTCCTCGGGGGGCCCATTGTCTCATACTTAGTACAAAAGGTAGCGTGATACATACTGCATTTTAACTGTAAAATCTTCGGAGGAGATTGGTGTTCCATGGTCGCTTCGACTCCTTGCCGAATCATCTCTTCGTTCCTTCGCTTCACTAAGGCCGATTAGGTAGTAGGAGTCATTTCCCAATGCTCACGACGACGGCGGGACCTTCCCAAGGGGCCGAGAGCTTGTGCTGGCCGGTTGTTCACTGGATCAGCCGGAGCACAAGGTCGCCTCTTGAAAGGATCTTGGCTTGACCTTCCGGCTATGGTAGCGGGCGCAAACCCTGCTGGTAGATGGCAGACCTGTTGAGGGCTAACAGCCGACTTTCTTCCAGCAGGTCGACGCCGTCTTCTCGTGCTTCTTTGGCCTCTGCTTCCGTGTACATGGTCACCCAAGGCGAATCGAACTCGGTTGGGATGACAGCCTCGGCGCCATATACAAGGAAGAAAGGGGTGAAGCCGGTTGACTTGTTTGGGGTAGTGCGCAGACTCCAGAGGACGGCCGGCAGCTCGTCGAGCCAACAGCCAGCCGAGCGCTCCAGCGGCACGACCAGCCGGGGCTTGATGCCGGAAAGGATGAGGCCGTTAGCTTGCTCAACTTGGCCGTTTGACTGCGGGTGGGCAAGGGACGCTAGGTCCAGTCGGATGCCCTGCGTCGTGCAGAAACGTGCCAATGCTCCCTTGGCAAAATTCATGCTGTTGTCGGTGATGATGCTGTGTTGCACGCCGTACCGAGTTGTGATGTCTGCGATGAATGTCACGGCAGTCGGCCCATTCAGCTTCTTGATCGGCTTCGCTTTGATCCATTTGGTAAATTTATCCACGGCGACAAGCAAGTGTGTCATGCCGCCGCGCGCCGTCTTGAATGGGCCCACCATGTCCAAACCCCAGACGGCAAAAGGCCAGGTGAGGGGGATGGTCTTGAGTTCTGAAGCCGGCAGGTGTTGCTTGGAGCTGAAGACTTGGGAGCCTTTGCAGCATTTTCCCAACTCCTTGGCATCGTCCAAGGCGGTCGACCAAAAGAAACCATGGCGGAAAGCTTTGGCAACGAGGGATCTTGAGGCTGCGTGGTGGCCGCATTCGCCTTGGTGAATGTCTTTGAGGATTGCTATGCCCTTCTCTGGCTCAACGCAGTGCTGGAAGACTCCAGTGACATTGCGCCTGACGAGCTCTCTATTGGCAATTGTATATGAGCCGGCTCGGCGTTGGACTTGTCTTGCCGCGATCTCGTCAGCCGGCAGTTCTCTGTTTATCAGGAAGTTGAGGATGGGCTGAGCCCATGATGGAGCTGTGACTTCTTCTATAGTCAACACGGCTCATCGCAACCAGGTAGTGGGCTGGGTGGTGAAGAGCTGGAGCTAGCCGCCGCTGGGTGTTGAAGCAGTCCCTGGCCGACCATCAGAGTCCCCGGCCGGGTTCTGAAGTCCCGGGCCGGGTGCGACTTTGGCAGTCCCCGGCCGCTTATCGAAGTCCCCGGTCACTTCGCTTGGCTCCCCAAGCGGATCCGCTGCGTCGAGTTAGCGGCACGAAGATGGAGTCGGATTCGAGACGGCTTGATAGACGGCTTGAGGAGGCGTTGGAGAGAGACGCCGTTGGTATAGCTTGCCGGTTGAGCCTATTCGTGCTGGGCATCTGCTGCTCGTTGTCGGCCCGTGGTATGTGGAGGAACTCGATCCTTCAAAGTAGCCGCTGATTTGCTGAACGAGGACACGATAGCTCGCCATGTTTGCGTCCTTGGCGCCCCGTCGCCAGATGATCGCTGGACCACTAAATCTGAGTCGCCATAGCACGATCCGGCGGATGCCGAGCTCTTTAGCTAGCCTGTAGTCCGTATGAGAGCCTCGTACTCGCCACGTTGTTGGAGGCGGCGGCGAATCTGCAGCGTATCTGAGTTTGTCGCCTTTGGGAGAGGTGAGGATGATGCGGCTCCCAAGCCAGTGCGCATCTTGGACCCGTCGGTGCATCCGCCAATGAGTGGAGTCGAGGCCCGGCGGCGGTCTTGGGTCTCGCCCCGGACGAGGAAGTCGGCCAATGCTTGCGACTTGATGGCGGTGCGAGGCTGGTAGAAGATCGTAAGGAGCTAGCTCGATGGTCTATTTGCCACCCGCCGGATGCGCCCCGTTGTTTATGATCTCGGCGAAGCGGGCGGTGCATACGACCGTGATGGAGTGCTCTTGAAAGTAGGGCTTCACCTTCTTGGCGGCGAAGTACACGCCATAGCACATCTTCGTAGTGCGGGTAGTTCTACTTTGAGGCGGATAGTACTTCGCAAGTAGTAGACCGCCTCGACCGCTGAGCTCGGCCTTATCCGGGCGTTGACCACGATGATAAGGCTTGACCACCCGGTGGTGGCGGCGATATAAAGGAGCATGGGCTCTTTCTCAGTCGGTGGCGCCAAGACGGGCGGCTTGGCAAGCATCTTCTTCAGCTCGTGAAAGGCTTGGTTGGCTTGGTCGTTCCACTCAAAGTGAGTGCTTTTCTTCATGAGTCGGTAGAGGGGAGGTTTTTCTCCCAAATTCCGGTGATGAAACGGTTCGTGGAGGCGGGCACCCGTAAACTTCGGACGCCTCGCAGCTTGGTGGGAATCTCCATTCTCTCGATGGCCTTGATCTTCACCGGGTTGCATTCAATGCCGCTGCTCGAGACCAGAAGCCTAGGAGCTGGCGGTGGCACTCAACACGCATTTCGGGGTTGAGCTTGATCTCGAACCGCGCAGGTTCTCAAAGGTTTCCTTGAGGTCTTCTAGCAAGGTGTTGCACCTCTCCATCTTCACTATGATATCGCTTACATAGACGTGGGCATTTCGCCGAGTTGCTTGAGGAGGCATGTCCGCATGCAACGCTGAAAGGTGGCACCGCGCTTCTCAAGCGAATGTCATCGCTGTAATGTAAAGTCGAATGGCGTGATGAAGGCGGTCTTCAGGCGGTCAGCCGGGTCCAGCTTTATCTGGTGGTAGCCTAAGTAGGCATCCAAGAAACTCACCAGCTCGCATCCGGCCGTGGAGTCTATTACTTGATCAATCCTGGGTAAGGCAAAGGGATCTTTGGGGCAGGCTTTGTTGAGGCTCGTGTAATCTATACACATGCGCCACTTGTTATTCTTCTTCAGCACGAGGACCGGGTTGGCGAGCCACTCTGGGAAGAAGACTTCCATGATGAAGCCGACTGCCAGGAGCCGGGCTATCTCTTCTCCCACGATCCTTCTCTTCTCCTCTGACAGTCGGCGGAGGGGCTGCTTGACTGGCTTGGCGTCTGCTCGAACGTGTAGCTTGTGCTCGGCGAAATCCTTCGAACACCCGCATGTCCTTGGGGACCATGCGATGTCCCGATTCTCACGGAGGAAATCGATGAGCTCGCTTTCCTATTTATCGTCCAGTGTTTGCCCCATGCGACGGCAAACCTTTCTCGGGTGCTCGGGTCCAGGGTATCTTCTTTGTTTCCTTAGCCGGGCCGGAAGGAACCTTGGGCATCACACTTTTGGGGTCGGGGGATGGGCAGGCTGCTTGCTGGCCATGGCCACGACTCCGCCCAACATCTTCTTCTCTTCGGCGACTCGAGGGACTCGCCAGCCGCCGGGCCGCTGCAACGCACTCGGAGGACTTCTTGTAGTCGCCGGTTATGGTGATGATGCCCTTGGTACTGCATCTTCATATTGAGGTAGGCATAGTGGGGTATAACCATGAACTTGGCCAGAGCAGGCCGCCAAGTAGCGCATGGTAAGGGCTCGAGGTCCACCACCTCAAACCAGATTGCTTCTCGGCGAAAGTGATCCTTGTCTCCTCAAGAGAACATCTATCTTGATCTTGCCGATGGGCTTAACAGACAGGCCGCACAATGCCATGGAACACGGTCCGGCTTGGCATGAGGTGCTTGGCCTTGATGTTCAACTTCTCCATGGTATCTCGACACAGATGTTGATGCTGCTCCCGCCGCCTATCAAGATAAGCGAGAGAATCGGGCAGCAAGCCCGTCTGCTGTTAGGGTCGCTCCAAAACCAAGACATAGGAGCCCGGGATGGCATCACCTTCGGGTGGTCAGCCTGCCCAACCGAGCAGGCCCTCCACCAAAGGCATGTATTTGGGGTTGTTGAAGCAACTGCATTGACTTCTTGGTGTTGGGCGGTAGATGGCCGCGCCCGGTCTTCGGGCTGGCTCGTGAAAACGACGAGGCGGCGTGTTTGTTGGGAAACTCGCTTGACGGTTCCGATCGCTGGTCGAGCGCCGGGCTGTTGGGAGCCGGAGGCGGCTGTCCAGCAGGTGGAGGCGGCACCAGCCCTTCGCTTTGGTGATTCGGTGAGCCAAAGGCACTTCCGGTTGTATGGTTGGACGGCTTCACAGCCATTGTGGAACTTGCATGGGGCATCAAGGGCTTGCTCAGAGGAGAAAGCTGGCTGCTGCTGCCGCCGCCGCTTCGCTTGGGCGCCGCTTTTCAGTTGCTGTTTTCGACGCTGGCCACCGCCGACTGGCGGGAGGCAGCATTGGGCCCTTGCGCTTGTTGTCGTGCTGGTACGGGCGTCGGCTAGAGTCGCCAACCGACGTTTTGGGATCCGGGTTGATTACCTTCCCGGCGGCATCTACCCGGAGCTCGGTCTTCATTGAGGAGTCGGCGGTGGCATACTTGTCGGCGATGACGACGTAGCTCATCGAGGGTAGCCGGCCTGTCGAGAGGAGCTTAGAAGTTGAGGAGGGTGCCTTCTAAGCACCGCAGTGAAGTACTTTATTGCTTGAACCTCGCACCCCTCGCAGGAGTTGCGGAGCTCGCCCATGCGTGAGGTAGTCGCTGGTCGACTCCTGGGGTCCTTGTACGCACAAGGAGAGTTGCCTGGGCTTGGGAGCCCGCTTGTAGGTGCTGTGAAGTTATGGAAGAAGGCTTCGTGAAGTCCAGCCACCTGTTGATGTTGTACGGCTTGAGGCTGTTGAGCCAGGTTCGCGCTGCGTTCTCAAGCATGAGGGGCACATATTTCACGGCAACGCTACTATTGCCGTTCTCGCTATGCTGATCATGGTCGAGTAATCGATCAGCCAATCCTCCGCTTCACGGAGCTGCTGTACTTGGGCGATCTCGGAGCGAGAACCCTTTGGGAGGGGCTCGTCATGATGCGGGGTCCGGCAAGGCGTCCGACATCGCTTCTTCTTCCAACGCCAGTGGATCGCGCCAGCGGTCGATCCGGTGATGCGTTGCGTTGCCGACTTCTTCAAGGCCGCCAAGTCGGCCGAGAGTCGGATGCGTGATAGGCGTGGGTGGGATATCTTCCCCGCGAGGTGGAGGAGGGGGCAGGTTGCCTCACCGCTCCACGGCTCGAGGGCTGACCTTCGCCGCCGCAACCAATGGAGATCCGGTCCTGCCGGGCTGGCAGCCGCTCTTTTCTGCCGTAGCGGCGCTGCCCGCAATGGGCGCGCAGCGTGACGCTGGCGCCATGCCGTCGGGCGCAGGGAAGGCTTTTGGCACGGTGTTGCCTTCTCTGCCGCTCGCGCCGCGCCGATTAGCTGCCGGATGCGCCTTGCCATGTAGGGAAGCTCTGCCGGGCCCCAGCCCGCTCAGTTTTCTACGTGGCCGCCGGGCGGCACGCAGGTTCTCGAGGGCGGGCGAGACGGGCGGTCCATGCCCAACATGTCGGCGATGGCTGCGCCGCTTTCTTGACAATGCCGACCGCCCTGCCTTCGGGAGGCGGCGTTTCAAAGGCGGCGCGGTCGACCACGGCGGTGGGCCTCGTGAGGCATCTCAGGAGGGATCCCACGGCCCTCCGCGGAGGGCAAGGCGGCGCGTTCTAGCGCCGTGTCGGGCCACCGGAGAGGGCGACAGTCGTGCGGGCGCCGCTTATGGGCGCCGGGCGCCCTTCGCCGAGGGGCCGCCATGGCTGATGACCAGCACCTCGGTGATGGTGCTGCCGCCGCTGCCGGCTTAGGGAAGCAGATCGTCAAGCTGACGATGTTGGTGGGAAGGCGCCGAGCGATGCCGCGTGTCGGAGTCGACAAGCATCGGGTCGGTGGAGCTAACCGACCCAAGTCCACAGCTGGGCTCGCTGGAGACGGGAGTTAGTCAAGAGGCTGACGAGATGGCTTTCGAGGTAGCCGGTGCCCGGCGCCGGACGCTGGGCTCGCTTGGAGATGTGAGCCTTGCCAAGAAGGTCGGAGAGGCAGCTCGCGCCGCAGCGCGGCCGACACCATGCAGCTGTCAAGCGCCATCGGCGTGGCCGGGCTGGCTACGCTGCTGGGAGGAAGAGGGTTCCCGCCCGCACAGTGTCTCCTGACGACGGTGCACTCCGCCCCATGGTGGGCGCCAAATGTCGGGTGGTAGGTGCGATATATGCCAACGGGTGGCTAATCATAGTGGGAGCCAATAAGACGTCAGCCGTGCCTCGAAATGGGATATATGGACATGCACGCCCTAATCTTACCCAGCTTTAGAGCTCTCCGTGGAGATAACACCCATCGCTGCTCAAGGGGTCTCCGATGATCACACTAGATGAAAAGTTGCTACAAGAGGCCCTTGAGTTGTTCGTGTGAGAAGAGGAAGGCACGCTAGCTCTCTTCTTCCCCACGTGGTGGCTAAACTATCGTGAGTCCAACCCTTTGCATGGTCCCCCGGGGTTTAGATAGGCCTACCCCTGTGGGGTAAAATGGTAATCCGCTATGTGGGCCCTAGCCGTTGTCTTCATCCGCCAGCTTTCTCCGCTTGCCATCGGGGCCCGCCACTGCCCGCTTCATGGTCGACGTGCTGGCCCCATCGCTGAGGGCTTTGTCGGGTTGGTTATCATTGCCTCAATCCCGACGACGAGGGCTTTGTCGGGTAAGCGATAAGCAGTGCCGCCGCCTTGGCGCCACCACCGTAGCCTCACTTCTGCCTTGTCTCCTTAATGAGGCACTTCCTTCGAGGGAGGGAACAAGTCGGGTTATGGGGAGCCGCCATATCTCGGGCCGATCGGGGATGCCGAGCCGCCGGGCATCTCTCTCGACCGAGGGACTCCGCCACCGGGTGGTACAGCAATTCGTCGGGTTGACGCCACAGCCAAGATGGCTACAGTTGCCACCGGATGGGTGATGGCTGCCCCGCAGCGGGCGATCAGAGCCACGCCATCCCGGATGCGGGGTGGTAGGCTTTATCATCAGCCACGCCTGCCCCATCGCTGTTATGTGGGTGCAGATTCGAGGGTGCGGCCTTGGTCACATGGGGTGGCCGGCCTGAGTCGGTTTCGCGTGGCCGCCACACGGAGCTGCCCTCCGTAGCCGGCTCCTTAGAAGCCGCCCTCTTGTGGCTTTCTTCTATGGATTCAGGGTCAGTCGCCTCCTCGATAGGCGGCCTAAATGGTAGCCGTTGGGAAGGCGCCCAGCTGCCTTGGGAGTTGGATGACTTGATTGGCTTGTATTTTTTCGGTTCTAAGGAGCCATTAGGCTACCCGTGGTCATTTATCCGACATATGATATAGAAACCAAACAGTGGCATTCACACAAAGCAAATCTAAACTAAGCTGATGACATATGAGATGTATAATGTAAGCAATGCAAGGCATATGCATGATATGACCAACATCAAGATGCCAAAGTTAGAGCAAACATCTCAGGTGGTAAACAGCATGGTCGGCTCCTTCCTAATCTCCATCCTAATGCTTATCTTCCTCTGAATACAACTGAAATGCAGAGAGGGGGGGCACTTCGCCACCATGGAGCAGCTGCTCAGATGACATTATATTCGCATGCAATAGTCTTCTTTTCTCTACATGTTCAAGACGATTGTGTACAATATCCGACATGCATAATAAAAAATAGTTAGATTTTGTAAGGCCTAAGGGTGCATGCAAAATCAAGACCGATGGTAGCAAACGAGTGGATGGATCCAAAACTAATGATATCGTGTAGATTATAGCTTCAGCTTTAAAAGATAGACAATGGATCATCTATTGTTTGTTGCCCACCCAACATGAAATACATAGAAGACCCCTGATGAACGAGATAGTAGACATATACTATTCGTTGTTGGCTCGATATGAGACCCATGGGCAATTCAAAACTCAAGATTGAACGATAAAGTAGCAGGTAATAATAACCAATGTATAACATAAGCAAACACAAAAGATCGCGACTTCTCTTCCGAACTGTCTAGTCCTCGTGTTCATCTCGCCACCGATGATGGTAATGCAGTTGGCGGGCTGCTGCAACGGGAAGATGATCCGAGGCGCGAAAGAAAGTCTACAGGGGGGTCTCGCTGCAGTGAATGCTTCGCGATGGTGCACCTCGTGGGTGGATGATGGCACGGCAGAGCAGGACATAACACATGTAGTTTTTGACGCCAATCTGAAAATGAAGTAAATCTGTAAGGGCTTTTAGAATTGGAGGATTCTATAAACGCAGGGACAGAAAAACACAGAATAGGATAGGAATCCACGCAAAACAGAGCATTTGGAAACATAGGATTTCACCAACCTGGTGTTTGGCTCACATGAATTGGAACAACAGAGGAATGGAGAAACAAAGTGATGCGACGAGTGTACAACCTCTTTGGCATAGCTTTGTGGACCTCAGATCATTGGGTTGGACGTGGAGGATGGTGATGATGTCCGTGTGACTGCTTGAGGCGGGAAGAAGATCCGAGGCCTCCGGAACGGCGCCGAGGGTATCGTCATTGTGATGGACGGTTCCGTTGTTGGAGCAGCTCCGCTAAGGTGTACGCGACGAGGCTGAAGCATGACAAGACATACAACTTTAATCGAAGTGGGACCCTAATATCATCTGCAATAGATGATGTAAAATACATCACCAAAAGTGCTAGATGTAATCGATCACCGCGCCATGGCCGCCCGGAAGATGTCAGGCACTGCTCACTCGAACTTAATCAAGAAAATGAACTTCACAAATAAACTGATTGAACTAGTAATAGAGCATTGCAATAGATGTTTAGGGCGCTCGAGCACTAGTAGCAGAGAAGCAGGATCTAAATCAGCAGACGCCGAGCAGGGAACGACTAGCAAAGAGCAGTCGTAAGAGCACCGCGAAGCGAAAAGCAAAGCAGCAACTCCCAGAAGCTGCCGGAGGTCGTAGCAGCAGCAGCAGCGCAAGCGAGAGCAGCAGAGCAGCAGCACGAACGAAAGCAGAGAGCAAAGGCAGCAGCGCCGACCGACAACAAGAACAGAGCAAGCAGCGCGAAGCGAGAGCTCGGAGCAGCTGCAGCTAGTGTTGCAGGAAGTCGCCACGAGGAAGCAACGACATGGGGATAGACGCCGGATGATGTGGCCGGCGATGGCGCTGCTGATGGAGACGCCATGTTCGCCAGACGAGCACCGCAGCCCCATGAGATTGAATAAAAGATAAAATGCAGCGGTGAGTGCAAACCTCTTGGTGGCGCCGAGTTGGCCTCGGCTTCATCGGAGGAATTGGTGAGGGTGCTGCGTTCCGTGGGCAGGTCAAGACGGCGCTGTGGGGATTGAGGTGGCGCGATAGACGAGGCGAACGCCGGGCAGCTCCTTGGAGGTGGAGGACGGGCGGTTGATCCACGGGACGACGAGATCGACAACGGATCCTCATCCGCAGGTGGATGAGGGACGGCGAAGCTGTTGTAGTGGACGACGAGTCGGGAAGAGTCTTTGGTTGGGCGGTCGGGAGGCCGAGGGAGGAGCGTGGGTTTCAAGGGTTTTGGCGGCCTCGATGTACGTAATGGGGGGAGGAGGGGGGGGCGAATGGGAGGGGGAGCCAAGCTTAGGGACGCGCTTGTCCGAAATGTAGGGTGTTATCAAAGATACCCCCACCGGTTTTGACACCGCGACGTGGAGCTTCATTTCCGCTGAGGGGTAGAAGGGGATTTCGTGTCTGGCTGCGGAGTGATTTCGGATGAGGAGGGAGTTCTCTGGGCCCAAATTTCGGAGTTTCAAAGCAGGTGAGACAAAAGATACTCGAGCTTGAAAATTTTGGGATAACAAGGTGCGGATTCCTTGTTCGCAGAACAAACTTAACATGTAAAAAAAATCATACAAGACACAAGAGAGTCATGTCCCTTTACTATATTGCTATAGATGCCATTGAAAAACTACAAGAAAATGTAAAAAATCGAGGAACATGATTACCCTGCACAGTACCAAATCGATTCGCACTTCCCTCAACAACAACAAAAGCAAATCAATTCCCACCAAAGAAAGAGTAATGTCCTTTTATATGATTACAGATGCCATGATCTCAATTTCAATTTTTAATCCACGCTATGTTGAATTCAATATATCATTAGGTGACCTTATGTTGATAATTGATGTAGTCATACATTTTGATCTTCCATCATATATGAACATTTTACTCCACCATGTGAACATATATATTGTCGCTCACCATATGGACTAAATTTGAATCAATTTTCCTTATTTGAATACTATTGTTGTCAAGTTATACAATAATTTAAATATTATCTTGATAACAAAAAGACATGCATATAGCAGTAATCATATTTCACTATGAACTACATGTACCATACACTCTCCAATTCAAATATATGTATCCATTTTATGTTGAATTCAAATCATAGTACATTATTGTTCTAGGTAGTGAGATGTTCGGGATAATCTAAACCCTGTTTTCATACGTATAATTTTTGGCTGAATTGGGACAAGTTTTGGTTTAAGCCTCTTGCAAAACCGGAGATTCTCTCAACAAGCCTCGTGGTTCCGAGAGGGAACGTGTCACCTTTGTGTGCGAAACGATATACGCTGCCTCCCCTGATTTTATTTATAGAGGCAACATAGAACTATATGAGTGCCCTGTTAAATTTTGGAATTATTTCGGTTCATTTGGCCTTTTATACATTAATTGAGTTTCTGGACTTTTAATGTGCATAATCTAAATATGAATTGCATGCACATGCTCCGTGCACCAAAGTGGGTTGAAAAATCACATGTGTGTCCTTGGTTGAATTTCTAGGTCCCATGGAAGAAATGAGAATGAAATTCAAACATCTGGCCATGACTCGCCGAGAACATTGAGAAACTTAGATTTTAAATTCATGTAATGAAACTTGGCATGGTGTCATGTCATGGCACTAACATGTTGTGGTAAAAATTGGGCGATTTGAAGCTCGTGGTTCTAAGAGGAACGTGTACCCCCCGCGCTTTGAGTTTCTTAACAAAGGCAACATAGAACTACATTAGTGCCATGCTAAATTTTGGAATTATTCCGGTTCGTTGTCATTTTTTATACATTAATTGAGTTTCGGTCATTTAATGTGCATAAGTCAAATTTGAACTACAAGCACATGCTCGCGGCACCAAAGTTGGTTGAAAATCACATTTGTGTCCTCGGTAAATTTCTAGGTCCCATGCAAGAAATGAGAATAAAATTAAAACATCTGGGCATCATGGCTCGCCGAGAACATTGAGAAACTTGGTTTTAAAATTTTGTAAATCCAAAACACGCCTGAAAATCATGAAACTTGGTATGGATGTCATGTCATGGTACTACCATGTTGTGGTAAAAAATGGCCGAATAGGAACAGATTTTGGTATAAGCTTCTTGCAAACCAAGCTTCTCTCAAGAAGGCTCGTGGTTCGAGAGGAACGTGTCACCTTTGAGTGCTAAACGATATACGCTTGTCCCCTTGAGTTTATTTACAAAGGCAACATAGAACTACATGAGTGCCCTGTTAAATTTGGAATTATTCCGCCATTTTGGCCTTATGTACACATTAATTGAGTTTTGGTCATTTAATGTGCATAATTCAAATTTGAACTATAAGCACGCGCTTCTGCACCAAAGTTGGTTGAAAATCACATTTGTGTCCTCGGTGAATTTCTACCCCATGCAAAAATGAGAATAAGATTCAAACATCCGGGCATCGTGGCTCGGTCAAGAACATTGAGAAACTTGGTTTTAAAATCATGAAACTTGGCATGGTGTCATGTCATGGTAGTACCATGTCGTGGTAAAAAAATTACCGAATAGGAACAAATTTTGGTATAAGCTTGCAAATCGGAGCTTCTCTCAAGAAGGCTCGTGGTTCTAGGAGGGAACGTGTCACCTTTGTGTGCATAATTCAAATTTGAAATACAAGCACATGTTCCAGTGCACCAAAGTTGGTTGAAAATCACATGTGTCCTCGGTAAATTTCTAGGTTCCATGTAAGAAATGGGAATGAAATTCAAAATTTGGGGCTGTGGCTGGGTTGGAAACATTGAGAAACTTAGTTTTTAATTCCCAAATCCAAAACACGCATGAAAATAATGAATTTTGGCTTGGTGCCATGACATGGCACCAACATGCTGTGGTAAATTTAGTCCGATTTATGGATACATTACATTAACAATCAACAAAGTCATTTTGGAACAAGTGTTGTCACGCTACAATCGGAAACACAAGTATTATTGAAACAAGGGCG